>VZRF01006293.1:0-33231 GCA_013396875.1 Vireo altiloquus
TGTTTCTTAAAATAAATATTTTTTTTCCCTAAATGAGATGGTGTCCAAGTGATACCTGTTTTGTTTTTTTAAAAAAAAGTTTTCAAATACCATTTTCCTACAGGAGAGGGTTAAATTGATTTTGTTAATGTTGTTCTTCATAGGCTGTAGGAGGAAAAGTTTGATCCATCTAGATTTCCACATCTGGGAATATTTTTTATAACTATCTGTTAATTTTTTTGGTACAATTGGATAGCACAATCTCTACGTGTTTTATTGAGTTTCATATGCTATGGTGGGTTTCCAGATAAAATACATTCTTAAAGCAAAGTGCTGAATGGAGCTAAAATTGACAAAAAGTCCACATTTCTTCTGGCAGAAAAGCAGTGAATGTTCTTACTGGCGTAAAGAATATTGTGCAAAGATCAGTGCTGTGATATCTAACAAATGGCAAACAAACTAAAATCATCCTTACTGAGGGTGCATTTAGTCAGACAGAAAATTGACCTTGTAGTGCACAGTGGGACAAGAAGGCACATACTGATTTTTGAATACTCAAATGGCAGAAGCATTCTAAAAGGGCTCGACCAGGCCATGCTGAATAAATTGTATTTATTTCTTATATTATATTAATCAGCTTCAGGATGCATGGCACGTGGAACCAGGAATTTGGGGCAATATTCTCACAACCCTTTTTGTCTGTTTTCTATAAAGCAGATGAGTGCTTTCCTTGGTTATTGTCTTCTCGGAGCTGCAAGCTTGCTTGGTCCACAGTCTGAGCCTACTGGTGTGCACCAACCCTGTGTCTGGCTGTCTGCCATGAATGCATCAATTAGCCTTAATTAAAAGCCCTTTAAAGAGGATTTTTCATTAGGTTGGGCTCAGCCCTCCCCACTCCAGTGACAGACTGTGTGTGGTGTGGTTCAGAGCAGATTCAGTTCAGACTGAGCAGTAGCACAGTATATTTCTGCCTGTCTGCAGAGGATGCATAGACACACCCTGTGGATATATACCTACCCTTTTGGAATGAGGAATCAGGTCTGGCTCATTTCAGACAGGTCTTTCAGACAGGTGGGAGAAATCCTGCTCTGGACGTGCCAGTCTCTGATCATTTCCTGTGGAGTAATAACTTCACATTAGACACTTGATTTGTAGATTGCTAGAAGCTAAATGAAGTTAATCCAACGCGTGATTCAAGCTCCCAGCCTCATCTTGTTTGTTTAAAAAGGTGTCTCTAAAAGGGTCTGCTTTCCATCCTGCCAGCACAGAAGCACTTTCCCATGGTTGTGACTAACAGTAGGGGGAACAACTGAAATGTCTCAGCATGCGGCCAGAAACAAAGTGTTCACATCCTAAATTGTTAATGAGATCTCCATAAATACACTCAGATGCTCACTTCTTGGCTCGTGGTGATCAGATTTTTAACTTCTTACCCCAATACCATGACAGGAACCCTCATTTTCACAGGTGTGTAACAGCTGAGGTGATCTCCATGAATACACTCAGATGCTCAGTCCTTGGCTCATGGTGATCAGATTTTTAACTTCTTACCCCAGTACCATGACAGGATAGTCCATGAACCCTCATTT
The DNA here is from genome assembly GCA_013396875.1 of Vireo altiloquus. Classification (NCBI taxonomy): domain Eukaryota; kingdom Metazoa; phylum Chordata; class Aves; order Passeriformes; family Vireonidae; genus Vireo; species Vireo altiloquus. Next base: position 1,569 of record VZRF01006293.1, read on the forward strand.
TCACAGGTGTGTAACAGCTGAGGTGCTCTCCATCATGATGGGCAATGCCAAGACACAGAGGGGCACCACCAGACAATTTTTGGGCAGTGAAAGACTGCCTCCTCTTTGGGGTCTTCGGCTGCTCTGGGGTATTTAGGATGATAGGAGTTTTACCACTGAGCTGTGTCATGCAGTGGACAGAGGCCAAGGCTTGGAAATCCAGCAAAGGGAAATGTTGTACTGAAGAGCTCCCAAGGCAGACAGAGGTGGTGGCCCTGGCCACAGCAGAGCCCTGGCTCTGTGCTTGCAGTGGGAGGAGAGAGGGGAGAGGGAGGAGAAGGTTGTAAGGAATGGCGTCCAAAAATGGTGACAGCATTCCACTGAGGTCAATATTGACTTCTCTCTGCATAGTGGCTGTTTGCATCCTCATAATTTATTTATTTGGAAGTTGGCAGGCTCCTCTTCCTTCAGGTGCTGTGTAAGGATGAGGCTGGCAGACTTTTCTGGGGTGACAGCTGTGGGACAGGAAAAGGCCATTAGAGGATACTCAAATATGTGCTGCTAGGGGAAGATGTGGGCTTCAGGAGAGCCAAAGCTCTTCCAGTGTCCCAAAAACCTTTTGGAAAGGGGCATATAATATCTAAATTATGTAGCATCAGTGTATGGACTCTCTGTTTGCAGCTGGCCCTGCTATGAACAGGAGGGGTTGGACCAAGTGGTTTCCAAAAAATCCCAAGTTATGTTGTTTGATCATCTGGTGATTCTGTAGATTTTAACAGCACAAGCAGGAGGTAAAATTTGAAGGTTCTTAGTTATGCCCTATTTTTTTCTGCTTTTCAGTTTAAACACCATGCTGAGGAACATGTAGCCAATTTTCAAGATAATAACTGTAAGAGCCAATACTCTTCAAACAGACAGCAGAGAAATCTGGCATATTCTAAAACTATGGCATATAAATAAATTAAGCCTTTCGTTGGACACCAGCTAAAATCCGCACTTGGTGCCAAACACTTAGAATAATGTCTCGGTGACTATGCAGTTTCTGGAAGCAGTGGGCCGATATGGATGCATCAACAACACCCACACCCTCTTCCAGCCTCTTCCCCAGTCCAGTGAACGGTGATTGCAGTGTCTGAAAATGCCATCAAAATATCAATAGCATCTGAGCTGTCTTTCAGTGCTGGCCTGACAGGCGTGCACATCCAAGGCTGTAGGAAATGTGTGAGTTTCTCGTTAGTGGCTGGTTCTGGAGGTGATTCTCATCCCTCTGGATTCTCATCCCTCTGGATTCAGCCTGCTCCTCTCACAGTCAGTGTGTGGACACCATTGATGAAAAGGCCTGGGCTTGTCCAAAGGGTCTGGGCACATCCATGGGTCCTGTGCACATCCCTAGGCTCTGCCCAAGTCCCATTCCCAGGCTTATTCCCTGCTTGTCCAGCCCCATTCAAAGGTTTACATCTGACCCTATTAGGTTATTAGATGTTTTTCCAGACTCTAATCTCCTCAATCTCTGATGGCTCACAGGGTTACGTACAAAACCCTTTGGAATCTGTGGCTTAGCAACAAGTCTCCAAATTAAACAGGAATAACAGGGCAAGCCTTCTGCCATTCTCAGGGCATTATTTTATTAAAAAAAACCTTTTATTTTATTTTATTTGTGGCCCTTTTGTACACTGCGCAGCAGTGTTCCATAGAGTGGCAGGGACTGAGGTGTTTGTGGGTTTTAATGAGCCAGTTTGAGAAGAACTCAAGTGAGACACCAGGTTCTGCCATGTGTGTGACCATTCCCTCTGGCTTCCTGCTCCAGTCAGGCTTTGGGTGAACTTCAGCCCCTCCAGCAGCAATTTGAACCAGTGCCAGGCAGTGATAGTGAAAGTTCTCTGTATTTCCTCAGCCAGACCTAGGGCTCTGCTCAGCATCTCCGTGTGTCCTACACCAAGACATATGAGCACTTCTCCTGTCCTGGGCTTGTTTCTGTTAGAGTTTCTTGAGATATTCCACCTCCTTTATCTGTCACCACTTCATTTTCCTAGAAAAAAGAAAAAACAAAAAGTATTTTCTGACTGATCATTGGGAATTCACTTGCATCCAAGGCTGCTGCCAGGACCATTAGCTGGAAGTCACAGTCCAGTTTGTAAATTGGGTGTCTTATCTGAGCTCTCGTGGAAAAAGGCATTTTTCTTCTAAAGGAAAACAAAATTTCTGCTCTGCTTCTAATTAGTCCTCTGTTGTCCCTGCAGGATTAATTACTGCCTTCTTCACTCGAATCATCAAATGCTGTTTGGCAACAGCTTCTTTTTTAAATTTTATTTTAGGTATAATTAGGAGTCCTAGCATTACAAACAAGCTCTGTCAGGTTGTACCTTAAAATTACAGAGCTGAAATGTCACCTAAACTCGTAGTTTAAACCCAGTTTTTGAATACCAACAACCCCATTGCACTCAGGGCATGTTCAGAGCTCATCCTTTTGGGGTCATCAGTAGGTTAGTATGAGCATCCTTCTCTTGAAATCAATCACAGAAGGGGTTTTATTCTGCAGGGTCCTCCCACAAAGGGACTTTTAGAACAGGATTATGGGTGCAAGGATGCAGTGGCACCTCCCAACCCTTCCTATTGATGGTCTGTGGATTCCCAGCCACATCTCTTTTCTATTTAAAGGAAGGCTGAGGGCCACCAACTGCCTAATTCTATCGAGTAGTAAATTGAATTTATCGGGTGGGAGAGGCAGTAGCCAGCAATAAGACAGGATTTGGGTTTTAAAAATCTTCCTGGTGGGAATTGGGCAAGCTACCAGAGAGACAATAAAGAGTTTATCTGGCAATGCATGCCAAAGCACTGCTAAACATGTGAGCAGGAGAATTTTTTGATACTAGTGGAAAAGCTCATTAGCGTTGAAGTGCAAAGCAGGTCCATGAATGTACCTTTCAGCCATCCCAATAAAATCCCTGCACATGGACAAGGGAAGCTGTGGCTTGTTCCTGTGGAGGGTAGAACTGGCTAATGAGCTTTCCCAGAAAACTTGCACACAAACTGTGTTTTCTCAAATGTGGTAGTTGGCACTGTTTCACTACTGTGGGCACTTTTCACAACTGAGCTCAGTGTCAGCCTGCCTCTGGTTTCACAGGGATTCAGAGATGCTCCTAAGGCTGGTACTGCAGCATTTCTCCTAGGGCAGGTTCCTTCTCCCCCTGACTCGTCACTGGTTGTGGATTATTTGCTCTTTGAGAGATCTGTGGCCCTGCAAGGGACGTGGGACACGCCAACAAAGCTGCAGCTTGTGGGGCTGCAGGGGAGGTAAAGGTTCACCATATTTTGTCTGGAAAACATGCCAGCCACAAAAATACTCCTGCTAACTATTCAAAGCTCCAATGCCTTATCAGCACAGTTTATGTAACAAAATCCCATTAGTACTGCAAACCATTCTCATATGAATTAGGACATGATATGGTTCATAAACCTTACATGCCTATTGACTGTTCTTATGCATAGAGACTTGGCTGGGCTTTTATGTGCAGGTGTAGCTGCATGTCTTGAGTTAATTTCTGTGTTTTGAAGGCTACATAATATGAAGCAGGATATTTACCACAATGAAGTGCAGTGTTCCTTATTGTTTATGTCTTCTTTATTTGTTTATGTCTTTTCTCTTTCTCTCTCCTTCCTTCCTCCCTTGTTTTCTTGCTTAGATTATTAGACTAGCAAATTGTAGAAACAGGGAGATTGATTAAGTGATGTTGCATCAGCAGATTTAATGAGATAATGATCTGGTTTGCTATTTGTGTTCAGATGAAATAATATGCTAATAAGAATGGTAGTGAGAGCTGATTTTTTAATGTCCTGCTTAAATACCAGCCAGTGACTGAGTGGTTCAGTAAAGTGGTCTCATCCCATCTTCTAAATAGTGTTTTCTGTTTTGGAGGTAAATATTTTCAAGCTTTGGGCATCCTGTATAGATAGTCTTACTAAGGTCAGTGGAAATCTTTCCATTAATTTCTCTTAACTCTAACCCAGTTCTCGCAGAGGGACTTGGACACTGAGTCCCAGCGTGGGCTGAGCTTTCTCAAAACTGAGAACCGTGGGTACTAGAATTTTAATTTCAGGCCCTTGTCTAATGCAAATGGGTCCAAGATTTCATGCCCTACTAAATGCTGCATGCTGAATGCAGAAAAGTAGAGGATGTGTTTGGAGATTGGGACAGCAAGGTGAGTTGCCATAAAAATCAGCTGAACCGATCAGGGAAAGGGCACTTTTTAATTAACACGCATTTGAATCCAAAAGGCAGATTCTTGGGTGTCTGAACTGTCAGTAATTCCCATCCAAAGTAACTGCTCAAAATTCTCGACTCTCTAGAGTATCCTTGCACCAGCCAGATATGTACATAAGCTGCACAAACTCTCCCTGGGGAGAAGCACAGTTAAAAATAAAGCTATTATTGCTACCGCAGAGAGAGACGATGACAAAGACAAGAGGCTGAGCACCAGGTGCTGTGAGAGCGAGTCCTGCCCTCCCCTCTGAGCACTGCTGATCCAGGTGTGCACAGATGTGCTCAACTTCTGGGTCCTCTTTGTGTCTCCTCATCTCCATGCACACCTGGAGCAGAGCAGAGCAGGGAAGGGGCAGCTCCTGTGGGGGTTCATGGAGTGTAATCCCACCCCAGACCAGGCTTTGAAAGCTGAAGTCCTTCAGGCTCTGTGAGGGACACAGGAGCTTTGGCATGGGTTTTAGGATTCCTCCCCTGCCTCCCCCCCACCCCTTTGATGTGCTTATGAGTTCCCACACATTTAGGCAGCCAGTCGTCCTAGGCTCCTAAATGAAGAAAAATCCAGGGAATTTATACTGGGACCAAAGAGGGACAAGGGGTGGCTGTGATTTTGCCCATGTCTGTGCACACTCAGCTTTGCAGTGGGGTCTGCAGAGGTATCCTGGTAGAATCATCCTCACAGAATTCTCACAATTAGTGGCAGGGGGAGATTATTTTTTAATGAATTGTCATCGCATGGGACCTCATTACAGTCAAAACATTGTACTGTTTTTCTAGGGTTTTTTTTCCTTAAGCTTCCCCCTTCACCCAAAATGACAACTGAAAACTAAACTGAGCAGGAGCTGCTGTACAAGCCTGCACAGAGATGCTGAACCTAAAAAACCAGCCTGCCCTCACAAGATACCCACGGGGCTGTGCTCAGCACCCAACCTCGGTATAACCTGCCTTCTTTTTCTTCTTTTTTCCTCGGCTGAAATGCCAATGTGTATTTTTTTTCTTTCCTTTTATTGCCAGCCCAGCACTCCCCACCCCACGTTTGTGCTCTGGTATCTCTTTCCACCCTTGAGCACCTGACAGGGGCTAATCCCTGGTTTGTGGGAATCTTTCCACCAACATTAGAAAGACTTTCAAAGCATAATGAACTTTAAATCCTCTTTTTTTTTTTACCCTGAGGTCCTTACTTTGTGAGTTCAGTTTCAAGGTGTCCCATTAGCTGAAAAAGCACCAGCTGGTATGATCGTGTTTGTGCAACCCTCGTGGAGAAGTTGGGCAAAACAACTGGTTTGAAAAGCTCATGCTGGAAAACCCAATGTACAGGGTAACTGTGGCTTCTGAATGTATGTGATTCACAGACACTGGACTGTGGGGAGGAAAAGTATTTTGAGAAAACTCTTTTTTTTTTTGCAAGGAAGAAATTGGGGGAAAGGATTCTTGCTCGGGTGATGTTTCTTTTGTTACTACTTGCTGCTCTTTGTACACTAGCCAATGCAAATGACATTCATGTTCCCGACAATATTTTTGAACAGCCCAGCTATCTTTTTTGCTGTTGTTAATATACTGAGGATTTGGGAGGATTTTAAATGCCTCTGCCTTTCAGGATTATTTCTACAAAAGCAATTGAGAACTGTGTTTTGACAGCAGGAAGCTTATGAAAACCAAGAGGAAAAAAAAAAAAATTAAAAAAACGAAGCGTTTGAAGCGGAACGGCTGTGAAAGGAACTCACCTCTGCTACCATATCTGAAATCTGCGAAGCAGTCACGAGTTACACCAAGGAAGGACCATCTTTGTGCTGAGAATCACACATCAGTTTGCACGGAGTGGGTGCTCCCAGGAGGAAGGAGTGGGAAGGCTTTCGTTGGTCGTGGCTCTCCTGTCGCTCTCGGTTGGTTGAAATTGGTTTATCTGTGGCAAGCTTCTTGTTGCACTTTTCTGTCTCGCTAAAATTCAACAACAAGGGAAACGTGGGTCACTTTAAAGCATTGGCAGACAACTGTTTCTAACCCAGAGGAAAATGGGTTTTAGCACAATGAACTGTACTTCTTCAGGGAGGATCAATGTTGATTTTTTTTTTTTCCACACGTCTTTATTTACATGTGGCTATATTTTCATTGATACGGAATAAAAAGTGCATTTTATTGACCTTGAGTGTTTGTGTCCTTACTTTCCTTGGGCACCATAAAAGCCATAGCTCTTCTTTTCCTGGCCAAAGCAGAGCACAATTTGTTGAGATTAATGAGCAAAACATAATTTTATTTTTAGGTGGTTTGGGGATGAGGGAGATACATAAATCTATTGTTAGGATAGAGCTTCTCTACAGGACAATAGGAACAGTTCTTGACCCTCCTCCTCATTACCGTGAAGACAATAGGAATAAATCAAGCTGAGCTGGTCACAGATACCTCATCCATAAAACTTCTGTAGCATCTAATTCCCCCTCCCAAGCAAATCAGGCTGAGGAGGGAATACTTTATCTAAGTAGATAATAAGTATTTTCTTACAACCTTTTGTTCATAAAATGTTCCATTTTATTTGCTGCAAATGGGTAACCTTGCGTCAGAAAAATTACACTTCAGACACAAAGTGAAGATTTTGAAGGACAGTGGGATAGAGGCAGAAGTGTTTCACTTGGAAATTTAAATAATTTCTAAGACATGTCTCCCTTTGCTTCACAAGTGGCATTCCCTAAAGAACTGCCTGTGCCAAGGTACAAGAGGTTTTTTGACATCAACACACACAACATTGCTGACCTGTGCTTGAAACCACCATTGCTTTGGTGCTCCTTCAGGGCAGAAAACAAAGCATGTGGAAATTGGTGGAGCTTTTTCTATCCCCTTGCAAGTGGCTTTGACCTGACCCTGCAGGATTTGTCCCAGCCAGGAATGGTGTCTGGGTGTGGAGTAATCACAGCTGTGAGAGACAGAGTGGCATTAATCCAGCGTGAGGGTAAAGCATCCAAATCTAGTTGTCCACAGATAGGTTTTGCCATCTGTAGGGACAGGTGGAGAAAACTTTTTCTATTTATGGTGAAAAATACTCATTGCTGAGCTTTTTTTTTTTTTTGGCTCACTGAGTGCCTACTCTCAGCATCCTCAGACCCTGGGCTCGGCACAGGAGGGAGAACAGCCTACAGCCTTCATGGCAAACACTGGTAGAACAGACCATAATTTCCACTGCTGAAAAAAACCAGTGTCAGGGACTGCTCCTGCTGCTTGCCTTTTCTAATTGGGGTTGGCTTTTGCCAAACTGGGAGCTGGCAGCAACAGCACAGCAGCTTCTTCCAAGTGGGCATTCGGGAGTGTCAAGGCTGTACATCCCAGCCCTGGAAAGGGAACTGTCAGGATGGGGTATGAAGCAAGAATGGATTTATTTGCAGGAGCTAATTTGTTACTGGCTGACAGCACTGATTTGTGTGGTGTTGCAGCTGTGCCTGAGCAAGCTGGCAACTTCTGTCATTATCCATGGGATGGGTAGATCCACCAGATCCCAGACTGCTTCCACAACCCCAGACAGGGTTTGGATTGTACCCTGCAAGTGGTAAAAATGCTCTCCAAAATGCAGGATCAGTCACCAGGATTGATGAGGCCCTGGGGGAGACAAAGCACCCATTTTGCTTTGCAGACTGCTTTTCCAGTGCACATTACCTCTGCCCAAACGAGCCCTGGAAGCCAGGGAAACAAGTTAATATATGCACATCTTATTCCTTTTCTGAGAGCATCATCCAACACACCAGGCTGAAGATTTATTCTCCAGGGCTGATGCTACTCCTGATTTAGGATCCAGACATAAACAACATGTACAAGCCAACACGGAGCAGGAGCACAGGGCAGAGGCAGAGGTTTGGTTGAGTCCAGCTCCTTCCTCATATCAGTGCACCTTTTACAGGCACCTTTCTCACAGAAGCTTTTTCCCAATTGTCCTCAGTGATGTCAAACTGGCAAGGGCTTGGAGCAATCTGGTCTGTGGAAGGTGTGCCCATGGCAGGAGGTGGAACTGAATGAGCTTTAAGGTCCCTTCCAGCCCAAACCATCCTGTTATTCTGTGATTCCATATTATTTGGCAGAGAGCGAGGCAAAAAATGATCATCTTGCACATCTGATTTAGTGAAGTAATGAAGAGGGACCAAGCAAGTTCTTTAGCATTGGAAATTCTCTGTCTGCATAGAAATAAAACAGCTACTCAGTTTGGGGCACAAATTGAGCCAGGCATTGAAAGCCACCTGAACTTTTGTAATGCACAACTCAAGAGATGGATAAAGAGAGATATGCCACTGGTGTCAGCTGTTTTTCTGGCCACCTTGAGCACTTCCCTCTCCTGGTCAATAATTTCCATCTAGCCAGGTCTGTCTGAGAAAAGCCTCTTGCTCACTTGGTTGCACTTAAGAAAGTTTATAAATCATTACTTTTCAAGCATGAGCAGGCTGATCCTGCAAGCCTGAGAGTTGATGTGTCTGGGCAGCATGGGACAGAGGTGTTGAGGTGACCTTCCCAAAGAGCAGCGGAATGTGCTGTCCCAGAGAGGATTTCTTCTCAAGTGCTGCTGCCAGGATTAGTGCTACTCAACACCTCCTTTAGCAGGAGCTGTTTGTGGTGCTCACAGAGGAGAGTATGTGAGGAGGAATGGTGATCAGAGAGCAGGGCAGAGCACAGGAGGAGCAGCTCTGAGTGCTCCTGACCTGGGAAGGTGCAGGCTGTGAGCATCCTCAAGGACAGGGGCTGGCAGCCAGGCACTTTGGAAACATTGCTGGAGCAGAGTCAGAGTGTGCCCTGCCAGGACCTGCCACTGATTGTCAGGAAGATGGACTGACCAATCTAATGAACCTCTTCCATCTCTCTCCTCCGTAATTCTGCGACATTTTCTCCAGGAAAGTAACATACTTCCAAATTAATCTGATTGCAGTGAAGCAGGCTGTCATCAGCCCCTGGAGAGAGCAGAAGGGTGTGATCCATCCCAGCTGAGAGCAAGCTGCTCCAAAGGTACCCAAAGGGCAGAGGTGACCCTCCCACAGGATGCTGGCTCTGTCTAACAATAATTAGCAGTGAATTAAGAAAAGACAGGATAAGGAAACAAATTGAATCAATTTATTTCCTGCTAGGTAAATAAATCATGGGAAAGAAAATAATTGAGATGGGAAATAGATGGACAGGCAGAAATGAGGGATTAATCAGTCTTGCAATCTACTTACAGGATTATAAATCAGTGATACAGACACTGCTCAAAGAAAAGCACATCACTGCGTGAGAACTAAGACTGCAGAGCAGACACTGCTCAACATGGGAGGAGAATTGAGGAATATTTATCTGGTTTTCATATATATACATGTATGTTGCAACATTCAGAGACCTCAGCTCCATTATGCCACAGCTTGCAGGTGAGGCAGGAGGTATCAGTAGGAACAGCTGCAGGGAGCTGGATGGATGCAGCTCTGCTGCCTGCCTGTCCTCACGTTTATTCCAACCATTAGGAAGTGTCAGAGTGAGGATCTAGGTGGTGCAGACGTGAGAAAGGATGTCTCTCACTCAACAGGCAACAAGGGAAAAGCCAAATCTGTGATCATGCAGCACATGAACACCCAGAAATCACATACAAGGATTCAAAAACCATGGCAAGGTTTTGTGTTTTCTGAGATGGAAAGGATGGAGGCAAGAGGATTGGAGAAGCATAATTCTGTCCCCGACGCTCCCCCTCTTCTCCAGTTTCTTATATTCTTCCATTCATATGCCATAAATTAAGGGCTTCCATCAGGAGTGTAGAAGATTTTCACTAGAATTAATTTTCCACAGAAACGTGAAGACTGAAATCTCTGATTTCATAGGTGGGAGAAAGTCAGAGTCTGAGAATATCCACAGCCTTTCAGAAGTAGCTCATCCTGTTGCTATTTTCCAAACTTTCTCACAAGGGTTCTGCTTCATGCTTGGGACACCAAACTTCCTTCTCCAGAAGCACTTTTTAAAGAAATGGAAAAAGAAAAACCTTTTTAGGAAAAAACTCTGGATCAATGGGTATAAGCAGACCCTCTAAACCTCATTTGTGGCTTACAATCCAATAATACAAAGCATATTGTTTATCTAAAATGCCCTCATCATCCTTATCTACTGTTCACATTTTGCAACAGGGCCAGGAACAGGAAAGATTTCCTGCAGCCAACAGAGTACTCACCCTAAAGATTAAAAAAATGCTACCTCAGTCTTTCATGGTGTAATTTTTTAATTGTCTGTTCAGTCAGCTTCTCTTACTGAAAAATGAAATGTGCCAAACCATAGTTTTTAATTCATGTGCAGACTTCTGCCTCTCTGTAAGAGAGAAGGCCTGACTCAACACAGACTCATTTCTAATAAACCTACAGTTCCAAAAGCTTGGGAAACTTCATCCTGGGAGCATATGACAGTGCAGTGGCTTCACAGAAGACTCAGTTTTTTTTTAGTAGGGTGAAGCCTTTTTCCCTTTCCCTTTCCCTTTTCCCTTTTCTTTCCCTTTATTCTTTCCCTTCTCCCTTTTTTTTTTTTCTTCTTTATCTTTCTTTTCCTCTTGTCCTTTACTTTATCCTTTTGAGCTCCATGAAGAAATGCAGGTTTTTGTTCAGGCCAGTTTGACCTGCAGCATTCAGCTTGGCTTTTTATTCTGGCCAGATGACTTTCTAACTGTATCACAGAAAGGAAAAACAATGGAAGGGATCCAAGACATCAATTACGACAGCAAATGTATGCTTGTAGTCTAGCACACACTATATTTCTAGATAAGCTTGCTTAAAACAAAGACAACTAAAGAAAACAAACAAACAAAAAAACCCCCAACCTGTTAGAACTTGACAGAACTAACCCCTTGCCATATGATATTTGCTAATGAACTGCACGCAGTGAAAAAATGTGTGAGAATCCTTTCCGTGGCTTTTTGGGGAGGGTGATAAATTAATTCAAGTAATGTAATAAGCGAGTCTGAAAATGGGTTGTGGTGGGTGGTTTCTTGCCCCCCTCCCCCCCTGCTAAATCATGCCATAAATGTTTCCCTCAGCAGATGCAGACGCACATAATTTCTTTTGGGATTTTATAACCATGACAACCAGTTTTAAAGGAACATTTTCAGTTTCCACAGTTTAAATTAGAAGTGCATCCAAAAAGAGGGTTGTAAAATGAGAAGTAAGCTACTATTGCCACATCTTCCTCAGAACAATGGAGTGTTGCGTTTTTGTTTTTGTTTTTACATACAAATATGATAACATATAAAATAAACCTTCTGTACCCACTTTTACTTTAAAAACAATTTTAAAAGAAAAGTTTATTCCCATGCTAAAAAGCCTTCATTTTAAAGATAGTGAAATTAAATCTGTCTCATTTAACTCATGTTAGATTTAATGATACTGTAATTTATAATGAGTAAAGCATGTTGACATTTAATGCATATGACTTCTTTGAAGTTACATCCTTTTAGTAGAGATGAATTTTGATGAGTTTTACCAAAGGGGTTGAAAGAGTTTAGTCAAGCTAAAAATAACTCAGGAGCAAGTTTAATCTGGGTTAGACAATGTTCCTTTTATTTTACATTGAAATCTCATTAGCAGCAAGGTGCAGAGGACCTTTCAGGGCTTTCAGATGCTTTAAAAGTCGATACCAAGCCTTTGAGCTGGAGTCATAGAGAGAGCACTACCCAAGCCCAGCATGCTGCCAGTGCTGGTGACCTGCTGAACTGGGGTTTCACCCCAAAAGGTCCCTCTGTGCTCCCATTTCTGTTCCAGCTCCACCCAGGGCTCTTCAGCACAGACCTGCTCAGCTGGAGCCCAGCAGTGCTCATTAACACAGGTACTGCCCATCTGAGCACCTGAAGGACCAGGGCAATAGGAAAAAAGATTTGTGCAACACCCACAGAAAGAGAGAAGAAGAGAGGAGAAGATGCTCCTGTCCCAGAATTCCCTAAGCAAAACTTTTTCTCGAAATGAAACACTTAGATGGGTCAGATGAGCAATGCTGTGTGAACATCTCTTCCTCTCTTGTTTTAAATTAGGCCTCACAGAGAGGTAGGTGCATGCTTTTGCATGGATAAATCCCATCTGTTCTTCGAGGCTCTGATCTGGCAAAGCATCCTGCTGTGACCAGCAGATGACTATGAACCTTTTGTCTCAGGGCCCACGGAGTGCAGCAGTGCTCCCAGCCTCTGCTTACAGCAGCCTGGCCACTGCCCTTGTGCTTTCTCTTGCTTTAGTTCCATGTTTTGGCTTCAGGAACGTTTAACACTCAGATTATCGATCTGAAACTCTGGTGGGCTCATCAGGGTTTAAACAGGGTGCTCAGCAGGGCTTTCTCAACGCTGCTGTTTTGTGAACATCTCTTCCCTTTGCACGTTTCACGTGGTTAGCCCCTAGTTTGTCATTTACAGCTCCTATTTCTAGCCCACCCTGAAGCAGTTTGCATAGTGTCTCTGTGGAGTTGCTTTTGTTTGCCATGTTGCCAGAATGCCATGCAGGACTGGCTGGGAGGTGCAGCCTCTCCTCACCTCCCAGGGCAGGGTAAAACCACCCTACAAGGTCCTGGGCAATCCCAGGGTTCATTTACCATGTGGCACTTATGAAAACCTGCTTTCCAAAGAGGCAGCATACAACATTCAGCTGATCCTTTCTGCATAAAACCAGTGTTACTCTGGCATTACTAAGGGGTGCAGGTTGTTCTGTGCTCAGCTGTAACAAATAGCAAATTCTTCACCCTTGTGGCTGGGGATCCACCTGGGGATCCACCAAAGGAAGATGAGCTTCTTGGGTTGTTTATTACAAAACCCCTGAGGGCTCAATACTTGTGTAACTTCTCCTTAGAGATGGCTAGGATGTCTTGGTAATTCCTCCCCTGCAGTGGAAGTCTCCAGCCTTATCCTGAGAAAGTAATTTCAGCCCAGAGTGCAGTCCAGGTTTCCAGTCTGAGGCTCTCCATCACCAGAGGGGCTCCTGCTCCACGCCAGCTGCACACCTCTGCTGGCACTGCTAGCTGATGGTCCACTCCAGCTGGACACAGCTCCTGGGCAAGCACACTGCCCTTTCTGCAGAAACACCTCAGTGCCCCCTGTGCTGTGAGTATTCAGACCTGTGCCTTGCTTCCTCAGCCTTGAGGTTGTGTGTTCAATTTAAGCCCTGGTGTCATGCCAAAACAAGCTGCTGGTACAGGGCTACAACAATCAGTTCGTGTTTCCTTTATCTAATCACATCTTTTCATGCTGAGCAATGAAATCCCAAATAAATGAAGCGAAGTGTTGGCTTAATGCAAGTGTGGCAGACAACTGCAATTAGGAACTGATTATCCTTAGAGCAGCACACCAGGAGCAAGCAGGTAACACAGAGGTATTCAGAGGAGAGGTAGAGTTTAATCTAGCACAAGGCCTGCTTAGGCTGAGGGTTACAGAAGGTGATAATCTTGTATTTTTATTACTATTTTTATGGAAAATTTCTTGACACCTGGCAGCTGTACAAGCATCAGATCCTACAGCTATATGAACATGCCGGAGCCACCATTTACAGTTTTTTAAGGTGAATGAATGCTCACCAGCCCTTGGAAATAACATGCAAACATCAGAGGAAGTTATGACCTCAAACTGCTGCATTTACCCCCTGGATCTCTGGGGGGAAACAGGCTCATGGATTTTGGCTGGGCAGTGCTCACCGTGCTGGCTACCGTGGATAAATGCTACACTAGGTGCTCTGGGAGCACCTCGGATTTCTTTCCTCTTTAAACATAAATTTAGTCTGACTTTGATACGTCTGTGCATACGAGAGAGACTCTGCACGACTGAATTTCACAGTGATACAGATTTTTTTTTATCAGAGCCCAGCTGAATGCTCAGCTCTCTGCTGAGCCCTCATTGCTCTCCTGTACCCTCCCAGCTGCTGCTGGGGCTGTGTTCTGGGTACAGCATCATGCTTGGCAAAGCCAGGAGCAGCAGTCACCCCCTTTGTGAGCAGAGCTGAAGGCAGCAGAGGTAAACAGAGCCATTTCCCTTGCCTTTTGACAGCAGCTCGGTGACGCAATGTCTCCAGTTCGCACTCACAGCTGGCCAGTGCTGAATTGCTGGGAAACGCTCAGCACTCTGCAGGTGTTTTGCCATCCTCACCTTTCGTTGCTGGTTGCTTTCAATGCTCCTGCTCTTGACTGCTGTTACTTGAGCTGCAGAGGCAGCTGTCACACTCTGGCCCTTGGATGGGGTCAGAGGATTTTTTGTCACCTGGGTGAACAAACGTGTGAAGAGCACAGAGAGAACCTTTCACAGACGTGTCTAACGTTTGTGATGTCAGGAATTAAAAATAGGTTTGGGTTAGGGGGCAATGCAGATTCCTTCTCCCTGTTGCCTAGATCTGGTCTAATAAGAAAATGCTGGGTGTGATTTTCAAGCAGAAGTGAATACGTCTGACATTTGCCACTGAATGGGGTCCTTGGCCTGTAAGAGAGAAGCAGGAACATGATTTCAGTTCAAATCACAGTCATGCACTTCTACATAAAAATGTGCTGTACACACGAACACACACCTGTGCACTCACATGTTCCCATGNTAATATGTCTGACATTTGCCATTTAGAACAGGGTCCTTGGCCTGTAAGAGATAAGCAGGAACACGATTTCAGTTCAAATCACAATCGTGCACTTCTACATAAAAATGTGCTGTACACATGAACTTACACCTGTGCACTCACATGTTCCCATGCAAATACAATTATTGAAGGCTTGGACTGAAGAGAGAAGAAAAAAGTAGAGGAAGATGGCAGACTTTGACCCTCTGGAACAAAAGCTGGTTTTAGAATGACTGCTAAGGCAACAGCAGTGTAAAGCAGTGATGTTCCACGGCCTCTGTTTCTCCCCTAGCTAGTGCTGCTCCCTCCTTTTTTAGCCTTTGCAAAATAAGTTAAGCTTAAGGAAATGCTTCCCAGCATCAGTGATGCAGGACTCCTCCAGGGCTTTGCTTGGCTGGTGAGGAGCAGCCTTTTCCACCAGGGGCAAGCCTGTGCTGTGAAGGGCAAATGTCAAAGGCAGCCAAGCCCACTGCAGTGCCAGGGTCTGCAATCCCAGGGGAGGGAAAGCACAGCTTTTCACTGAGCTGTGAGCTGACTGCAGCACTGAAGGGCTGCTTTTGTCCCCAGTTACTGACAGGGAGCACCAATATTTTCACGAAGCAATATTACACAAAAATATCGTTCAGTTCTGTGAATGGCAGTACTCAGAAAGACAAGAACTCTTAAAAGAACAAAAATAGAAAATTCTGCAGGTTTGGGTTTTTTTTTTTTTTTTAGGAATCATCCTTTCAGATCAGCTATGACACACCTAGCAAACATGTAAGGCTTGATAGGCCTGAGTGGTGTATTAGACTCTCTTCCCAGGGCTCTTATCTTAATTTTATCACAGCTCTCAGGAAATTAAATGCATTTTATACCGTTCCTTCATTTGTGATGTACCTGACCTTGGTCTCGATTTAGTTTTTTCCAGCTGGCTCAAATTGGGCAGTCATAATCCCTCTGTTCTGCTCTTGCTGAATCTGAAATATCTGAATTAATGTAGTCTCTTGTTTCACTATCACATGATCTAGGCTGCCAAAATATTTACTTTCTCCCTGAGTGATGTACAAAGGAATGAAAATATAAATTGTCTACGTGCTCCTTCCAGCTCTACTTTACATATAAACTACTAACCTTGCTGCCTTCTACTTTCCCAGCTGTACGCTGCAATACACAAAGAATGCTCAAATTCTGTCAAATTTAACCACAAGTTAAAATATAATCCTGGGCATGATGGGCTTTAGACCCATTTAAACTGCAAAAATCAGCTTAACCAAACTATCTGCTTATACTGTATCTTTGGACTAAGTCCCTCAAATACATAGCTCCCAGCTCACAGGATAAACCAAACGATGTATTAGGAACTCAAATGAAACCATAAAGATTAGGGATAGCTGAGACTTTAAAGTCCTTCTAACATTAATTTGAAAGTGGAACCTTTCCCTAATGGGAAAGGAGAGATGAAAACCTAATAAAAACGCTTGTGCTTTAATGCCTCATCTAATGAACGATCCTGTAACAAATGTTAATAGTTAAATAAGGCAAAAACCATTAAAGTGCTGTTGCTCAGGCCCTGCTGTCAGCTGGCATAACTCCACATCTTCAATGTAGTGAAAGCCAGCTTAGGAACAGCAAAGATCTGGTCCACCATGTTTGTAAGGAAGCAGAGAAGCATCTCATCAGAAAAAACTTCCCTTCACGTTTTCTCCGTACTTCTAAACATACAGATGGTTGGAGCAACTTTTCACTTTTCAGCTTGCAACCTGGTGAAAGGAGACAAATCCCCATCTGTTTGGTGCCACAGCCAAGAGGCAGGCAGCAGCCAAGGTACTCTGAGTGCCCAGGTATCTGTGTTTTTGCTAGCTGCGTGCCCTGACTTCCAATAAATCTGTATTTAACAGCACAAATACTGTTGCTTCCACCCCAGCCCGTAGGAAACACTCTGCAGATTGGGATAATTAGGTGCAAATAAAGAATTTATTGGGATCATGTCAAGGAGGTGTCTTGTATTTAGCAAAATATACACAGAAAAGGAATCTTATCTCTTGATGCTTCACTTTTGTCTGGATCTTGAGAAATTTGACTGGGATAACAGAAAATTCATGGAGTTCACAGAAAAGATGTGCAAATGTCTGCAGCTGGAATTACAAAGCCAGATCAAGTAGAAACAGACAATATAGAAGGGGAAAATCCCCACAAATTGCCATTTTGGAGGTTCAGGAAAAAACCTTTCGCTTGAGTAGTGCTACAATGCTAGAGCAAGCTGCACAGGGAGGTGATTTTAGGCTCATTCTTGGTGACTTTCAAGGCACAGACAGACAAAATAACTTGTGAGCAGTAAATCAGACTATAGACCTCCAGGGTGATTCTTGCAACAGATGTGCCATTCTTATCCACCTTCCTCTGCTGGTAAAACCTTCATTCTTCCAGATAAACGGAGCTTTTATGGTCTGTCACAAAGTTCTGACAAAGCACAGGTGTCTTTGAACCTCCGAGGAGAGCTTTTGATAAGAAATCTGTTTTGTTTGTGACAATCTGGTTTTGTTCTTCATCTCCTCTGAGTACTGAAAAGTGGAGAAAAAAAGTATTTCAAACATCAAGACAATATTCTAGCTAGAGAGAACTGATAGTAGGGTATCTTCTGCTTTCACTACGGAAACTTTGTCTCATTTGAAAGAGGAGTTCTAGCTAGAGAGACAAAAATAATTTATTTTGGGTACGGATACCAACAGACCTTTGCTTGCATGAATCCAAATGCAGGACGGGCCACAGGCTCAGCTGATGCAAATTCAGCATCTAACAGTCAGTGGGAATATTGTGATTTACACCAGCTGAGATATGGCTTTCTGTTTCTATTTTAATATATCAGCTGAGTGAATAAATTTCTCCTTGCTAGACTGGCAGGGTTCTATTGAGGTGTTTAACCACACTAGCACAAGGACTGTGTTTTTAGTGCAAACCACAAATGAAACATCTTCTTTGCCATATAAAGCACATCTTCCATCTCAGACTGATTTTAGAGGTGCTAATTATATTAGTGTTGCAGGAACTGCAGTAATTCACTTCTAAAATCCATTTAATTTCTTTTTAATTACTCATGTTTACCAATTCCTTTAGATTCAGAAAAGGCTCAAAATTGCAGTTAGCAAAGGAGGCTTGAAGTGGAATGATTAAGAACATCTGGCACATACATAATTATACCAGGCAATTTATTCCACCATTACCATTTCACTATAGCCGTGGTAATGAGCTAGGGCTGGATTCTATCACTTTTCTGAACATTTACAAGTACCTTACTACACAGACAGCTTCAGTGCTATGACTGGCAATAATTAAAGTGTGTAACACCAAACCTTGGGAGAAACCCTGGTAGATTCTTTCCCTTGCTAAGTGGAGATGCCAGCCCCAGATGTGTGGTCAGTTTTGTCCTTTAACAGATTCAGGCAAGCTCGATTTTACCTGAAAAGAATGTTACCTGAATCTAACTTAATATAGCTTAAGAAAAGTATGAATCAGTCCTAAAGTCTTGTTGATTCTGCAAAGATTTTGTCTTTGGAAGAAAACAGAAGGAAAAATTCAGGTTATATCCCACCCTAGTGCTTCAGGGATCTTTGAAGTTAAACATTTTATTCTTGTTGTAAAATGTTACATGGACATAGAGGAGAAATGAATTAAAGGATTTTACTTTCAAACCATGCTTAACTTAATTTTCTTTTGTGCAACTCTTAAAAGATTTATGGTGAAATTTGTGCAAGGCCAAATTTCCAAAGCAACTCAAAGGGCTGTGGTCTTCATACATAAATTTCTGCTTCAGTATGGCTTTCATTATGCAAATGGTGAGACTGGTTGATCAGAGGGACTCCTTGTGGCCAAGGATCTGTAATTTTATTCCCTAACTACCATATTTTTAATCTCTTTGTGCTTTGCAACCATTGACCAGGCACAATTCAGACCATCTCCTAGGAAGTGTCCTGAGCCACAGGGTTACCAACAGCTCCTATTCCCATGGCCCTGGGACTATACGGAAGAAAACATTCCTGAATGTATTCCAAGAGGATTTGGCCAATGTCAGGAGTTGTGATAATCTAGGGGAAAACATCTCCTGAGAGTGTTGCAGGATGACTTGATCAGTGTCAGGGGTAACCTTAAGGCCCAGATGACTGCAGAGAGCCTGACTCCTTCTGTACAAATTCTAAACATAGAGAAATGAGTTAAAAAGAAAACAGTGAAATCTAGGCTCCTTTCTCTGCAACATTTCACAATAAAAGTATTGCCATCACATTAATTTAGCAACTCAATAGTCCAATATGAAAATTCTGCATTTTGGGTTTCCATGAGACATGTAATGGAAAAATCCAGCCCTACTGTACAGCCAGAACAGCTCCAGCTGCAGTGAGCCAGGACTAAATAATGAAACTTGAGAGGGATATTAGGATTTTGAAAGTTTTGGAGTGCTCAGTCTGTTATCAGCACCACGATTCAGGGCCACCACGTCCCACCACTCGGGCCAGCTGGTGGAGGGACAGCTCAGTCCAGCTCCACCTGGACTGGTCAGCTGGACTGGTCACCTCCTTTCTGTGCATCAGCAAGGGCTCAGAGGAGGTGGGCTTGTGCATCCTCAGAAAATCCTCTTCTCGCCACAAAACTAATAACAAAAAAAGTGCTGATCCAGGCCACTCAGCTTTGTTTGTAGGGATGGCAGGCTACAGTTTGTGTGCTCCCTGTGTACTGCAAGTAAGCAAAACCCTCCAGTTTAATAGGTGAGAAATATTCTCCAGGACCATTTCCTCATGCCATTTCTTCATGTTCTTAGCCCAGGATATTCTTTCTTTTGCTGTCTCCTGTTCTTATCATTCATTCGTTATTGGCTCCTACCTGCAATGTGGAAATGATTTCCTTTTTCATTTAGGCAGCCTGTCAATTCTGCCACAAAATTGGCCCTTACTTATCTTTTCTTGTGGTTTTGTGTGCCTTTTGCTCCATCTTCCTGTTTGTTCCTTTGTGCAGTTTCAAAGCACCTCACTTTGGTCTATATTACTCTTGTGAATACAAGTGACAATTTTATTGAAGATTCAGCTTTTCTTCTGTGTTCCCTGTCTGCCAAATATTGAACCAAGTTATTTCAGAGACTACTGTTCAAATCCAGGCACCAAAAATGCATATGCTTCCTCCAGACAGATTTTATAGGATGCAGTCCAAACTTGATTTGAGTTGGCCCAGCAGCTGCCTCTACACAATAACATTAGCATTTTCCTGCATAAACTGAGTCTTAAAAAAATTCATTGAAGAATATTTTATTTTGAAAAAAACCTCAAACCCAACCTAAAACCAAACAAAAAAAACCCCCACAACATTTTTTTATGAGATGCATGTTCCTACCTCACATTTAGATTTCTTTCCATATATATCTTGCCTGGGCATACTTTCAAATTTCAACAGCAGAGTTTCTTTCATGCTCTTTCAAAGGCTGAATGGAAAGAATTTAATTTTTTGTTTTGTTTATTCTAGTGGCTGTTGTTTTCATGCGAAATACTTTATTGACATATTTCCATGTTTTTTGACATAGGCAAATTTGGCTTCTGTGGCCAAGTCGTGATTCAATTCTTCCTTCCAGAGTCAAAATGACTCTTTGTGTTTTAGTAATGGAACCCCTGATTTGAATCTGTCTAATTGACATGTTTTGTTCTAAGTCTGGCCTGCACAGCTCAGTGACTCTCAGTTTTCCTGGTTAACACAAGACTGAGCACTTGTGTGACACCTAAATCTTAAATTTATTCATCACTAAATGACACCTTAAATCTTCCTTCCTGAACACCATCTTTTGGTCACCAGTTCTTAACTCATTGAGACAACCAAGATAATTTTCAGGACATGTCTGATGAAGATGCTCAAGATACACTACTAGTGTTAGTTATCTTTACCACTGGGGTAAAGATTTAAATGTTGGTTTTTTGAAAGCAATATTTACTTCTGGCTGCAGTGTCAGTCCACTTAGCAGAAATCTCACGTGAAGACAGGTCTCAATAGACCCATCAGTCCACCCTACTTTTTTTGGAACAAGTGTTGCTGTGAGCAGCATAAGATGAAAAACAAGAGAAAAAATTAAAAAAAGGTAAGGAGGGAAAAATAACTAAAGCAAGTAGAAAACATGGAAACTGAAAAATTAGCTGGTCCAAAGATTTTATTTCTATTAAGTGCTTGCATTCCTAGTTCTCAGGTAGCCCATTTCTTACCATGTATAAATACAGACATGCCACTACTGTTCATTCTATCCACACTGCAGATAGAATGGAAGTGTTAGCCCTCAACAACAGCAATTTCCATTCTTTCATCTAATTTAAACATAACCTTCATGATATTATTAATCAGTGTTGCCATCAAACATTGTTGTTTTGTGCTGCTTTTTGCTGGGTAGACTTAATTTTCTTCCCAGAGTCTGGTGTGGAGCTGTGTCTTGGGTCTGTGCTGAACACAGGGCTGATAACACAGAGATTATTGTTGTTGTTATTGCTGGGCAGGGCTGACACAGAGCCAAGGCACTTTCTGCTTTTCCTACAACCACACTGATAAGGAAGTCAGGGGTGCAGGGGAGGTTGGGAGGAGGCACAGCCAGGACAGGTGACCCCAACTGTTCCTCTCTGAGAATTCATATCAGCAGGAGGGGCTGCTTGGGCTTTTTGTTTCTGTTTTGATTTTTATGGTTTGGGGTTTGTTTGGTTTTTTTTTTTTCTCACTTCTTTTTAGGTAAAAAAAGGTTGAGAACAAAATTTAGAGCTTTGAAACAAGAATATAAGAGAACAGGACACATATTTTCCTTGGCTGTCTTAAAAGAATATTGGCAAGCCTGTCTGTTTTGTTTTGTTTTGCTTTCCTTGGTTTCAATAGAAACCATGAGCACGCTAGAATTTAGTGCAGGTGTATCCTTTGGGGTCACAGCTCTGCCTTTCCCTGCTGCTGTGAAAATCCACCAAGCTATAAGGCTCAGTTTAGTGGTTTTTTTTTTTTCCTGAATTTGGCTGTTGAAACCTCAGATTGGTGGCAGTTTTCACCACAGAAGATTTGCACACCTCTGACGTGTGTGATCCCTCTTGTGTGCCCCTGGGGCAGCACCTGCTGCAGCCAGGGGTGGGGAATGTGGAGCTGGAATTTCTCTTCCACCACTGCTGAATCTCACTGTGCAGCAGTAAAATGAGTGAGCAGAAAGGACAAGATGAAGGGGGTGAAAAAACCTGTGAAATTTGAAGCACTGATGGGGCAGGGATTGGGGTGAAGAAAGGGGGGGATGAATTTGGGAGGAAGATCTGTCAAAATAACAGAATGGAGAAAGGATGAAGAGGCAAGACAGGGTCTGAAGTTGGGAGAAGAGGTTAAGGCAGGACAAGTGAAAAAAGAGAACGAGACTGGAAGTGGAGAGCTGAAGAGCTCAGGTGTATAGATGGAAGAGCAGAAGGATCTAGCTGGGATTTCCTGGGAAAAACAGTGATGCTTTGGAAAATTCCATTAGAATTCTCTAAACATCTCCAGACATCCCAAAATCTGGTTATGTTACTACAGTGATAAACCAAATAGGTGAGAAGACAAACAGGTGATAAACCAAATAGGTGAGGGACAATGTACTGGGGCCCTGGAATAGCAATAAAAAGGCTTTAAACCACACTTCACCCACCAAGGAGACAAGAGTTGTGTCCACTCAGGTGATGAAGAGTCAGGAGGATTGGATGGTGATCTGCCAATTAATGACCATATCACAAAGTGTCTGCAGAAATGGGCTTTGCACAAGCTCTTTAAACCTGGCAGTTACCTGGTGAGTGCATAACTCAGCACTTGATGGTGGTCCTGGAAAAGGACAATTTTCCCTGTGTCAGGTGATGGTTTGAGGGTTTTGAAGCACTTGGTGGTGGTGGTTTTCCACTGACTGTAAATGAGCTCAATACCAAGCTGTGCTGAAAGTCTCGCCCTAATTTTATATAAATTTTCCTAAGGAAAGAAAGACTCCTTAAGGTGTGGAAAAGCAGCAGCGTCAACAAGACCATACTGAGGTAGGAAACAAAGCAGAAAAGAAAATTTGCTCATTTTTTCCCTTAGAAAATGAATGTGTAGCTATTTGGAACTCTAAGGGTATTTTAAATCCATTTCACACTGCACTTGAACTTGTTCCATTTAAGAATTAGCTGATATTACCATTTTCTATCTGTCTTTTTCCTCTTCGTTGATGAATAGAGGCAAGGAAGTCCTTATCAGTAAATAATAAAGCAATTATTTTTTAACAATTTCAATTTCTCAGTTGAAATAAATAATGAAACAATTATTTTTTTTCTCAAGTCCTTTACAGAAAATCAGCACACCCTGTCTCTGAAACATGATATGTGTAGCTCACAGGCTTTTACTTCTAGCCACTACAAAAAGACCTTGCTTCCCTCTTTAACACTGCTACCCCTTGCAGGGATGGTAAAGGCTTTAACTTCAGTGACTGATAACCTCACGTCAACCTACAAGGTGAACCTGAACTGCTTGGATAGCACAGCTTTTAGTTTAAATCCCAAATTCTTCCTTTATTAAAATACTTCCCACCTTCTTCTTCTGTACTGACAGGGTTCTCTCTTCAAACACCCAAACTGCAAGTGGCCAGACAGATGAAAAAAGACAAACATGGGACAGAACGGCACATTTCAAACATGCCATCAGTCATGTAAAAAGTGCCATTTTTGGAGGGAATAGGGTAGGAAAATATACTGCTAAATTCAGCTGACTTGGTGTTGCTGATTTAAACAATAAGCCCAAAGAAGCTCTCCAGGTTATTGATTTTTGCAATGCATTGTATGCATTTACGTAAATCTAATTAAAACCCTGTGCCTAACCCAATTACGAGCTATTCCCTTAAAGCAAGTTTTATATTTATCTAAGCCAGGCTGCGCCAGCTGTGAGAAATAACCCTGGATTTGCATATAGTTATTGTGTAACAGCTGAAGTGGTCAGAGAAATACACTGGGGATTTTGCCTTTCTCCTAATGGATCACGTACTTGTGGATCAGGACTCTTTTTTGCTTTATCAGGTTACTAAGTTGGGCTGCACTGGCATATTTCTGCTATCAGATTGCCTAGGACAAGTTAAAGGAAAAAATTAAACAAGATACAGTTTCAGCCTTAGGGTTAGGGTTAGCTGAGGGACAACAGAAAACCCTCTGTAAAATCCAATACTATGCGTAAGTCTTCCTACAGTAGTTCTACACCATGGTTCTGACAGTAATAGACTAAGAATAATCTTTGCTACCATTGGATGAAGTATAAGTTTCAGGAGGAGAAAGCACTAGTGATGCCTTAAATGGCTACCTAGAAACAGAGAATAGACAGGAATAAAGGAATAAAGGAGGGATTTATTTGAAAGGCTTTCAGATGCTCCAGAGGGTCCTGCCTCAGTGCATCCCAAAATGGACAATGACAGCTCCCAAGTTCTTCACACTTTGATATCAGCATCAATTCACCAACCTGGACTCAGCCAATTATGGAATTTCCCCAAACTTGCTCCCCTGTCCAAGATGAAGGTTTACAGTTTTTCAGCCTAAGAAGGTCTGGGTGTCCTTGGAGAGCAAGCTGGAGAGGCTTTGTTATGTCAGTGCGAGCATGAGAGAACAGCACTGAACGAGCTCCAGGGACCTGCAGAGTTACACTGGGCACTGCAGGACTTGAAAAACATAAAAGTTAAAATCTAACTCATATCTGGACTGAACTTTTCTTTCCAGGAGTAGGGCCAGCCCTGAACCTCCTTGTTCTCTCCAGGAGCACTTTGAAGAGGTGCCCTCACTCAAGGCTCAGATCTGTGCTCTCCACAGTTTAGGAAGAAGAGCTACCACAGAAGAACCCTTCCTGAGCCTGGGGAAAGGGAGGAGGAGGATAAATCTGGTTGAACCATGTAAGAGAAGAGGTAGTGAAGCAGGAAAGCCTGGTTAGGCATGTGCAGAGTCAGTGAGAGAAGAAGGGGAAAGGAGAAGACAGGGAGGCAGAGCACTGGTGAGGGTGAAACAGAGCCAAAGTGAGCAGAGCATGACTGGGACAGCGCAGAGTGACAGTGGGAAGAGAGGACACAAGATTTTCTTCAGTGAATTGTCCACTGTTCATCACTCTAAGGCAGAAATTGATGCTGTCAGGTGGAAAGCCTGGGTAAATTCTCACCTTTGACTCTCAGTAAATTACTTTTCCTTTCCTTTAGCTGTTTCCATGCTCCTGGGGACAGCTTAGCTGGTCAGCAGCTTAGAAACTATCCCAATCCAAGTAGCACTTTCCCAAGCAAGACTTCAGCTCCCAGCACAGTGCCTGCAGAGGCAAAGCTGCTGCTGCAGAGCAGCATGACAAGGAGCAGTCTCTCCTCGTGCGACCTTTACACGTGGGCTTAGGACAGTGCTGCAAGCATCCCCCTGGGGCAAATGAGATTGACGTGGCAGCTGAGCACATGTACTACCCAACTCCAGGGTTTCAAAC
The DNA here is from genome assembly GCA_013396875.1 of Vireo altiloquus. Classification (NCBI taxonomy): domain Eukaryota; kingdom Metazoa; phylum Chordata; class Aves; order Passeriformes; family Vireonidae; genus Vireo; species Vireo altiloquus. The sequence continues at coordinate 26,799 of VZRF01006293.1, forward strand.
TACATGCCACTTCCTTCCAGTTGGAGACAAGTTTATGAGCTTGACCAGGCAATAAAAGCTCCTCTCTCCATGCTAATGAAATGTCCAAGTCCTAGTGGATTAGTAGTTTTCCTGTCAGATTATACATGCATTTTTTGCTGATACAGAGAAGTCACTGCTATTAGGCTTTCAGATTCTGTTAGTAAAAATACATCTTGATAGAGCTCAGTGCCTATGGGATGCAAACAGGACAGAAAAGGCAGTAACACGTGATGGTAGATGCTCAAAAATTGCTTTCCTGCAGCTGGCCAGGACACAGTCAGGCAATGTGCCAAAAGCAATTGCTGATGCGGAGAAACCCTGTGGACACTTTCCTAGAAGACCATGCACAGCCCCAGTCCCTGGAGCTGTTCTGCAGCCATGGTCAGATATGGAGCCCCTGTTCTTTACGAAATAGGTCCCACTCCCTTCAAAGAGTCCAGGTCTATTGATTCCAGAAGCCACTCCACATGCCTCTTTGTGAAGCCTCTGAATGGATAGGGATCCCAAACCCAATTCCTCACAAGTAACTTTCCACCCTAAAGAACTGCAAGCATTGTTTTGGGATACAGCACCAACACCAATTCCTCTAGAAAGCTGCTTGGGCTGTGTCTGTGCTGCTAAAGGAAAGAGCCTCAGACACCAAGCGCAGGTGGAAGCAGCTGGCTCACATCTGTGCTCTTTAGAGCTCACCCTTTCTGTCCTTCATTTGTCTAGAAGTGAGTTGCATGGGTCGACAACAGAGTTGAGGAGTGATTTAAGAGCCAAGCAACGTCGACAGCAGATGTCCAGCACTGAAGCTGGTGCCATGCCTTTCCTTTAGCAGCACAGGTGTTCCCAGGAGCCTGGGAAGGGTGGGACATCTCTGTGTGGCTGGACTACACTGGAAGTCTGGAGCTGGAGAGCGAGGTGCCTGCACAGGGAGTGACACAGCACAGCTGCTCCGAGGCTCCACTGCCAGGAGTGAATTCCTGCCTGTGGATCCCCTGCCTGCAGCTCTCCATAGATGCCCAAATGTTGCTTCTGAGAGCCTGAATCCCCCTTGCAGCAGTGCCTTGTTATCCATCCCTTTGCTCTTCGCACGCCAAACCTTCAGTGTCTCCTCTGTGGAAGTAGTTTAATAACACACAAGACAAAATTGACTCAACCAGAGGGTGTTTTGCTGATATTTTGTACTCATGGCTGGTTTTTAGATTTTTTTTTTTTAAATTCTTTACCTTTTGGAAACTTTTGCATTTGTTATTTTGGACCTTAATACAGTGATGCCATTTTCCATTTCAATCAGTGCTTCCACTTGCTCCACCTTTTCCATTTCTGACTGAGTCCAAGGTAACTTTTAGAAAGGAAGGAAAAGTGATAGATGAATTATGGCATTTGAAGTCAGAGAAAAAAATTCTGAAAGGAAAATGTGATTAAGAAATAAATTGAAAAATGGAAGCACCTGTGATACAGTGACCAGGAATGATTATATTAGGGGGGAGACCATCACAGGCAGCTTAATTCCATTCCATTTCATTCTGTAGCTTTGGGATTTGGATTGTTTGCTCATTTATTTGGATAAATGGTAAGACTATTCTACTTGCACTGTTAGATGTAATGAGTATTATTTTGCATTTAATTAAAATACTGTCACATTCCTACCAACAGAAAAGTTTCCATTGCTTTCCAGAAAGTGCTAGGTCATTTGGTTTATAAGACATAGTTATTAACTGCTCAGCAAATACCTGGAATGGAGATAATTTTACCTTTAGGGAAAAGTGCTACTGCTCCTGTAAAAACAGAGGTTTCAAAGAGACTGAAATGTCTGGAAGATATTCAAAGTGGGAAGGGAAAATTCACAGGAAGGCGATTGCAAAAATGGTAAAGTAACATTTTGATCAATGACTGATACAAATGTAATTGTACATGGAAATGTGAGCACACTGGAACAGGAAGCACTGCCCAACCTCTCTAAAGTCTGGATTCAGTAGCTGAAGTGGGATGAGTTGCAATAAAGGTGCTGATACCTGAAAAATTACAGAGAAGTACTGAGCTAAAGCTTCCCACAGTCTGAATTTGCAAGGTATAAAAGGAAACCTTCTCCTGGGTGAGTTTGATACTTTTACAGTAGCATTTAAAGTTCCTTAATTGCTGTGGGAGAGGGTGAGCAGAGCAGGAGACAAATCAAAAATCGACCCAAAGCTCAAAATTCAAAGTCAGGGAGGTTCTGTCCAACAGCAACACTGTGCTCTCACTCTCTTCCAGCTACCTCCTGCCATTTCTTCTTCTGTCCAACAGCAAAACTGCTCTTCCCAATATCAGGACTCTCATTCCTACCAAAGACTGGCTAAGCATCTGGAAATCAGGGAGGAGGCAGTGGCTCTCTCTGGAAATGCCTGCTCACTTCAGAGCTACACCTAACAAACTTACAGGACTGAGGTCTATCTTTTCTGGTGGTGTTTTAAAAATGAAGTGACTCCATTTTCCAGGGTTTCTGCCTTTTGGAACAAGACAGGAACTGGAGAGCTGCCACAGCTGTCTCTATGCTACAAGGGAAGAAACAGGTGCCTTTGTATCTTGATGGACTCAATCATCACTGTGTGGTGGAAGCAGGAGATACCACGGAAAAAAAAGGGCTGAAGCTGCATAATCCCACCAAAGCATCACAAGGGAANCACCATGATATGATGGGAACAGACTCTATCCTGGGGTACTCCATGAGCATTGGAGCTTGTCTCTAGCCCCTCACACTTGCAGGTCCCACTCAAAGGACCTGGAAGCAAGTTGCCATGGAAGATCTTGTCTACTAACACAGAAATACATTTGTCAGATAGATCTGAAGCCATCCCATCACCACAGAGCACTAAACTCTGTCAATATTTTTTTCCAGAGGTGCAGGAAAATTCTGACCTCTTTTCTTTTAAATTATCAGAGGCACGAGGAATCTTTGGTAGAAATTAACACTGTGGCATAAGAAAGGCTGCCAGAATGTGCCACTATTCCTACTTCCTAGACAAGCTAGATTTTTTTTTTAAACCTCTAAAGACAGAGGGATATCTCATGTCTAATACTTGTGCCTCAAGTGATTCCAACATGCCTTGGTTGAAGGGCTGAAGAAAAACGTGTCAGTGATGAACAAATCAGGAATACAAATACTGTAAGTGATTTCAGGTCACAAATTCCAACAGCACTTTCAGTAAGTTCTTCACTTCTGTGCTGTTACATACTTAGGAACACTACCTTAACAGCTGAAAAAAAGAGCTGAAGCTGCATAGTCCCACCAAAGCATCACAAGGGAAACCAGGGAAATGGATGAGATGATATTAGTCTAGTTATTGCATTTATTAAATCTGAAGTACTTGTAAAAAGTGGAGACAAAAATTTTTTAATTGCTGCAATTAATTGTCACCAGAACTCTGAGCCTTTGAGACGGCAATGACCTCCATAAAGAATAACTGAGATGAATTTATAGCATTTATTTTGTCCTAAGCTTTCATGAAAAACATGCACAGAATCTAGTTAGGAGTACATCAGGCTTGGAAGGAATCTAGAACTGGTGCAGACAGCCATGTTTCAAGTACTGGTGTCTCTGCCTCCAGAGCTGGGCAGTTTATTATGGATGTGGAAGCTTTTCACACAGCAGCTCTGGGAATTACAGCAGTTTAAAGCTTTGTGAAAGTGTTTCTATACTAGAAAAAATTACACTTTAGCAGATTGAAGCCACGTTACGAGCATAAGGATGAACTGAGGGGAAAAAATCCAACGGCAAACCAACACACATAAGTGTTTTCAAAACAAGTATTTCAATATTGTTGCAACTGAACAGAATCACAGGCTTACAGAATGGATGAGGCTGGAAATATCCCTGGAATCCACACTCCCATGCTCAAGAAGGGTGTCCTGCTCAGGGCTGCCCATTTATCAAGTCTGGTTTTCACCCATTCCCCCAGAATACGACCCACTGGCATTTTGCAAAAGTCCTCAAATGTTTCTGAAACAAACACTGATGGTCCCAGCCATGGATTTGTTAAAGTTATAATATGAAGTTTATAGGAACAAGCTCTGTTTCAATGTATTTAGGAACATATTGGCTGATGCCAACAGCTACAGCTGTCCAAGGAAGGAGAGAAATCCTGAGTAATTTTAAGAATTTGTTTCCCAAATATCTGGCTCAGTGGAATCATGGGGAGAGGATGGTTTTTGATGGACTGCCCAAAGTACAGGCACCGAGTGGACATGTTCATGAATGTTCATTTTTGGTACAGTACTGTGGGCCAGTGCTGAGCTCTTACCATGGTTCTGTGATTTATCAGCCTTTGGGGGTCTGCATGGCCACTGCTTTGATGGGAGGATTTCTTCAAATGACCACTTCCTGTCACTTGACCCCACGCTAATAATCTTGTTGAAGTCCACTTCTGGGAAATAACTAAAGGTTCTTAGAGTAAGGTGTCTGAAAATGGGAACGTAAAGTGCTAAGAAAATCCTATTAAAAAGTCATATTTATTTTGCTTACGTGTTCTTGTAAACCAGTGTTGACAATTGCCAAATTACTTACCTAGCCACAATTTATTTTGTCCAGAGAATCCCAGGATCATAAAATCCTTTTGGTTGGAAAAGACTTCCAAGATCATCGAGTCCAACATTTGACTGATCACCACCTTGTCGACTAAACCATGGCTCTGAGTGCCACCTCCAGCTGTTTCTTGAGCACCTTCAGGGATGGTGACTCCACCAGAACCCATTCCAATGCTCATCAACCCTTTTCATGAATTAATTTTTCTTGATGTCCAAGCTGAGCCTGCCCTGGCACAGCTTGAGGCCATTTCTTCTCATCCTGTTGGTGGTTGCCTGAGAGAAGAGGCCAAGCCCCACCTTGGTGCTGGTCCCCACTTTCTCCTCCAGAAACGGCTTAGAGTTAATCACTAAGACAAAGATTTGCTAAATTAGGATGTGTTCCTCACCTTTTGGATGCCCAGTTCTGAAGGGGCATTACAGAGACATAGATGTTTCTAGATTACCCTTGCAAAAATAAGATTCCATCAGCAATCCAGTGTCATCAGTCCCTTTGAAAATTTGGCTAAGCCTCACATTTTCTCTTCCCTACAGCTTCATTCCTGACTGACACAGAGAATTTCACATTTCCCATGCATGTGAAATACCAGCTCTGGAAACTAATGCAAGATTCCATATTTCCTAATTTATCTAGTCCAAAGTAAAGTGAATTATTGTTCCCTGACAAAATTTTTCATACATCAGCATGACCCGAATCCTAATAGAGTCACATGATCAGGGCCTTAAGGTCCCTCCTCTTCCACTTTCCATTAATGTGCTGCTGGAACATTGATTTATTTGTGACAGAAACCTTTGTTCTGGGACTTGTATATGTTGGTTTTATCTCCTGGTATTCACCAGCTAGGTGGTCCTGCATGAAAATAGATCTGTCTGTAAAATAAATGTTAACCCAGAATTTTTTCAATTCCAGAGCTGGTTGAAATATTTTAGACAGAAGAAATTTTCCCTGCAGTTTCACTGCAAGAGAAATGCTCCTTTGGATACTGTTTTTGAACTATTATTAGATAGTAAAAAAAAGGAAATGACTTATTGAGGTTGTCCCATTTTGTTTTGAAAATGTCATAAGAGATTTGTTCTTACTTTAATCAAAGCAAAACAAATAAGCCATATTGAACTATATTTATAAAATATTTTATATTGATTTTAAAGTCTTTTTAGCATTTGAGTGGTTCCAAATTTAAATAGCTTGGAAACTCTGTTATCCTGAATTTTGGAGAAGAGAATAGATTCTACTTCTTGTTTGCCTTTCAGCATTGGTATTTATCACAGCAAGAAAATAGCCAGCTGGGTCATATAAATGTTGAGCACTTGTTCTTTTATGACATGATTGATTTGGAGGCCACACAGTTTCACCCAGGTAACCAGCTTTTCCTTGGCAAGGCAGTCTAAATCTGTACCAACAGGCCAGTGACACTCCTCATTTGCTGTAATCAACTGAAAACAGCAGAAACTCACTCCTTGTGCTTGAGGGCTGCCTCAGCCCTTGCAGGTATCTCACTTATGATTTGCTCTGCCTTATCAGCTATCACTCTTGCTGCCCTGACCCTCCACTCTTGGCTAGAACTGGAAGGAGCCGCGGCAGGTCCTCCTGTGAGGAGTGGTGGGTGAGAGGCTGGGCATGAGCTGGCAAGGTGCATTTTCAGCCCAGAAAGAAAATCCCATCCTGGGCTGCATCGCCAGCAGTGCAGGCAGCAGAGCCAGGGAGGGCACTCTGCCCTTCTGCTGAGACCCATCTGCAGGGCTGCATCCAGCTCTGGGATCCCCACCTGCAGGGCTGCATCCAGCTCTGGGATCCCCATCTGAAGGGCTGCATCCAGCTCTGGGATCCCCATCTGAAGGGCTGCATCCAGCTCTGGGATCCCCA
>VZRF01006293.1:33462-149131 GCA_013396875.1 Vireo altiloquus
CTGTGAGGGTGCTGAGGCCCTGGCACAGGTTTCCCAGAGAAGCTGTGCCTGCCCCATCCCTGGCAGTGTTCCAGACCAGGCTGGGCAGGGCTTTGAGCAACCTGGTCTGGTAGAAGGTGTCCTTGTCCAAGACAGGAGGGTGGAACTAGATGATTTTTAAAGTCTCTCCCAACCCAAACCATTCTTGGTTTCTATGATTCTACAACTCCTTCAAAAAACATGAGGGAAATGCAGAAGCTTTCCCTAAACCCTCAAGGACAGAAGTCATACATGTAATGTCTGTCACTGTCCATAATAAATTTACCTCTACTCAGCAGCTGAGGTTATCTTTTCTTTAGGCATATCAAGCCAAAAAAATCCCCAAAGTCGAGTGTTTATATATACACCATGAAGTTTTCTGGAGAGCTCTTTGGTGGCACTGAGTGGAGGCACAACTTGGCAGCACCATCCATAAATATGTGTTGCTGCAATACTGGGTATTGCCATGGTTGGGACAATGGGAGGATGGTCAGCAAGAGGGCCAAGCTTGCAGCTTTTCAAGCCATCCAAACTAAATTTTTTGTATAGTGAATCTGTCTGTAAATTTGGGCTGGCTGTGACTCCTTCAAGAGGACAAAGAGCATAAAAATGAACTTTACATAGCAGACATAAGCACTTTTTGGACATTTTAAACTCCTTCATTTTCTACAGGAACAATAAGCTGGAGTATTTTCAAAGATCAAGACATAACTGTGCTTGAGAGAGGTAGGAAAAGTATCCTTCATGCTCTCATCTCTGGAAGGTGGTGTCTTGAACACCTCAGTTTTTCTATTTGGGGTAATTTCTAGATTTGTCCACCTCTATCACAGCTCAGACCCATTTCCAAAGTTCTAGTCCCCAAAGAAATGGAAGAATAAGAATATAATTATCATAATTAACTCTCCCCCTTAGGGAGGTAACTTTAGAGATAGACTACCTTCCATCACTATTGCCTCTAGCTGCCAGTGCATGCAGATCTCTAAGTGCTTTATAATCTTAGTTTCGGCAAACACTGTGCAGATATTGGTGATTTATTCCTGTAATTGTCGTGCTCTTGAAGCTGTACCAAATGGAGTGTGCAGTTCTGTGCTAAACATTGCAAGTTAAATCCCACTGGTCAGGAGGGAGAAAAGCAACACCACTGAAGGCTGTCTAAAGCACTTTTCAGCCCTTGCTTGGCAGTCCATCACACAAGATGGTCTACAAGACAAAGATGAGAGAAGGAAACACACAATCCATCTTCTACCAGTGCAGGCAGTGTGTGCAAATTATTTACCTTGTGCTTTAAATTGTGTCCCTTGGGCCATTGCTTTAAAATGAGAGCTTATGACAATTTCTAGGCGCAAGAAATTTCACTATTTCATTGCAAATTGGAATGAAAACTGCAAGTATTTTAAGAAATCGTGAAAATAATTCGTAAAGCCACTTTGTTGCAGTCAGAGAGTTGGGTTCCAATGCAACCTGAAATGTGATAATGGTGAAAACTGACAGAAAACAAAAGCTTAACAAAAACAACAGAGATAATGACCAAATAATCCGACCAAAACAAAACTTTCCGCAGACACAGAAATGATAGAACCATCTATTCCCATAGAAAAGTGTATTTGCAGATATTTTTTTGTTAAAAGTGGATGTGAAAATGTTTATTTACTTAACTTAAAATTTATTTACTTAACTTGGGGCTCCTGATCTTATGGGTTAGGTGACAACGCACTGCGATCTTAATAGAAAATGAAAAGCAAGAGTCACCCAGGCAGGGCATTGCTGGAGCCAACATCTTCAGAACCAGAGCATGCCAGTGCTCTCTTTCCTCCCATCAGGTTTGCAGGCCAAAAGGAAGGAGGCTGGCACTTACCTGACAAGTATTTCAGCTCCCTCAGCCTTTCCTGAGAGGTGCTGAAATACTAAGAGAGGTGCTGCAGTGCCCTAATGACCTGAACATAAATCCAAATGTCACTCTTGCAGCTCAGTGATGTGTATTGGATCACCAGTTGCCCATAATTATTCCACTCATTAGCAACCATTACAGTGCATTTTCCTTCCCCCCCCCCCTTTTTTTTTTTTTTTTTTTTTTTTCCCCAGCTATGTTTCCACTTGCATTAACTCAAAAAACTCTTAGGGCTAAATCTGGTCTTGGAGAGTTGTAAATCAGGCCAGGGTCTTAAATCAGGTGTCCACACTGGTATAACAGCCACATAAATGAGATTGGAAGAGACTTGCAATTTCGCTCTGTGGAGAGAAAGCTCTTTGCTTTTTCAGCAAGTTAACTTAGCCTTCCTTCTGAGAGATGACCACACTTAAATATGAATCTGTGAGGAAGCAGAATGAGCCCAACACACAGCAAGCTCTGAATGCAAAGCAGCCACAAGAGCTCTCCCAGCAAGCCAAAAATGTGAGGAAATGCATTAGCAGTAGTTAATGTTCTATTGAACACCTTTGAACTGTGCTGAAGCAAGCCTTGGGAAGACTATTGCTTTGGATAAAATCACAAATTAAAATGAAAAATTGTGGCATAGGTTCACAGCTGTGTTTCATGTCTGTGCTCATTTGAAGGAAGCTGACTTGAAGGCAGTGGTGGAAAGCAATTTATTTACTAGATGTGCTCTGGCTTTCCACCCAAAGGCATCAGGAAGGCACACAGGTAGGCTGGGGATATGTGGCAACTCAGTTGCAGACATTTACCTTATAACTTCTCATATCAAATTCTTGCCAAAATTTCATATCAACACATAGAGTCAATTAGCGGAGATGGAGAGCAGGAAACACCATCCAGAGTTCTCCCTGCATTCATCAAACTCAACCAAGTGTTGCTCCACGCAATTCCCCCTCTCCAAGCAAAACTCTGTTAGAATTTCAGAACTGGATGTGCCCAAGAGCCACATTAATCACCCTGGGGTGGCACAGCACAGACCTCCAGCGTGCTGAAGCTGACGCCTCACCAGGGGCTATCCAAAACATCTCTTGGCTGTCTCTACATTGACACGGGTGTCACCCTGGATTTCAGCCTTCTGATTCTGTTTGCATTTTTGCTATGGAGTTTCTCAAGCATTTTATATAAACAAAGCAGTGTTTCTGTAACTGTCTCTCTTGTTTTCATTCCATTCCTGATAGAAGAAGTTTTTGATAAACTTCTACCTGGACCAGTAGAATTGGAGAGGAGAAGATCTCACTATCCAATCCCCGGGGTTCAAAAAATTTGTATATAAAACAAGAAAAAATTAAAGACTCTCTCTTTCCTTTCACCCTCACTGCATGTGTGCGTGTGTTCATTTTGTGTTCTCTAGTGACACACAGGAGTGTGAAAAAGGAAAACTGAAATAGCAAACTCAAGTGCTACGTCAGAGATAGGATCCTGAGCCTTGGGAAGCTGCCTCTCATCTCTGTAGCTCAGGAGGTGACCTGGACAACATTCATCATATTGCACATGTGAAGGAGTTGTGCACTAGCTCTGTGAAAGAGCAGATGGACCAGAGGGTGCTGTGGTGTTCTGTACACCTGACAGTGAATGGGGGGGTCTGTCATCCTTGTCCTTCCCTGAAGTGGCCTGTGGCTCTCACCATGCTTCTGTGGGAGCCAAGAGCCCTTCCATGCTCAGAGTGACACTGCTCCCCACAAATGGTTCTGGGCTGAGGTGCACCCTTACTAAAATCTCTTTATAATCAAGAATTTTGAACCATAAATCCCTGTGCTCTGTGACAAACACGAGCTGAAAGTGACACCCAAAAATCACCCCTGGAAGGAGGTAGCTTTTGGGAGGAGAAGTTTGCAAAGAGTGATTTCCCTTTTCACCTCTCAGAATCAGATTTCTGTGTCGATTATGTGTTTGACACAGAGACAGATCCTGGTAATTAATATCTTGTGTCAAGCTCATCTTTCAGGGCTGAAATAAATAATGTGAGTGCCACTGTGATTCATTTGAACTACTGAACTCTGCATCATTTTCAGAAGGAAAATGCAGGCTGGCTGTATTTACAGGGCAGAAAGCACTAAAAAACCACCTCTTTGTTTTCCTGAGAGCCTTCCTAGGGCACACATCTGCACAGACTCAATTTACAAAGCATGGTTGAAAGCCAGGATAACACTCTAAAGTGCACTATGAAGCACTATGAAGATATCAGACCTGCTATTTTGTAAAAGGATTACATATTATTCCTGGTCCCTCTGGAGACAATCTGCTTTGTACCTACTTTGCTCCTCACCTTTCCAGTGCTCCTCTTCATGCAAATACTTGTCAGATTTTCTTGACCTGTTTAACACTCACAGGACCATATGTGGGCTGCATATTTGTCCCTAAAAAACACTTGACTGATCATTTCTTCAGGCCTTTTATGAGCTGCAACATCTGCACTGCAAGAACAGTAATGGTAGTGAGAAACCATGCAAAAATCTATTATTTTCCTTCCACAAAACATCTGAGCCAAGGAAGCCTCATGCTCAGAGTATGGCTGCTCCCCATATGAGGAACTTGAGTTGCCTTAAAAGGCATAAAGCAAATGTAAAATCCTGCAGTGAATCAGAAGAGGGAAAAGCGAGGGCGGTGGACACCACAGACTAAAAAATCAGGCATCATGCCCTTCAGAAGTCGTAGGAGATGAGGATGAAAGCAATGGGAGAGGAGACATGCTTAACCAACTAAGGAGATCAGTGTTTCCTGACTCTTCCCTTTCTGTTGGTCGGCAAAGCTCAGCAGGATGAGGTCAGTCCACAGTATCCCCATTTTCAGCCAGACACAAAGTGAATTTTCTGACTTTACCATGACTTTCTAAGGAGTTGCTGGCTGCAGCTGTCTCTCCTTGTCTGCAATAATTTTATTACTATATTTTCTTATGACTTGGTACATAATTTCTGAATATTTCATCTTTTTTCCACATGATCTATCCATCCTTAAATATGCAGAAACTGAGTGAGACTTCCAGACAAACTCTTCCCAGACCCAAGAGAGGGCACCTGTTCCTGAAAGTGGTGGGGATGGATGGGGAACACATTTCTTTTGTCTCCTTGATCAGATCCTGCAGGTGACATCTAGGCAGCCTAATTCTGCTCAAGTCCCAGAACTGCTGCAGCCTGTCTGCTCCCCAGCACTGCTTAGCCCTTGAATCTCTGTGTGCTCTGAGGTGGGCAGAAAGTTCCTGGTGTGCCCACAAGAAAAGGCAACACGTCCTTGACTAAACTGTTTTGTTTGGGCCTCTGTAGCCTCAAAATTTTATATTTGGTGAAAGACACACTCAGTAGGGCAGTTGCCTCAACCAGCAGAAAGAGGATGAAATAACCTCAGCTGCAGGTCTTTGCTTGAAGGGGTTCCATTCCATCTCAGCTGGCTCTGTAAGAGCACCAGGGCCACCTGGGATGGGGCTGCTGGGTGGGTGAGGATGGGGACTCAGTCCCTTTCCTGGGAGCAGCCAGGAGCACAGGAATTACAGGGCAGTGGAAGAACAGCTTGGAGAGAAAGTGACCATGACTCCCAAATTTGGACACTCAGATGCCTGTGTGTGGCCTGGAGCTGATCCAGCTGGATTTTCTCCTGGCACTGAGGGCCTCGTGTCAGATGCTGACAGCTGAACAACATCTGTGGTTGGTGCAAGGACAAACTTCACCACTGCTCAGGAGAGATGGGCCCAATGAACCATCTGAGGGCAAAACACTTGTATGGACCTGACATTTACTTTTCAGAAAGTATTTTAATAGATGTTTTATATTTCTTCAGTTTACTTCTGACTAATGATTTGCTTCATGCCCCCAGAATTGGGGCAGAAATCAGACAGGCAGAAACTAATGCAATGAAATTGGTTTAATGTCCTCCACAGCATTGGAATAAAATTTGTACAGAGTGCCACAAAACTACAGATAGTACATTTATATTGAAGTGGAAGAAAGAAAATTCTTCACTCGTCAGAAGTGTCCTAAAATAAACACAGCAATATCAAAGACAATTAGGGGGATGGTGATGTAATTCAAAGACAAAAAAAAGGAGCATTCTGTGTTGTCGTTTATGAACAACTTATCACCACGCTTTGGCTCCATGAGGAATATAGTCCAATAAGCTACTGGCTCCAACTTACCTTTAGATCTCTATATCTGATTCAAAATGACAGAGCCAGGACCTGACAGTAGTGATAAAATGAACTGGTTCTAATTATTCAAACTCAACAAAGCATTTTCTATTCTTTTATGGATTCCCAGCACTATGAAAATCAGTAGAACAGTGGAGTGAAAAAAAAAAGAAAAATCTGTGTGTTGAAGAGACAGCATAAATCCATAACCAGATACAAAATTGAAGACCCTCAGCAACATTTAAAGAGAGGACATCAAGATAAACAGAGGATGACCACTGCTGGAGGAAGGAAAGGAGTGTGGATATTGTGCACCCTTTGCCTAGGGCATCAAATTAACACAAAACCCCATGTTTACTCTAAAAGATCATTGCAGCAGTAGAGGAATTTGAAAATCCTGTTTCAGACAGGAGAAACCATGGTGAGTCTGCTGGAAAGGCTCAAACACATCAAATATAAAAGGAATGGACACTCAAGGAAGGCTTTAGCAAAGAATAAACAGACAAGTGCACACATAAAATTTCCCTAAACTTTCCTTCTACAAATCAAGAAGATACAGCAGGAGGGACTACAAGCCTGGGCCTGGTATTGAGTGAACTGGAGGCCAAGGCTAAGGATTTTTTTGATTTCTGATTCCAGACTCACATTTCCAGCTCTTAGGAATGAGGCTTCTCAGGGAGACATTTAAGAGCAGGACACAGAAGCCAGACCAGACATTTCTCGCTCCAGGATTGCAGAAAGTGAAACATCATCAGTGAAATGGAATTGCATCAAGGTCAAGTCACCCCTTCCTATTGCAAAGATGCTCTGAGGATTGAGACTCTTTGACGTTACTGTCGGAAAAACCCACAGACAGGTGGTCCCAAACCATCATCCAGTGATTTGGACACCAGCCCACCATATCCCTGCTTCCCACCAGAATTTTTCTCATGAATGACCCTGAGCACCAACATGCTAAGGGACACTTTGATCCAGGTGTTTCCAGCAGTGTCACTTTGTCTCTTTGTCCCGAACCGATGGGACACACACGGCAAGAGGCTCCATGATCACCAAGCAATCTTTGATTCTCCACTGTGATGCAAAGCCTGAACCTTGCTCTGCAGAAAGCCACACTCAGTATTCTGCAACTTAGCCAGAAATGTTCTGCAGTTGCAGCACACAAAGCAATCCAATGACACAAGGAAGAAAGGCAGGCACTGATTTCCAGTGCACAGGCTGGGAAGAGAAGCACTGGGGGATATTGATTGGGCTGCAGTGCACAAGGAGCTGCAGGCAGCCATCGCACAGGACAGGGACAAATTCCTCCTTCCACCATAAATGAAGAAAGCAAACAAACACCTTTGTTTGCAACCTTCAGCGTCTCCCCATACTCAGAGGATCCTCAGCTTCTGTGCTCCATTTTGTTAAACTGCTCAACTTCTCTGTCTCCTCCTTTTTTTTAGGAAGACTGATTCCTTTTTTTCACATATACTCCTGGTTATAAACCAAGCAATAATGGCTAAACTTGCTGGAATGCGATTGCATTCATTCTTTTGAGTTTCTTAGCTCCAGAGCCACCACAGGAAAACTGCAAAACTGAAAGCTGAAGAGGTAATAATTTTAGTTACCTCAGCAAAGTGAAGGGGTGATACATTCCCTACCAAGCGACAAATTAAAATAAGCCCAAAACAACAAGAAATTTCTGACTTTTCCACGCGTGTTTTTATTTCCATGTCTCTGGTGGCTATCTACAAGGAGAAATATGTCAAAAGCTTCCCTTAACCCTGAATTTCAAGTCTGAATTACATTATTAGTGTCAGCAGATACTCCACCATGCTTATTTAACTCATGCAGCATGGATCCTGGCTGCCAGGCTTCCTGGGCTGCCTGGCTGAACCTGGACAGGAGAATATTCCATCACAAGGAATCCTGTGGGAGATGGGGAGTCCTCAGTCAGCACGAAGGGATTCAGCCTCGGTTGTGTGAGTGTGTCTGAAAATAAAAACCTTCCTGCTGCAGTCCCTTCTGAGGACACACCACCTGGTCTCGTATCTCCTGTGTCTCCTGCTCCCTCATTTAGGCCTGTTCCCATCATACTGCATCAAATTTTCACTGGGCAGTCAAGCTAAACTAAGAGAATAATTAGCTCAGATGGTGTCCTGGAAATGAAGAACAATCAGGAAGGATAGGAACACTTACAGACTGTGCTGTGGCATCTCCCCACTGCCACGAACCTTGTGTCACTGATGCCAACAGGACCTGCAGTCCTGTCTTCCCAAACTTCAGGGCCACGACAGCAGTAAATTGATCTGTACACCTCCACCTGCCTTCCAGCCCATGAGTAAATCCTGCTGCTCGTTTTGAAGGAAAATCTGTTCCTAGTTTTCAGCCTGCCGCTCTGCAGACAGTCAGACCCCAACACCTGTAGCACTCAGCCAGCAGCAATCAAAGCCACACACTTTTCTGTGCCACTTCACTCCTCCATTGCAGCCCCAGCCAGGCTTTTCTCCACTCCTGTGAGTCAAAAAAGGGACAGAGAGCACAAGTTCAGCTTGGGCAATGTTTCTCAGATAAGTACTGCTTTGTAAGCCTGCTTGGCTTTGTTCAATGCCATCTGAACTGCCTGAAAAGGAATCAAAAGCAGCCTTTCCTAGCAACAGGGTGTTAGAAGAGGATCAGACTTACAATACCTGCAGTGCCTAAAAATGGAGTATTGTAATGACTACAGTCAGTCAGTTAAACCTAAAAATCCTAAAATTAGAGCCTACAACGCTAGCATTTAAAGGGATGATTTTCCACTTGAAGGTTTTTAGACTTGAACACCTTTCTCCCAGCTTGCTGAGCGAGCAGCTTGTCTTATGAAGAAAGGCATGCTGCTCCCCATCTTCTTCTGGGGGCTGAAACCTGGATTTGCCTGACCCCTGACCTTGCACTGCTTTTCTGTGTACAGTGATTTTGTTGTAAATGCCCTATAACAAGCAATTAATAGCACATGGTTGATTTTCTCCAGCAGCAGAAAAATTGTTCTACAAGGATAAGATCAGCAATGGTTAAACTGTTCTAAATTATGGCTAAAGACTTCAAAAACAACTGCATCATATCTTTTTTGTGGGTTTGGGAAAATCTAACAGCTTCCTTTTTCATTATTATTATTATTTCTAAACATTTTCTGTCTTCAGCCTTCACCAGGAGTGCTGAGGCTACAAATGCTTCTTGGCATCTGTAGACAGCAATATCCCTCATTGTCTGATGGCAATGTACTTTTCAAGCCTCATATTCATAAATCTTCTAAATGCCCTGGAGATAACCAAGTACCACTGTGTACCACTGTGATAACCCAAGGCATAAAGGGAGTAAGAAACTTTTCATGCATTACCATCTGAATCAGAGCTGGGTATGGAACCTCCAAGGCCTGACCCCTTATTTTTCTTCCAGCCACTCAGCAGCCACCCCTCTCCCAGGAACCAAGCAGTTTGGCAAGCTTTCCAAGCTTTAGCTGCTGGTTCTTTTTGTTACCTGCAGTGAAATCATTCACTGACAAGGCTTAATCCACTGCTTATGTAAATGGAAAATGCATTTAAAAATCTTAGCGCGGAGGACTTGGATTTGCACTAAGGAAAATCCACCTCTGAGTGAGGGAGAGATGGGGCCAACTCCTGCACCGTTCAGTTGCTCTCTTCTCTTCCACCTTGCAACCAAATGTCTGATCCAGCAACCACCCTGCTGCCTTGCAGCCACTTTTGGAGGCTCAGCCTCATGCCAAGTGTACATTATGACACCAGTGAGACAGTGGGAGGAGGTGAGATCTCACAGCAAGGTATGAGGAGAGCAGGGGAGAAAGAAGGAGAGGCAGTGGAGTCGGAGCACCACTGAAAGCACCACTGTATCTCCTCAGATGGAAGTAGTTTGAATGTCCCTGAGGCAGCATCAGTCCCCTTTGAGCCCTCTTGCACAAAATGAAGAGCACAGGCACTTCATATTGCCTTGGCTCTCTACTGGCAGTGAGCACACAGTCAAGCTGGACACTGATGAATTTGGCCAGAGGCCTCCAAACTGAATCCAGGCCTTTTCCAAAGCAATTTCTATAAGGTGACACCAGTAGATGTATTTTTCATTTTTAAACAAGCAGGCTATTTTAACAGGGATTAATCCTGGACTGGAAGGAAAAAAAAAAAAATTCTGGGAGTAAGTTTTAGATATTGAATTTTTGAAATCAATGTTTGTAAAGGTCACCATCCACAGCATCTCCTTGGGCCGTGCCCTGCAGCCACTCACACACCTGGGGCTGTCCAGCACATACCCCAAAGGGCAGGGCACCCATGGGCTGAAAACCTCAGCCTGAAAACTCCTCCAGAGCACAGCCAGGCTCCCCTGGGCTGGAGGGCAGAGGGTGAGACTGTTTAGTGGGGAGCTGCTTCACTTTGATAAATAAAGTTAATAACCGCACAGCCCTCCTGGTAGAGGTGGAAGGAAAGAGGGTCCTGAACACCTTTAACCCTCTGTGAGTCCAATTGCTGCTCTGATAAGACCTCATCCTGCCAGCTGCAGTCTCTGACGTGGGAAGAGCTGGGGCTACACAGATGGGATGGTTTGCTCCCATTTTTGCTCCATCCTTACAGGCAAAGCTGAGAGATAAGGTTATCCTTAACAGGGCTCAGCAGCAGGGGCTCCTGTGAGGAAACAAGGAGAGAGAGGTGCCAAGGAAGCTCCCCTGAGAAATCACCTGTGGGGCTGTGGAGAGGCCACAGAAAGAACTGAAGCACTGCAGACACAGGCTCTGCCAGGTTCCTTGGTTCTGTGTGATGCCCTTTGATCACTTTTTGCCCCATTTGCCCCAGAACATGCCTTACTTGAAGGAAATGTAAGTGATCTCAGATGCTTAAACCAAAACACTTAACTACAGCTACCCACAAAAATGGCTTCAAACAGGTTTGTTACAGATGGGAAGGCCAGAAGAAAGCGAGGATTGTTGGTATCTATCCCCAAATCCAATGATACAGCACCTGCCAAGCTACCTGAGAATTTGGGGGCTGAGCAGATGCAGCGCCTGCTCTGCCTGAAGCTGCTGAAGGAACAGGAGCTTTGTACAGACCTTAAAGCCAAAGGGGTGAAAAGAGGACATCAGTGAGGAAATGAAGCCATTCCCTGTGGAGTGGCTGCTGGAGGAGTGAGAGAACCTGGCTCACAGAGAAGCCCCTGCTCCTGTTTTATTACTGCAGTGTAAAAGTGAAATTGTATGTCCAGGGAACACATGCTGCAGCGCCGTTTTCCACATTTAACCTCAATCTTTTTGTTTATGAGAGACAAAGAAGAAGCACTTCCTGCAGTGCAGCTAAAGGGAGACATCCTCTCAAGGGAGTCTGACTAGATTTTTACAGCATTTGTTGGGCAAAGCTGTCAGTGTCTGTTTAAAACCCTATGCTCGGATTAAAATCAACTCTAAGCAGTTGTTTGAAGGCTTCCACTCCATCTGAGGGATTTTTTTCAGAAGTTCTGGTGGACCATCACCAGTATTTTACTAATTATTTTTAAAAAGAATAGATCCAGCAAAGAATTTGTTTGGATATGCAGAAGAAGAAAAAAAAAACCACCTAGACTAATTCCTCTTAAACAAAGAAACCAGCCTAAAAATGATAGACAATCCCAGTCAGGCAGCATAACAACTAAAAAATTACAGATGCACTGAGGGAATCAAGGTCTTGGCAAAATTAAAAGCAATTAAGACAATTACCTGATTGTCTTAGAGAACAAAACCAGCAATGATTTGCAGAGTCATCGTGGAAGTACTGACCAGAATGTCTCTGCCTTACACCCCCTCTAAGACTCTCTCATGCTCTATTTTCATCATCCTAGATTTTCCTTGGGAATAAAGCATTTTGTGTGATCTGTTACACACCCAAGCAGGTTTGTAAGGAGAGACAGTAGCCTGTGACTTCTTTTTTTAGCCACACGATACAAGGCTCAGACTTCAGGGCTGCTGCTGGTACATGCAGCAGACAGTAAGAATTCCACATTTCTCTCTTAACTTGCTGCATAATTTAGTTTCTGGCTGATTTAATTTTTTTTTCTACTTTCTCTGGACACCAAAGAGCAGCCAAATTTCAGCATGAGGGAGAGGCTGATTTTCTGGGGCTCTCAAGGATATTCTGTTCTATGAAGAGTGCAGGGCTTGCACTCCAACACCAGCTTTGGGGCTAGGAGGGAATTTTCCCCCTAGGTAATATAAGCAGGGATTTTGAGGTGTTTCTGTCTTGCCCCCTTCATGTGCCCTTTCTCCCTTCCATAATCTCAAGGAAAATATGTTTACTGAGTTCTCTGGCATGGCAGGAGTGTAAAGACATTGGTGATTCCCTCAATCTGTTCTGCTCTCTTTCTGTCATACACTTAAATCATTTGCTC
This sequence comes from Vireo altiloquus, assembly GCA_013396875.1. Lineage (NCBI taxonomy): Eukaryota > Metazoa > Chordata > Aves > Passeriformes > Vireonidae > Vireo > Vireo altiloquus. Next base: position 45,909 of record VZRF01006293.1, read on the forward strand.
ACGTAAAACAGGCCCAAATGGGACACGATTTCAGTGCTTCTTGGTGTGAGGATAAGCCTGGGGACTTTTTTTGAGTGCTTCTTGGTGTCCTGCTCTTGCAAAGGACTGAATTCAAGGTCCTGGGGTCCCTCTTCCAAGCCTGTGTTTTTATATATTTTTACTTTTCATTAAATGCAAAACATCCAACGAGTCACATGAATGAGATTAAATATTGCCAGGCTATACTACAGCTATAACATGAACCTATCAATTCTAGAGTATCACCTGAACCTACCTAAAAACTGGATTCTACCTGATACAAATATGCTCCATAATATCTGTGCTTCCCTAAAATACGCTCCATAATATCTGTGCTTCCCTAAAATCATTCTATTCTGACAGTGTCACAAACTCAAAGGCTTGAAAAAGGAGGAGGAGAGCCAAAGTTTTGCTAAAAATATCCAGATATTGGTTCCTTCAGGCTATGCTAGAAACATCAGGTTTCCCTTAGTACAAGAGCACTTTCAAGCAGCATTTTCACCATGTAGTTAAAAAGGCCAGTCTTTTAGGAGCCCCAGTCTTTTATGAGGATTTTATTTGCCACTCATCCTGATTACCTCCTCCCACCTTGCAGATTCTCCAGAGCAATGGCTAATGCTACAGTGCCAGTTTATATAACATGCTTTACAGGCAATTCAATTTCAGTCTCTGAAAATAACAATTGCATGGAAAAATATCTTGCTTGTTTTTCCCTAAGAGGCACAGTAGTGAGCCTGCTGGCTTTCTATTCCGATCATTTTTATTTGCTTCTGTTTAATATTTGAGTGATATGGCACCCAGAAGGGCAGGGCATGAATATTCACAGAATCACAGAGTCATCAAGGTTAGAAGAGACCTTCAAGATGATCTGACCCCTCTGTCAGCCTAATCACCCCTAAACCTATCCCCAAATCCACATCCAGTTTGCTCTTGAACACTTCCAAAGATGGTGAATTCACCATCCCCCTGGGCATCTTACTCCAATTCCTAACCAGCCTTTCAGTGCAATTTTTTTTGAATATCTAATCTGAACCTCCCCATGGCACTCCTGAAGGCCATTTCTTCTTCTCCTTTCATCTGTGCCATCCTCACCAGCCACTGTGTCTCTCCCTGCCTTTGCTTTTCCCAGCCTCTCCCTTTCTGATCTACAGTATCAAGCTCTGTGGAAGGAAAAAAAACAAGTAATACAACTGAAAATAGTCACAACAGCATGTGCAGGCTGTGCCCTGCAGCAGACAGTTCAGTTTGACCAGAGTCCATTATTTGTCCCTTTAAAAAATGACACCAAATTTTGACCCAAGATGAGAAGCTGTGAAGCTCTCCAGAAATCATTGCAACCATCTGGCCCTGTGGTCAGCAAGGAGCTTATTTGCCTCACACTAGGTGACAAATCTCATGTGCTTTCAAGGATTACCAGTCTCAAAGACAGAGTGAGCAAGAAATACAGTATTGGAGCCCCAGTCTTTAGAAATATCCTGTGGCAAGGCCCTGCTTGGCCTTCTGCTTCCTTTAGATATGGGCTAGATCCTGATGGATGGAAGTGCTCTGAGCAACCACATTGCCAATGACACATCCATTCTGTCCCTGGGGACACCACACTGCACTGCCCCAGTCGAGTTCATGCAAAGCAACATTTGTCTCTCTGATACCTGCCAGAGCTGCAGGGCTGAGAGCATAGAACAGCCTCCACAGCCTGTTAATCAAAGGCCAGGAGAAAAGAAAATTGAGAAACTTCAGCATCCCTCAGCAGCAGACTCCTACCTCTGTGTGTTGGGATGAGCTTGCTGCTTGTGAAATAACACCTGCAGGATTTTTTGTTTTGCCACAGGCATAAAATCAGTGACAGCCTCAGCACCATGTGGTCTCACCTAGCAAACCCCTGGCTTCCCGCAGTGTATCCCAGTGCTATGGATTCCCAGGATCTGAAGATCTTAGAGCTTAGTGACTACAGCACTGTGCTCTACATCCAGGCATTTTAGTGTCTGTGTAGTGCAACACAAAACATTTCTGAAACTGAGCCCACTTTAAACAGGCACCAATTTCTTTGGATTGCAAAGTTTATGCTCTGCATGAACACCTCTACACTCACACCACTGTTCTGTACATTTCTGGATTTGATCACTACCTCAATATAAATTTCCTATCACAACAAGCAGTTGAGGTCCAACCAAACCAAGGACCTTGATGCACTGTCCATGACTAATATTTAGATTCCTCTGAAAGATCACAAAATGCTGCCAAGCAGAGAGGTTCCTATACAAAGGTAGTGCAGTTCCTCAACAAATGCTATTACAATGGAAGCATAGATGCCCTTTTTCCCCACAAAAAAAAAGCGCTTTTCCACCCTTGCACATCTGTGATTTTGAAGAAAAGATGCTGAAGGAGAAGAGCATTTGTTAGCTGTCCACAAAGAGAGCCTGAGTGGGCAGTCAATCCCAGCTATTTTCTTTTCATCAGGATATGAACCAAGGCATGACTAACAACGTAACAACTAGATCAAAGCTCCTGGTTTTGTATCTTCTTGTTCAAAAGATAGCACATGCCAACTGAAAGTGTGAAGATTTTTTATTAAGTTGCTGAATCTCCACCAGCATGCAGCTGTCCATTTCAGAGTAAAACTCTGTATTTCAAACACGACAGACTCAGGCAAAGATGCAGCATTACTGCATAGTTCTCAATCTTGATTAAAACAGTATAAATTGGAGGGCAGCTCTCATATGGTCAATTAACTCAGACAGACACTAAAACAACTGAGAGCCCAAAAGCTATGGAATGTCTTTATAATGCTACTTTAATTATGATAGTCTTTGTTGTCTTAAAAGACTCATTGTGTAATTCCATGTAATAGCAACATGTAAATTTATTGCAGTATTATTTCTTAGTGTTTTCATTTGCAATCTCCCAAGACACAAATGGTGAAAGAAAACATCAGTTCCTAATGGTTAGAGACACAAACAGAAGATCTGCTCTCAGAACAATAAAAGTCATGCCTCTCCCTTATGTTTGCCAGCTGTACAAGGACAGCCAAGCCTCCTCTGCTCAGCCCTGTGGAACCCACTTACCTGTATTATCAGAGACACACAGAATCACAGAGTGGCCCGTGTTGGAAGGGACCTTAAAGATCATCTCTTCCCAATCCCTTGCCACGGGCAGGGACTCCTTCCACCACCCCAGGTTGCTCAATGCCCCATCCAGCCTGGCCTGGAACACTCCCAGGGATGGGGCAGCCACAGCTTCTCTGTGCCCATGCCTCACCACCCCCACAGAAAATAATCTTTTCTTAATATCTCACCTAAACCTACTCTCAGTTCAAAGCCATTCCCCCTTATCCCGACATAACATGCTTTTGTAGCAAGTCACTCTCCATTTTCCTCGTAGTCTGATTTTGGCTACTGGAAGGCTGCATTATTAAGGACAAATGACAGGAATTAAAACACGTTTCACTGAAGAGTGAAGAGGTTGTGTGTGACACAAACTTCTCCTCAGCTGTCTGATTATCCATCATTTGAATGCCTGCCTTACCTCACCTAGCCAGCCTCTCCCAAAGTTAATACCTATGGTCAAATGACAAATTTTCTTTTCATCCTTTTTCTCATTTCCTGAACTGTCTTTTCACTTCCAGCACTTTCAATTTCTGATCACAGTGTTTAAATCCACCAGTAAATTCATCGAGGCATTTCATTTTATTATTCACTTCCTTTCTCATTAATGTAGATGATGCATCAAACCTCCGTGCTAACCCCAACTTGCTGTGCCACCTCTCAAAGAGATCAGAAGGTCTTGCGGGAAACTCACCCTAGCATTTCTGATTTGACACATTTAGGTCAATTTAAGTACTGGCTTGTGTAACAAAAGCAAAAATACTCATTTGACACAAGCAGAGTTAGAGGCCACGCTGGCATTTCTGAGGCACGGTCTGGCAGAGAGCTTGCATAACATTAAGTGTTATAAAAGCACAAATACTTGATGGCTGTGGAACTTATGTTACAATATCCCTATAGGGTACATAAAACGTGGGTGCCTGACAACCTGGGCAAGTGACTCCCACTGGAGGAGTGAATGTCTACGTTTGAAGACATTACTTTCTATTTCAGTGTTGCTGGTTTTCGCTGTTGTTGCTATAGCTGGCTGATCCTGTACTCTGGTGATATATTACTCTCCCTCTCCTGCCTTCACCAATCACTGCACGTCTGTCAAAAATCTTAGAGTCGGTTGGCACAGCTGCATCATGAGTGGGAACAAGCCAGGTCTTTTGGAAATCCTATGAATTTTCATAGAGTGAACCAGTTAGCTACAGCACCTGGCTCAAATTTTAATGCTCTTTAAGGCATTGAAAAAAATCAGGCAGCACTTAACAGGTCTGAGTTATTGAGGCAGGAGTAAAAAAAAAAAAACAACCAAACTCAATAACAATAAAACCAGTCAGTCACAGAGGACAATTGTGAATTCTGAGAAAGCAATTGGAACATTTAATAGACTTTTTAAAAGCCCTGAATGAAGTCATGAAGTCCTCAGACATTGAATTAAGATATCCACAATAGGCTCTTCCAAAGTGGAGCCTGGGATGTTTCAGAAGTAAAATAAATTTCAGACTTTGCACTCAGTGCCTTCGTACTTCAATTCCAAGTTTTAGTTGCTTCACTTCAATATTGTCTAAACTTACTTTTTTCCCTGTGTGTTCAGATTTAGAATTGATGCTGTGCTGGCAGGAACTGTTATTAGGTGCTGAAAAATTCAATCATGCAGAAGGGAGTGGGGTGGCGGGGAATGAGCACCAGGTTATTTATTATCTCTCTATAGGTGCCCTTTATTTTGTCCAGGCAGCATCCTAAGGAAAATTTCACTGTGCTCATAAAGACAAGGCAACAATGGAAAATCTGGTTAAAAGTCTGGAAACTCAGATAGTAGCTCTGGGTTCAATCTGGTTTAATTCAGCTAAATATCTTCAATATATGCCAATCTAATTAAGAACTGGTGAGAAGGCTATTAATAGACACGTATCTTGGCTGCCAATATTGTGGGCTTTGTGCTCCTCTCACAAAGCTGAGATGTTAGAGGTAATAGGAGTATTAGTGTTAGAGATCTGTCACACTTGCAAAGGAGGGGGAAGGATCTTCCTCCCCTCCAGCCCCCGTGAGCACTCACGGTGCCCCTCTGCCTACCTGATGCCAAAACTCAACATTTATAGCTCCCAAGTGACTCAAAGGATTGGTTGGTCTTCCAAAAGCACGGATGAGAAGGAGGTTAAGCAGCAAGAGAAGCACTTTGTGAAGCAGCACCTAATAGCTCTCACCTCCTCCACCCCTACACACAACCCTGCCTGGCTGTCACAGCCCTCTGAGCTCGGTTCCACTAGAAATAAATGAAGTCACAGCCTCCATCAGGAGAAGCTGAGCACATCCAGAGTGCTCCAGGGACTGGAGACACCCTGTGCCACGGCAGACTCTGAGGGACTGACAAAGAATTCTGAGTTTAGCAGGTAGGACTACCAGTCCAGCCAAGATGGAGAGAGAAAATCTTCTCAGGTCTAGTGCCTGCCTGGTGCTGCAGGAGCTCCACGTTAGAGGGAAGGTGATCATCACAAAGCTTTGGTGGATTTTCCTGTCATCATGGACTAGACTTTCGTCCCCATGCTAAGGCAGGTACTGGAGGGGACGAAGGGAACTGCGAGATTAAATTATTAGGTCAACTGAACAGAAAACCAGATGGAAAAGAGACCTAAATCTCTGTGATGCCTGTCTCCGTGCCAGTTATCCAAATCTGCCTTCCTGTCCATTGGCACTGTTTTTACACAAAATACCACAGATGACAATGGAATAAGAAGTCCAAAAGGGCTGCTGGATCAAATTTTACAACAAGAAATGCTTTTTTGACAAAATTGGGAAATGCTGCGGGAAGGTATCAAATTCCATCAGTGCTTTCACCGGAAATTACATTTCACTGTGATAGATTCAATCATTTTCCTTCAATAGAATAATTTTAGCTACCATTATGACAAGCAGAAATAAGAGCAAAATGTTCTAAATTGCCATTATGAAGCATTTCAATCAAGCTATTTCAATGTTTCAGGAACAAAAAAATTCCCCAACTTCACTTGGTATTTAATTTTGACTCCTAGAGCTTGTTTGAAAATAAAATTGTAAGTTTCCTGCAGAATGAATATTTAATTTTCTGACCTGTCACATTCAGTAAAGATATTTCAGATGTAATTCACAGGAATACAATGGGTCTATTTCCACATGCTGCTATGGGACCCTGTTCCAGTTGTCTCTTGGTCTTCCAGGAACCTCCTCCTCTTCTCACAGGGCATCAAATAATATTTCATGGACAACAACAATGAGCTGCACAGATCATCAGCCTGCAAAAGTAGCCAGGAGGGGTCTTCATCACTTTAAAACATTACAAAGCCAAATTCAGACAAATGTAATAAACCAAGGGAAAGGAAACCCATTTCAGAGAGCACTAGAAGGGAAGAAAAGGAGAGGAAATAGAGTTAAAAGAATCCATTTACCCATCCCAGGATTGACAGTGGGACTCTCACATAATTTGCAGAGATAGAATGGGGTGCAAATGTTTGGTCTCTGGGTTGGATAAATAACTCAAAGTCAGTCCTTCCACTGTTTCATTTTTTTACAGTTATTTGTATCTGAGAAAGAGTGGAGGGAGACTTCCCCCAAGGAATTTTAGTTTGTTTGCATTTCCTTTACCCATGTACTTGGTGTGCACTTCTCTGCTTTTTTAGGATGGTGAATGGCTTATGAGAAGGCCTTTTGGAAAGGCTTTTTTTTGTGTGGAGAACCGACCAGGCAGGTATTTCTGTGGTTCCTTCTGTCCTGCACACGCTCACACTCCACACCTGGACCAAGGGGGGCAGTGGAGATGAAGCATCCTGGAGGAATCACACAGAGGAGTTTAATCGAAGAATCTCTTCCCATCCAACATGCACAAGGATTTGCACAGTTTGAAGGCATTTTAATGTTCTCTCTTTTTTTCGCCCTTACTGATACATTTCACATCTTAAAATAGTGCTTCCTCAGCTGAGGGATAACATGGAGGGTTACAGAAACGAGCACTGTGTTCTGCAGAAGTCTCGAGCACATTTGCCAAAGAGAAAGGGGAGAAGGCAGCAGGTACATGCAGGGGCTCTGATGCACTATTTTGCACTGGGGCAGCACTACAGAGTGTTGTTCCACCCCAGCCACCTGGCATCATGGAGAAACCAGCTTGGATTCATTTGGGCTGGGACTCAAATGGGTGCTCTCAATGTCACACACAGCCCTGAGCAGGGAGAGATGAACAGAAGGGATGTCCAGGCTACTCCTCCTCTTTCTCTGCTTCCACATGGTATAAAGGCCAAAAACTACTGTTGGGTCACTTTTGCCACCCCTCAGCCTTCTGCCTGGCCCCTCAAGTGGGCTGCATGCCATGAAGTCAAAACACTAAATTTGGAAGCGACCAGAGATGTGGTTAACATGCTAATGGGACCTTTAGCAGCACACTCACTGTCCTTCTGTCCCCACTCTGCCTCCAAATCAAACCATCCCTTCCACCCAGCAAGGATCCAGGTCCTTCAGCCTGACCTTCTGGAGTTCCTTGCACTGGGAGCAAGTTCTGTGAGGCTCTCTAAATCATCCCCTGTTGGAGTCCAGGAAAGCCAGAAAAGCTGTGGGGATTCATTTTATCCCTAGAGCTCCCCAAAACAGCTTAGCCTTCGAACTAAGCCTGTGGGAGAAGCTCCCCTCACTTCTGGATGAGCTGAAAGCATCAAAGAAATGAAAATATTTTTGTTCAGTGTACCATAGAGTGTGCATTTGTAGTTTTAGGTTTTGCTCTATGTATTATATAGAGACAACATGGAGGAGCCAAGATATCGGCTCTGGCTTCTTCTTTCTTCTTCTTTCTTCTTCTTTTTCTTCTTCTTCTTTCTTCTTCTTTTTCTTCTTCTTCCTTCTTCTTCTTTCTTCTTCTTCTTAATTTCCTGTGATTTATTGATTGGTAGAAAGAACTAAGTGTAGAAGAGACATGTCAATAAAATTAGTAGCTATTGGTATTAAAGACAAAATAGAACACATAGAAATAAATAATTGGGTGATTAAGCCTTATAAACTGCTCGTACACAGGAGCTGCAGCCATTGCGCTTCTGGAAGCAGCAGCAGAGGTTGTGCTTCTGAAATTTAGATAAGAAATAATAAACAATCCTTGAAGCAACAGAAAGAAGTCTTGCCTCATCTTTTCCTGACATGGGACATTGAACAAAGGAAGATAGCTGGGCCAGAGGCCAGCAGGGCCCCCTGGGCCACAACAATCCCCTCTTTCCTGTGCTTCCATCTCCTTCCCAAACCACAACTGAGCTAAAATAGGTAGGAACAGGACGGGATGTAAATTTAAAGAGGCTGGCAGAGGCCACAAGCATGAACCTGGGGATAAGAGAAACCAGCACACAGCCCAAAGGCTTTATGGAGAGGTTGCAGAGCTGGCTGCACTGCATCAAACACTGCTTTCAGCACGGGGGCACATTGCCAGGACGTGGTCGGGACAGACACATCTGAGCAGTTCTGAGTCCTGTCCGTGCCTTTCCTGGTGTGAAAGACACACTCCTTCTGCAGGCTGTGCAGTAGGGATGGATTTCATTTGCTTTGCATAGGCAGCTGTCCTGAGTATCAGCCAGCATGCAGAGATATGACGCTGACAAGCCAGACACCAGCAGGGTTTTGTTTCCTAGCCTCTCTTTAATTGCAGTGTTAACTTGTCGAATACCACAACACTGATTTCCCATGACCTCTGCTGTTAGCCAGAGACTCCAGGGCAAGTTGGATTGCTTCTCATCCTCAGCAGCAGCTGTGGGGAGCAGCCGATTGCGTTTAGGCAATCTGCAACCAGAGGGACAGACTAAAAAGCATTAATTGAAGTGTGAAATTTGCCTTCCCCTCTCCTCTTAATCAGCCCTCCACATTTAAGACCCCTGTAACTACTTTGATGCCACCATGGAGGGGGAAGGAATAGCTGCCTGAATACAAATTATGATTTATTCATTAATGATGAATATTCATTAAGAGGGCCAGCTAGTACTAGCGTGCTCCTGTTTGGGAGGGTCTCAGCAGCATGACAGAAGGCTCTTTAAAAAGCAACATTACTTTTAGGGGACAGGGTGTCTAAGAGAAATGAACAGTTATCTGAAAGGCCATGACATGTAATACACACCCACGCCCTGCTGGGAGAATTTCTTGCAGGGAATATGTGTATCTTCCATGTCCATTAGGTCAAACTCTGCTCTGTTTGTATTCCCTGCTGATGCTGCATGTCTGAAGCACGCAAGCACACAAAGCTTGTGTTGCTTCGGGCCATGCAGCAGCACTGATTCAAAGGAAATCTCTTCTGTGGTCACATCATAGCTTTGCTGGCTTTTATGTGCATTCCTGTTCTGAGGATGGGTGGTCCAGTTCACAAAACAAAAATATCCTTCCAAAGAAAATTTAAATTTTCCACCTGTTGAAATTATTTTATCCAACATTACCAATACGGTTTACAAGAAAAAAAACCCACACATTGGAAATATTAACAATACAGGTTAATAATAAAAATATTTTTAAAAAACCCAGATAAATTAATGGCTGCAAAATTTCCAAAGGGCTTTAAATCTTCCAAAATCATTTTCTTTTGACAGATGAACATGGCTACCCTCCTCACACACTCCTCCAGAAGATGCTGCCAGAGCCAGACACAGCTTGTATCTGGTACACCACCCCTTGTCATCCCTCTGCGGCCTTGAGCTTCACATCTAGCACAGGAGAAAATAGCTACACTCTCCACAAACAGGGTGAAATACTCTGAGTTCAGACCACTCTACCTACAAACTGCTTGGCACTGCCTACAGGCATTAACAGGGCAATACAGACAGAAAGGGAGGGCTCCGTGATAATGTGATAAGTTGGTGATGGGACTGGAGAACGACACACAACCAACTCCAAGCCCATGCTGCCCTCAGCCTTCTGGGCCCAGGGTCCCCAGACTGTCCCTGCACTGGGACCACGGGGCAGTGATGACTTGGTTTGCCTGGTGCCCATTTCTTTTTCAAGCTCTGGACCAGCACACAAATGAGAAGTACAGCCAAGCCAAGCCAAACTGTCCTGGCAGAAGCACAGTGAATTGTGAATTTTATCAATAACAAGTTGCAACGTTTTCAAAATATTTTCCTTGGAGGCTTTTCATCTACTGTGAGCAGTGCTGCCTGTGGGACATCTGGGGTTGATTTGGGGGCAGGACAGGCTTCTTCTAAAAAAAGCAAGAGGCAGGTGAAGGACTACCATTGTTGTGCAAACATGAGATCCTTCTTTCAGTTACATCAGGATACACACAGCAAAACACTGCTGTCGTGGTAACACTTAGTCTGAAGTGAATCAATGCCTTTCAGGCAAAAGTTCAAATCCTGGCACAGTCCATTCAACACTTCAGAATTCCCAAATGCAGAAGAAGTGTTTAACCAGCCTTGGTCCTTCAGACGAGAGCTAAATCCTTCTTGTGCTGCACGGTTATTCAGAAGCCCACAGAGCATTATGCCACCAGGATGTGATTTCATTCATGATTTGGGAGAATTTCTCCTGCTAAGACAGAGGCATCTGGGGCAGTTCAGCCTGAGGACGCCTTAGAGCCTCTTCTAGTATCTGAAGGGGCTGCAAGAGAGCTGGAGAAGGACTTCTGACAAAGGCATGGGGTGACTGGGCAAGGAGGAATGGCCTCAAATTGAAAGATTAGATTTAGATAAGATATTAGGAAGAAATTCTTTCCTGTGAGGGTGGTGGGTGCTGGCACAGGTTGTCACAATTGAGCCTCAGATCTGGCCATGAATGACAAAGGAAATTCTATAAAGATTCAGAAGGCAAAGTCTGTTTATTAAAGAATGCAAACGCTTATGTCCAGCACTGTGAGAAGCAGTGCAAAGAACAGTTACCATTGGTTTAAAGAACACTCTTTGAACTGAAAAACAACCCAGTGTTTGCAAAACATCAGTAACAAACAGCAGGTGCAAGTTATTTTCCAATTTTTTTCACTATTCTTTCTGCTTGGGAAAATTATCATTCTCACAGGCTCTGCCTGTACTGATCCTTGAAAACCCCTCTTTGACCAAGACGTCAGCATCCACAACAGACTGCCCAGAGAAGCTGTGGATGCCCCACCTTGGAAAGTGTCGAAGGCCCAGTTAGAGGGACTTTTGAGCCACCTGATGTGGTGGAAGGTGTCCCTGCCCATGGCAGGGGGAGCGGAAAGAGATTATCTTTAAGGCCCCTTCCAACCCAAAACATTTGTGATTCCATCATACTTATCCATGTACCCACAGCCACACTTCATGTGTCACTACTAAAAATGGTGGCATTTTGTTGGTGTAGGGTATTTATAATGAAAGACAGAGGAATCTGAGGCTTCTGCCTTCACTGCTCTTTGAACCAGCTTGTGCACTCATAGCAAACACAGGGTAATCTTCAAATATTTCTATCTCAGGGCCACACAAGTGGGATAAGTTTGTGCAACAAGATCAGTAAAACACACCCAACCAATATGAAAACTTTGGTTTAATTAGAGGGAGATGAACTCTCCTGATTCACTCTTTGATGAAAAGCAGGCTCCTCTGTAACCTTTCGTGAGTGTTTTGATAACCAGCACCACAGCTCATCTGTTAGTCTGTGATCAGGAGCTGTTTGGGATGGGAACAGCAGAGGATGCTTCACGCCAAGGGATCAACACATATATCTGGGGCAGTCGCAACACAGCCCACAGTCCTATGTCTGGCTCATCTCCACACTACTCATCCCTTGCTCCCATAAGAGCTGAGCTCCATCTGCAAACTCAAAAATGGAAAAAAAACCAAAAAACCCAAGCAATTTTTTTTCTCCCGCCATCAAATTCTGTCTGAGCAGACAGCTTTCAGAAGGCTCAGCATTTTCTGAGTTGCAGGTTCCCTTTGGATTTCTCACCAAGTGGTTGCCCACAGTCATCAGATCTGCTTGAAAACCTTTGCCTTCACCGGTAGGAAATTAGATGCACAATTGCATTTCCCCGGGGTTTTGGAATGGTCTCCGTGGCTCACAAAGCAGAGTGTGAAAGAGGCAGGTTTATGTCAGAAATGCAGACAATAAATGGTAGCTCTCAGTGTGAAGACTTATTTATTTAGCAAAGCCTCAGAATGAAAAAGGACAACTTTAAAGGAAAGGGCAAATGTGATTCTTATTTTGTCCACCACATGGAACTTCTTTTCCTAATCCTTCACCATTTGAATATGACTGCTCCTGGAGGCTGCCAGGCTCAGAGAGATGAAAGGGCAATCCTTCATGTAAGCACCAGCCCTCCACTTTAAGAGCTCCCCACGCAGGCTTTCAACTTTCAACTGCCCCCAATTATATATTTTTAACATTTGAAAATGCTTTGGGACAGCAGGTGCCTCTGTCGCTCATGTATTGTTCACATGTCATCACCCTCTGCCTGCCCTCTCCCGCTTTTAAACCTCTCCTTTTATGAAAATTAGCATAATAGTCATGTCTCCCAAAGGGGGAAAGGTGGGAAGACAGAGGGGGTGCAATCCTCTGGTACATGCTGCCTGTTTCACAGCCTGATCTCTGTGCTCTGAGGTGCTCTGTCTCATTACAGCTCTTCTGCTACAGGAGAAGGAGTCCAGCTGGGTACACACCTTTATTATCAGGGCTGTGACTGCAAACCACTTGTCCCTCACCATTGGGGCTCTGCTTGCTGCAGCCAAGCCAAAAGCTGCTGCTGGGCTGGATGATTTGAGCTCCAGGTGGAGCTGGCAGAGCTGGAGAGAGGAGAGAGGGAGATCCACAAAACCCCCAACCCACTGTGGAGTGGAGACTGAAGATGGGGCCATGAATCTCGTCTGAGAGGATGATGGAGGGGTCGCAGACCAAGCAGGGCAGGTGGTTAGTTTCTTTTCAGGGTGGGAACACGCGAGGACACATTCTTTCCGTATAAAATGTAAAATCAGTGGATAGCTGGTGCAGGCACTCTGCCTTCTAAACTGCTCTGAAGAAGATGGTGCTGCGAGGTCCATGCCTTCTATCAAGGAGATGTGGTGGATCACCATAACTCAAGTGATGAATCCCACACAGTGGGATTCCTGGGGCTACAACAAAGTGAGACAAAGGCTGAGCTTTCAACTCCCTCTGTCGCATTTTACACTCATAAAAACTCAGCTGGAGTTTCATCTAGTCCCATGTCCATCCTCCTTGCTCTTCAAAGCTAAGAAGCCAAGTCTACCAAAACAGCCAGGCAGCATCTTCTGATGAAGGCTGGATAACCCATAAAAGACCCAGGGAGTGAGCTGCTGTACCTTGGGCTACCCAGCAGTGGAGTCTGTGTAAGAAACCAGAACGTAATAAAACCACACCATTTAAAAATTCATATCTGCATAATGAGTCCTGCAACTGCTTTCTGTGCCCACAATGAGTCAGGCCCACACGGCTGGGGAGAGCTTTCAGAGCAATAAGGCAGCCCTGATTGCTCCAGGTTGCTCACACAGACATTAACACTGCAGAGAAAGTTTACAAATCACTGGGCCCTGCTGCAGGGCAGCCAGCACAGCACAGTGTGTTACATGGGCTGCCATTTTGGTCATTCTTTTTAAAAAAGAAATTGTACAGAAAGGGAGGGGTGTCCTCGTGCTGCTCTGTAAGGGCTCCTGGTTAAGCACCCTGCTGCTTCTAATGACCCTCGAATCTGACCTTTTAACACCTGGCAGGAGGGAGGTGCTTTGATTTTACAGCATCAAGGGTGCATGAAAAACAGATTCAGATGATTAAGTTAATCAATAAAACCTTTTGCTTCCCATTTCTTTGTAGAAAACTGGATGGCTTAAGGCAACAAGGAGAGACAAAACTGTCCTGATGTGTCCTCATTACCTTGAGCCTCATCACAGATCTTACACTCATGGCCTAGACACAACCAGTGACCATCAAATACCCATCTTTACCTGTGGGTGAAGCCTGGGAAGGACTAACAAAAACACTGAAGTGGGAGGGAGAAAGTTTAATACCTGTGCAATTTCTATGCCATTCCCCTGGCCCTTGTTTCTCCATAGATATTTGGAAGAATTTTACTGGTACGTCCTGAATTGCTACCTGCTAGAAACCAGGAGAAAGTGAAATGATTTAATGTTTACTGCTTTTGATGGTCACCCTCCTTCCACCTGAAGAAGATGCTAAGGTCTAAGCTCCATCTGGATATAAGGAAAGGGAGGGGAATAGCTTTTCCAGTGTCTCTCATCCCCCTCAGCTAAGCCTTCAGGGGGTGCAGCTGCAGGATGCCCTTAGAGAACTTTCCAGCTCAGGGGTGGCCCCTTGAGGCACATGGGAAGAGCAGGAGAAATGTCTAAGGCCCTTCTCTTAGCAAGATAGCTGCAGTAAAGCCAGAGGGAATTTCTCTGAGTGCAAATTCCTAACAGTGAAAATCTCAAAATTCCCACTGCCCCACAGCCTTTCCCCCCTGGTGGCACAGCAGTGCCAGGAGGTGCAGAATGTATCTTCAGATTGCAAGGTCAGGAGAAAATGCTGCTGTTATCTAGTCTGACTTTCTGTGTAATATATACCTGAGAACTTCCTGGGAGTTCTCCCCATTTCAGGTCGAGGTCCATTTCGAAAAACACCTAATCTCATTTTAAGACATGCCAGCAGCAGACAGCTGACAAGAATACTCCACGTTTGCTCCAGCGATTACCTGCCACTGCCATGAAAAGCACAGTCTGGTTACAGCCTAGTTTTGGCTAGTCTGGAAATCCCAGTGCCTTCCTGAAAAGGAAATACAGGTTTAGCAAATATGCACAAAATGTGATAGCCTTTAAGAACATCTACAGCATGAGGAAAATCTCTTTCACTGGACTTGTAACCCGTTTTTCTCCAAGACCACATGTACTGGCTCTTCCCCAAGAAATTAGACCCAAGTGGCATTTCCTACTCTCCATTTAGATCTGTCACTCTGGAAAAGATTCCCTTTGAAGACTTTGATCACAGAGGTTATTGCAGACACCTGTATTTCAAATACCCTGACCTACCCATTAAAATGATAACCTCAGTGTATGTTCAATAAATGCTAACAGGGCTTTGAGTTCAGTGAAGTCCCCAACTTTTATCATTTTATCCCGTTTTTCAAAAACTGAGTCTAGGCATTTTCCTCATAATCTTTCTGTTTTTTTTTTTTTTTTTTTTTTTTTTTTTTTTTTTTTTTTTTTTTTTTTTTTTTTTTTTTTTAGCTTGAAACTAACTTGTTTTACATAAGAATATTAAAAATACAGCTTTGTGATACTCTTCTCTCACCTTCCAACCCGTGTTAGCAAATCGGGTTGCAGTGAACCCAAAGTGTCAGTTTTGGACTGTCTTGGAAGATGGAGTAGATGCAATTACTTGCATTCTTTAAAACATGATTGATCTAATGCTGTCACAGGAGAATTCGCACTGGATTCTGATGGCACAGACACTGCTGAAATGAACCTAAAGTGTCAGTCTGTGACTGAGATACATAACGAAAGGCAGAATAATTTTTTTTGAGCTTGGGTCAAAGATCTCTGATGCCTCATGGAAAATTCTAAAACATGCTTGGAGATGATTTTGCTGACAGACAATTTTCTATTTTTTTCTGTTTATTTTAGGCACAAACTTGTGCTCTCTTTGTCATCAATAGCCTACATACTTATGCAATATCCTGGGTTATGCATCCTGATACCTGGATGAACAGAGGATCTCTGGAAGATTCACACCACACTTGTTACAATGGGGTCTTAATCTTCTGCAATCTTTCGTTAGACATATAATCAGACTTAGCAAGAATTTTTTGAAGGAGGAAAATAAAATTACTATTACTGTTCATCAAGGACTGCTGGCTGACTGAAACCAAACCCTTTCAGGGAAATATGATTTCTGATTGTAGCCTTAGTCAAGCAAGGTTTGTTAACATTAATGCAGAATTCCAAGTGGGACGCAAAGTTTTGCTCAATCCGAACACAGAGTTATTCTTCCTCAATATGAATGTGCCAGTTACAGGTGCATAAGGTGTAAGTAAGGATTCAGAACCTGCAGACCTCCTGCAATCTAGGGAAAAGTCCTTACATCCAAGCACTTGGCTGGTTATGACCCTTTTCCACAATTTTTCTGTTGGACCTGTTTTCCATTCTATGTTGTACATAAAATGTAGGGGGGAAAGCAGCAATTCTGGAGGCTCAGATTTAGGACACACTCTCCCCAAGAACAGGGAGGATTTTATGTGTCAGCAAAACAGCAGACACGCAAAAGAAACCAGCAATCATGCTAAAGTAGACATTTATCACTTAGAAACTGGACAGTTATCCCAGGAGTAAAACTAGAGAGAGGAATACATTCTGGAGCTGGAAACACCCTTGGGCTGAATCTCATGTCATGGAGATGGCTTTATCCAGAGTATCTCAGGTCCTTTCCCTTTTGATCAGACATTTCACAGTTCCCATCTGCCATGGCAGATCAAAAGCTTCTGATCTCCTAAGAATGGAGTTTCCCCACAAGATACACATCAGCCCTGTCTGGAAAGAAAACCATCAGGGAACAAGGATCCCAGACTAAGTAGGGCACCACAGTCCCAGCCTTCAGACCCTGGTCCTGAGTTATAAATACAAGAATAAAAGAAAACATTAAAATCAAAAGAAATGTGAACATTTTTCCACCAAAGATACCAGAGTGGAACCTGTGTATGGAGCAAATATGGCTGTGGGAACTCGACAGGAAGACCCCAGTGACTTAATCTGCACTTCAGCTTCCCAAAACTGTGCACTGGCCCCATCTTCCCTCATATCCACGCCTCGAAAGGGATCCCATTCCCACTGGGCTCCTCCATCCACGAGAGGCTTATCAGTGGGGTAGCCACAAAATTAACACATTCCTGGACATTTTTAGAATGGAGTCACTGCTAAAGCCAGACTAACAGAAAAGAAAATGTGCAAAATTTGGAAGAGAACTCATCTGGGACCAAATTCTCAGCAGCTCCCTGCTGGGTGGAGCTCATCCACAATGACTTCCATGGATTTGCAGAGTGTTGACAATCAGCCACGTACCGAGAGATAAGGGTAGAAAAGCACTTGTGAAAATATGCAGAGACCAAGGATACACAGATGTCTACAGTTTGTGAAAGAAATGAGAATTGTTCACGAGGCAACAGTAATTTGGATCCCAAGAGAGCCGTGTTATGAAGCTGAAGGCAACAAGTGGCTGCGAGGTGGTTTGTTGGTTAATAAAACCGCTGACAATGAAGCCACTGAGCTGCACTTACGAAAGATGGATTAACATCGCATTTGGCAGGATAAGTGGCAGAAAGGCTCAAAGCAAGGTGGCATGGCAAGTCTAATCAAGTCAAACTATGCACAGCAATGACACGAGCAGACAGCAAATTACTTCCTCGGCAATTCATTTGTGTAATTGACCAAGAAAATACGGAGAACTGTTGCAAAAGAAGCTGTTGCAAGAAAATTAACTGAGCGGAACAAAATGTAAAGAGCTCCTGAAAGGACTTTGTGTCTATAAGAGGGTGTCATAGACTATGTTTATGTCTTCACATATGGAATAATAAAGCCATTGAGGGAAAATCTTTTAAAAGAATGTTGAGAAACTGCATTATCTTAAAGATATATCTTGAAAGAAAAGGATAGAAGCCCAAGCAAAGCAGTAATTTACCACCATGATCTCACATCTGAAGTTATCTTTTCATAGGAGAGGTTTTCAATACAAAAGTCATCTGTTTAAATGAAATTTCCCTCAAAAACACACTGACTGAAATATATGAGTCACATTAAAACCTTGCAGGTTTAGGTTGCTCCAACAGGTTACCTGCATTTTGCAGTAGTTTAATAGAAGTTGTGCTCTGACCCAGTTCATGTAAATATCCCAACCCATTATCTTTCATGGTACAGAACTTCTGATTTCCATTTATGCTTTTTCCTTTATCAGAGAGAAGCTTAAGGTGTGATTTAAATGAAGGAAAGAGACAGGAAGAGTGGAAACATGCAAAGGACACTTCCAACCAGCAAATGTGACAATCCTTGGTGAATTAAATCTTCAAGATCCAGATATAGAATAAGACATTTTGAATAGTGAAAATAACCAAGCATTGAAGCAGAATGTTTCACTATAATATAGTAGATCATCATCTGACCTTTGCAAGTGAAAATAAGAAATTTTAATAAAATGCATGCTCCATTTCAATCAAGAAGGAGCTGGCTCAAAAAAAAAGAGACTTCTCTATGCAGGAGACAAAACCAGGCAAAGGCAATGGCTTGAACTCAATGAAATGTCATAGCAGAATGACACCTGTTGGTGGTTGCATCTCTTTGCTGAGCCATTTTGGCATGCTGGAGAGGATGAGACTTTCATCTGGATGAAGAAGGGATTGACTTTCATTCTGACTGGAAAATTGCTTCTGGGTTCACAAATGAGTTGGTACAAAATGTTTTGGAAGGTTTGCTTTGAGCCAGACTCACTGCAAAAATCAGTCCACATCACTCCAGCTGAAGTGGTTTTGCAGGTGGAACAGTCCCTTCTCTCTCACCATCCAGATGTGCCAGCTGTGTGTTATCCCAGCTCAGTGGGCACTGCAGAGGGTAGGCTTGAATGCACTTAAATGATCAAACTGCTTCCTTCTAAATTAGTTTCAATGTGTTCATAAGCATTTTTTGGGGAAGATTACTTCACTGTGAAAAACAGGAAAAACAAGCAGGTTATAGGAGTGACAGAGGCTCTGGGAAACTCTCATGGCATGGCTTTTAACTACTTCTGGTACTATAAATCAGTTCATAATAAAAAAAAAACAACAACTTTTGCCTTGGTGTCTCCTGCACTGGAGACTCTTAACTGTGAAATGGAGATTGTGCTGTCCTTGAGACCAGGAATGTGTTTCCACATGGAGTTTGCCAAGGGTGTGCTTTGTAACCAGGTATGACACATGTCTGTGCTGGAAAAGTGCTTAAATATTTTACTCTCTAAAAAATGGTGGACAAAAAATAAAGGGTCATGGGGTGCACTCACCATCACCATCCCAATTGAAGCTGTAAGGAGATCTTGCAGGGTTTCTGGTATAATCTCAGACCCCATCCTTATTCCCAAAAGCTTTTCAGCTCTGATCACACTAACAGTCTTGTAGGGTGCATCTTAATGGTGTGAGCAATTCCCAGAAGTGAGGTCAGGCATTTATAACAATTAGATTAACTCAAGTGGAAAGATCCTTGCAGGTACCAACAGCACATTCCTGGATGGAATCCTGCCTGTGCTGCAGCCAGTCCTCTGCTGTCAGGGGGACAGAGCTCTGCCTCTGCTCACAGTGAACAGCTTGGAGTCACCTCACAGAGGAGTTTATGGTGAAGCTCCAGTCATGGAAATGAAATACAGCAACAATGCTACTACAGAGGTCTTAATCTCTGAAAATGAGCAATCACCCTGGCTCTGAGTGACATGCTTGTGCAGAAATTCCCTTATTTCCTTCTACCCTTTTCCTTCTTTTTGTTTGCTTCTGTAGTTTTTGTTGTTTTTTCCTTTGTTTGCTTATATAGTTCAAACACTTCCTTTGAGATTTTGCACGTGCCTTGTGCCACAGCCCCATGGGCCCTAAAACTTCAGTGCTGAGACAGAAAGAGATCTGAGATTGGTTTGATTGCTGGATACTCTGAGGAATGCAGGACATCCCTATTATGTATACCAACACAGTGTGCTTTGAGAAAATTGTTCAGGGAATAGTTTTGCCCAAGTTTTTGAGGCAACCACTGTTTGCTGAACAGCTGGTCTCCAGAGGCTGTGGATGCACAAATATCATAGAATCGTAGAAAGGTGTGAGTTGGAAGGGACCTTAAAGATTTACTCATTCCAACTCCCTGCTGTGGGCAGGGACACCTTCCACTAGACCAAGCTGCTCAGGTATTCCCAAAGTCCAGCCCTCATCTGGGCCTCACCCAGACCTCAGGCTGCATTTAGGAAATGAAGGAATATTCAAATGACATTTTACAAACTATTGACATGAGAGAACAGAACTCACATGATCCTGGTCAATGATACAGAAAAAGCATTGGGTTCATCAACAATTGCACAGGCAATGAGTGCTGCAAAATAAAGGCATCATCCATCAGGATTTTGTCTTTTGGGGTTGGTTTTTGTCTTTTTGCCTGACTGGCATCTGCATGCTGGGTCAGCCTGTTACCAAACAAGATTAAATTAATAAATATTATTAATTAATAGCATCTATACCAGTCACACATTTGCATTAATGTAAAGCCTAATGTCTGTGAGAATAACCTTAAGATAATGGAGCAATTATAGTATTTCTTAGCTACCTGAGGGAAGGGTGAAATGAAATGGTCTTGCAGTGCCTGTCAGGTCTGCTGTTGACATCAAGACATCTTTTACCAGAAGAAGAATTGTAAGATTAAGGTTCAAATAGTTATCAAATCTATTTTAAAAATATTTCATAGAAGATTTTTAAGTTACAGTTTATTCTGGAATGGTCTGAAGCCTATTCTCCCACTCAGGGGCTTGTTTGGATTAAAAAGGGTATCAAGGGAAGCTGCAAATTCTGCACCTCATAGTGTTGTTAAAACATGAGTAAATGTCTGTATCTGAGAGATCTGTTCTAGCTGAAACAGAGACAAAATGCACAGGGTAGGAATTACTTGGAGGAATTAAGCAGAGGTTTAGAACGAAGTATTATAAACGTGGATTATAATCTTGTGGATTTAAATTATGGCTTTCTGGTGCAAAGAAATACAAAACTCATCACCTTGAGGATGTGAGGGTTCTCAAGGGCTGCAGCCCATGGGAAGGACACACAGGATGTGACCCTTTACCCTGCTCTGTGGTGTTCTGCTGCAGCCACAACTTTAGCCCACACCAAAGGAAGCATTTTAAATAAACTTCCTCAGCATTGCTGCTTTCACACCCCGTCCTGGCTATCACTCCCACTTGAGGCTCTGTGCAACAGAACATTTCTGGAGAAAAGAGAAGTGTTGGTGTTTCTTTCCCTCAAGGGCAGACTTGGCTATAGTTAATCTTCAGAAATGAACAACCAAGTATAGTCACTGAGTTAAGGGAAGCCATCCTTCCCCTCTATTCTGTGCCCATGAGACTACATCTGGAGTACTGTGCCTGCTTTGGACTAGAACACCTCCTGACATCCCTTGTGACCCAAATTATTCATTTATTACCAAGGTACTACCATACCTCACCCCGTGTATCAGCCATTTCATCACACATGGATAACAATTGTCTCGCCTGGAGTTCCACAATGTATTTCCTTGTGGAAGGGTGTGCCAGGCAGGAGAGTGGAACATGCCATTAGGATCATGTTCAGTCACTAGGAATGAACAGAGAGGAGCAAGAGGGGTAAAAACAACAATTCAGGTGAATGTGAAGATGGAAAATACTGGGTAGTGTGAAAAATTTTAAGGCCAGATGTAGGACTGGTTCAGAGAAGGGTATATTAATGACATTTTAATTGACCTGAAAAATCACAACAAAACTATTTTCAATTTCTTCTTATTATGCCCTTAATTAGGGCAAAATGCTCTGCCATGTGACATTTAGATTTTAACATGGGCAAGCAAAAGTAGCAATTAATAAGGACAACTGCAAAGAGATGCAAAAGTAAAGAGGCCTCATGCCTTTTGCAAGTCCAGAACACATCCCAAGCTAAAAGTTTGTCATAAAGGAGATATGGAAGCGGCAGAAATCCTTCCATTCCTCCTAAATTCACTCCTCCTCAGAAACAAGCAGGGGGACTGAGTGTACAGTTGCAGTTCAGTTTAGGTGTTGCTTTGAACAGATGATATTGCACGAAGCTTGAATTTGAGATATTTTTAAATTGGATGCTAGACAGAATTATTTAAGAGTAGTCACAAGGCAAATACCCCTGAGACCTGACCCAAGATGGGAAATAAGGCAGGGAGGAGATTCTCTCTTGCACTTCTCGACCCATGGGTTTGGTCTGTGATGGGGAAAGGGTGATAAAACCAGGACATAAAGTGGAATACAACATATTGGGAGCCATGCTCCATGCAGATTCTGAGCACATCGTTGTCTCTTGGCAGACTTAAGTAGATTTGACTTAAGACAGACATTGCTGGGGACAGAGCTGTCAGTTCACTGTCTGGGCTGTGTCTGATGTCTCCACATGGCATTGAGGAGTCTGAGTGCAGGCTGAGGCTTTTCCCTCAGATAAAGGTCATGGTGCTTAGCTGGTGCCTGCAAGGGTGTCCTGGGCCTCTAGCCTGACCCCAGGAAAGGGCCTGGACATGCACCCACATCATGGACATGGTCTGCTCAGTGCCAATCCCTGCTCAAAATATCCACAGGAGCAGGGCAGGACCTGGCAACACGAGTGGGAAGAGGAATCACATGGGAATGTGAGAAATAATACAGCCTGTACAAGACTCTTCCCTCACCCAGGGCAGTTTTATACAGCATTAATTCCCTTAGCATTAAATGTCTGGCATGGATAGAATTTTCACACTGGATGGAAAAAAGAACCTTTTTCAATCTACTCAAAGCCCACACCACCACTCAGCCTGCATTTTCTTCCACTTAGCCCTCTTCACTCCTATTATCTTGGGAGTTTTTTGATACAAACTTTAGTAATATTTTTAAATGGTAGAAATAAAAATCTCAAACAGAATCTTTCTTTCTTAATACTGGTGTTCCTTCTTCAAAAGCAGCTCAGCTAAATGTTTCTTACTTCAGGTAATCCAGGTAAAAATATAGAGACGAAACCTCAGAGGAAATTCAAGTTAAAAAAAGGAAACCACATACCAGGAAAATAAATTTCAAGAAATCTTTCACAGGCAAAGCTGCTTCTTCAGGAAACTGCTGACGAAATTACTTCATTTTATTTATCCCAAGTGAAGGTTTCTCCTATGGGGTGTTTGAGTTAGACAGAGTTAGGCTGCAGGAAAGGGTAGAACTGGGAATTTCTGATTCCTCTAAAGCACAAACTGATAAAAAGATATACCACATACTGAACAGGGGTTTAAAAAAAAAAAATTCTGACCAGTGAAAATTTTGGGAATGCCAGGTGATCCTATCATACCTTGGGATAAAATTAGGGCTCAATGTTTTTTGCTTTGGCTGGGTGACTGCATGAAGGATGCTCAGCTGGACTCTGGCAAGGTGAAGAACAGGCACTGCTCTGCCAGCAAGAGTTAATCCTGGCTCTTCTGTCATCTCTAGCTGCTCTGAGGCTTGAGATGAGGAGCTGTTCCATCTCTTGGAGGAGATATTCCACTTTTTAATCAGACTTTGGGCAGAAGAAACAGGCAGGCTGATCCCCTGGGCTGCCAAGCAGTACCTCTGTGCTCCAGTGCCTGGTGTTTGGTGGCCAGTTGGGCAGCAGCAGAGCTCACCTGGCTTTCTGCAAGGTGAGCTAACACAGCTGGTCACAGCACTGTGCCTCAGGGAAGATGCTGAGCCAAGTTAATTTGGGTCTGCTTTGTCCACAGGGAGATCAGGGCAGCCACAAGACCTGTTACTTATACGGGTAGAGTATGTTCTTCAAAGGATCATGTTCTTCATAGTCCCTAAATATAGGGCGAGATGTGTTGTTCACAGTTCAACTTCTGACAAAAACTGTGCCAGATATTGGGGCCAATACAGTTGCTGCTGCCTGTTTTCAGTGCAACTAAGAACACTCTAAAAATAGAAACCAGTCAAAGAACCAGAAGCCAACTGCAGCCTGCGTCACTGCTGTATATCTTCAAACCATAGCAATATGAGATGATAAATAAAAAAGAGAGAGAAAACCTCCAGGCCATAAAAACAGAGAAAAGGCGTAAGTTTGTAAGGGGAAACAAAACCCTCTCAAACGTTGCAGTTTTAAATGAAAAACAACAGAACATTAACATTTTATTCATTCCGAGACACAGAGAAATACCCCAAGTGTGTCAAGAAAAACATGTCATGGCCTACAAAATGTTTCCCATAAAGAGGTGAACAGAATGGTTTGTGCCATCTTACAACTTGGGGATCAAAGATCCTGCACTCCCAAACCACCATCAAACCCAGTTTCTTTGAAGTTGTAGCCCATGTTTTAGAAGGCTGTTCAATCAAGTCTAGGATGGACATGTTCCTATATATTTGCTCATAAGAAGTTTCAGTACTGAATAACCCTTATTATCAAAATCACACTCTTGCTTTTCAGCACGAATCTGTCTGAGTTTCCTGTTCCACTTCTTTGACCACATTCTGTCTTTGTTAATTTGAAGACCATTCCCCAGTCTCAGAGGCCATCCATCTGCAGAGATGGAAAACTAACTCACCTTCAAGCTCTGTCTCTCCAGGGCAAATCCCCATGTCCACAGACATTTTTGTAGCTCTTTTCTAGGTTTCCCAATCTCTGTTTTCAGGATGGCTACCAGAACCCAACATGTTCCAGCAAAGGGCTGGCTAATGCCACCTCTCCTCACCTCCTAACCCAGAGCACCTGCTCTGTGATACCCAAGGGTCACACCTTGAAATCAGGTGAATGGAGGAGGACATTTGGGCCCTGGGAATGTACCAGCTGGTGAGCAGAGCAGCCAGAGCTCCCTCTTGAAGCAAGTGACCTAGGATGGGTGACTGGATACACCAATTCCTGGGAGAGCTGCTGTGTGTGTCAGGGGGGAGGTGTTCTTCTTTCGACCCTGACACCTGTCCTGGCTGTGTTCCTTCTTTCAGTGTCCCATGTCCCGAAAAGATAAAATGAGGCTTCTTTCTGCTGTTTCAGAACTTGTTTATTTCTGGTTCTTATCAGAGTTTCAGAGGCACAGACTGTGCTGTGACCTCCAGGAACACGAGGACAGAATGGCAATGGCTACCCAAAGCAGGTAGCTTTTATATCTATTATCAACCAGTTAGAAAACTTTACGTATCTTATTTTGTTCCCAAAACCAGTAAATATCAACCTTATTGACATGTCTCCTCTACACTAAATTCTATCTACCAATTAACAAGTCAGAGGAATTCATGTCAGAGAGAAAAAGGAAGAGAAGGAGAAGAGAGAAGAAGATGAAGAAGAAGAAGCTGACACCCTAGAATCTCCATGTTGGCTCCATATAATATATATAGCAAAACCTAAAAACTACAACTACACACTCTGTGGTACACTAAACCTCCTCCATCTCCTCGTTTCTTTGGTGCTCTCAGCTCATTCAGAAGCGGGGGCAAAAGCTCCCATGAGCTTGGTTCGCAGGCCAAGCCTTTTTTGAGGAGCTCGGAGGGTAAAACAAACACCCAGAGGAGCAGGAAGACTTCCCAAGCTTTTCCTAGACTCCAACAGTGTGGGTCTCAGGGTGGGGCTGAAGGGGATCATGAGCAGCAATCACATCTTACATGGACTCCAAATATTGGCTCCCAGACTGGCCTCCTTCTTTCTCAATGGAAAAACAATGAACATCCTATCTGCTCCCTCTCCCACCCTTGCTGCTTGTCATCCTATCTGCTCTCTCTCCCACCCTGTGCTGGCAGTCAGCAGGGTTGCTGCCCCAGCCAGCACAAAGTGATTATTTTTCTCCCTTTTCATGCTAACCTAACTGCTTAAAAAAAGGAGCGGTTATTAATTCAACAAACGTTTATTTAGTAATGAGGGGGCAAGCAGAGTGTTGTTTTCCTTTCCTTTCCTTTCCTTTCCTGGTTACTACTTGTGGTAGTAGCTTGAAGCAGAAGCTTTATTGACTTCATGCCAGTATGGAACAGGGAGGCCCTGCTGCACAGGGGCAACCATCTCCTTGTCCTGCAATATGAATGCTAAATTTAAATGTCATTAAAATTACAACATGGAGTCTGAAGCTTCCTAAACAAAGCTGGTTAGATAGAATCCCAGAAAAAGCTGTTTCTGGAAGATAGTGTTTACTTATGCAATTTATTTTTAATAGCATTATCACTTAACTCTTCAGAAAAGAGCTTTAGGAAAGCTAGACCCTGATCACAGCTCCAAATTTATCATTCTGCATTTTCTTTTGCATTTTACATCTATGTTAAGAATGTGACATTTTTTAATGTAAAAGCTACAGAGGAGAGCTTTGTGCTCCTTCAGGAAACTGAAATACAAAATACAAACAGTTGTGCTTGGTAAGGTTTATCAAGTCCTGTAAATTAAAATTTCTTCTCAATTCCCACTGCTATTTCTAGGCTGCTGCATAATAACAACAAAAATATTGTGTGGCTAAAAATAAGTCAATGAATATTACATTGTCCAAGCTGAAACAAAAAGCAGAATTAATGGTAAAAAATACTGGAAAGCAGTAACATATTATAAAGGTTTCCTGGGCAAATTAGGCAAAAGCAAAAATATCAAGAAATTTCACGTAAGTCTTTTCTCAAGAGCTTCAGTAATTTTAGAGAAAATGGAAACCCAGCCTGGCTGATCATTGTTTTAATTTTGGGGAAACAACAGTGTTGTCTCCTGACTCACCTCTCACTTTTGGGATTTTGCCTGTCTCAGCTTTAGCATCAGATATTGTACAGGAGGGGATTTTTTACCTAAATTGCTAAAGAACAAATTCACGCTGATTTTCAGTGTATCATCTGTCACCCAAGACACGAAGCTGCCTTTGAAAGCCATAAACTCTGTGTTGATGATTTTTATGATGGGATTTTCAGGCCTATAGACTCCTTGATAACAGCTCCATGTCTCGGAAGAAAGCAGCTCATTCAGTGGTCTGCCAGTGACCATTTCTAATCACAAAGTCAGAGAACATTTTGGGTTGAAAAGATCCTTAAAGATCATCCAGTTCCAATCCTGCTGCCATGGAAGGGACACCTTCCGCTAGGCCAGTTTGCTCCAAGCCCCATCCAGCCTGGCCTCTGTGTGGCTTATAAATTGAATTAGTGAGGTTTTCAAATGTTAGCACAGTTTCAACCATGAAAAGTTAAGCTCTCATTTCTCTTTGATGACTCTATGGTCATCAAATAAAAGGAAAATGAAAACTCAAAGGACAGCTGTCCCTTGCTCCAGAGGCCATCAAGGAATGGAGCATGAATGCACCTCTCCACTGGCATGCTTTCAAGGTCCAGATAAATATCTATTAATGTGATAATAAATATATATATATTGCATGGTGGTAAATTATGGTGGTTTTTTTCCTTGATTTCTTATGCTCCCTTAACTCAGGTTTTGTCTTCTGAAATATAAAACATCAAGCACAGAGAAATCCTGAAGAGTTTCTCCAGAAGTACTTTAGTACCTTCTGCACTATTCTGCTGACAGAGCTGCCATATTGAGGTATTAAAAAGGTAAGGAAAATGAGAACTGTTTCTTAAACCTGCCTTCTCCAGTATCACTAAGCCAGACACAACAGAGAAATCACATTGCTGTAGGACTGAGGAAAGGAAAATACATTAAACAAACAAGAGATCGATGAAGAGAAATGATGAAATGTTGCCTAACAGATCACTGGAAGCCCAATGTGCCAGAGGGAGGCAATGGATTAAGTGTAGTTTATAGCCGTGAGTTTAAAGGCAGAAGCAGTCCCAAATTGTTCCCTGAACTAGAAAGGGGCATGTCTAACTTCAATTGGGAAATCTTTTATGAGGACACTTTATTGAAGATTACATTGTGATCCTGATTATAAATTCCCCAGTTTCTCCTGGGGCCAATTTGCAAAGGTTTATGTGCAAGTCTAATGCTGGGAGATGAGAACACAACGTAGTTTAACACAAAAAGAAAACTTAAACCAGGGTGCTGTGGTCAGGGGACTTCAGGAGTATCAAAACCAAAAAAACTTAGTGAGCTTGGAGACAGCAGATCTTAGAGAGATGTCTCAAGAAAAGTCACTTTTAAGGCTACCTTACACATAGTAATCAGTTTGTTACTAAAGTTGATCAAAACATTTTGAAGATAAATTTAAGGAATTAAAATGTCTTGTCTTTTGTTGGCACTTTTTTGCCCATAAAAAGAAGGATTCTGTTTTTCTTAAAAAAATTCAATGTACTAAAGAAAATGGAATACCAAAGCATTTGTATTTTGAAAAGTTCTCAGATTTAAGACAAAAAAAGGAAACATGACTGGCTTGATGTTGAAAAGCCACAAGCTCTTTGCATCTTTCTGGTCTGGGTTTCCTGTGGAAAGTGTGGAGATGGGATTCAGGAGGCTTGGCAAGGTGCTCTGGTGGGGGGGTGGTCAGGAAGCCTCAGGAGAGCATGGATGCACCAAGTGTTGAACTACAGCTCCCACGTTGTGCTTCAGCAGCATTTCTAACCAGACTGGGAGGAGGAAGTGAGTTTGCTTTCTATCTTTTTTTTTTCCTTTTTGAACAGGAAGGAAGAAATAGCCTAAAAAAGTCAGTCATATTGGCTGAAAAGTCAAAAAACTTCCGTAGGAAAGCCTTGCAACCCCTCTCCAATCCCCATCCCCATTTGTTTGACCAGTTTTCCTGGGTACTGGTGTGCTGGTGTTCATTTTTGGAGAGAAAGAGGAGACTGTAGTCTGTCATATCTGAGGGAACTGGGTTAGAGGCAAGAGGCAGATGACAGGGGTGGTTGGGCATGGTGTTGGCAGGGTGTCAGGGGGAGCTGGGAGGGGGTGGGAGCCATCTGCCTGGAGAAGGTTGCTGAAACGGAGGTGAAGGGGGTGGCAGAAGGAGAACAAGTCTGTACCGCGTTTCAGAAACACTTCTGGGTTGAGTTTGGGAGCGGAGTAAATGTGGACTCATCCCCACACGCAGGCAGGTTATTAATGGTGCTCGATATGAGCTTATTTTCCTGGAAGAAAAGGTGGGTGAAGTCACCCTGGGGAAGCTGACAAGGCAATGGCAATATTGAATCAACCTGCGGGGAAGTCGATTTCAGCTGCAGAAAAGCTTCAAGGGGGTGATTCATGCTCCTTCTAAGTATACAAGCCAGAGGGTCTAATCACAGGAGTCTGAATGGCAACCCAAGATTCTTTCCCAGGTTTAAGTCATCCTTTCCCTGCATGCATCATTCATTCCCATATGAGCAGCTTCAGAGAGAAAAGCTTCAGGTGTGCCTGTGTCTATAACCCTAAATGGGAAAGTTCGCAGAAACCCAATTCTTGCAAGTTTTCTGGCCTTGCAGAGTAGTGGGGATGCTCATGAAAATGGATGTGCAATCCCAGTTCATACCAGCCTAGATGAAGGATAAGGGAGGACCTCCAGCCAGGCAGCACTCAGAGAATACCAACTATAACATAAACTTGAGGAAAGCAGAGCTGTGAACCATGTGGGAACAAGAGCAGCTTGAAGAGGAAAGTGAATTCAAGCAATAATTGATAAGGAAAGTGGCATTTTATGTGACTGTTCGAAATATTAAACTGCATACTAGTGTTCTGATATGAAACTGAGAATTCAGTGTCAGGAAAAACAACAAAACATCACAGAGCTGAAGGACACTCAGCACTATGGAAAAATGACAGTCTTTGGTCAGCAGATTGGTGGTGGTATGAGATGAGCCCAGAGGTCTCAACTGGGTTTGCGTGAGTCTTTCCTACCTGATGGAAGAAAATAAAAAAAAGGAAGAAAGAAAAACTAAAAAAAAGTCAAGTTTTAGAAGAACTTGAAGCAGAAGACTTCAAATCTTACAGGAATAATAATTGAAAATCAGCAAGAAAGCTAGAAATGTAGAAGACAAAAATATTTTTAGGGAAATTTTCTGAATGGAAACGTAGCCACAGAAACAGAGATGTCATTTCTCCTCCTGTGGACAAATGGATGGAGAGGATGGGAAAGGTTGAGGTTCAACACCCTGAGCCTGTCTGGGTCACAGCCAAGCTCCTCATACATCAGGTCTCTGACACAGGCAGGGTACAGACCTGGAGAGTTTTCTCCTGTTAGCCCAGCAAGAGTCCTGAATACTGGCAGTGGAGTCACCATCCTTTCTTCCCTCATCTCCTCTCTAAAGAAAATATCACTATAAACAGCTCACCTCTATAAAAAACCTGTAGTTGTGAATGCACTGTTTCATCAAAATGATGAAAATTAACTATATTTGTGAACTCAGAATCAGCACAACATTCAAGCATATGCTAAAATCCCATTGAGGTCAAACTACCTGATACAGTTCCCTTAAGTACTTCCATTAAACAAAATTAGACTAAGTGTGGCAAGCTTGCATATTTGGCAGCTCCTTTCTCCCATTGCTGGAATCCCTTTTCTGGGTTTTGGAATTCAGGATTCACTCTTCTAAACAGGCCTGGCTATACTACATTCAGCTCAAGGGAAAGACTGATATGCAACCTCTCCTCAGTAATAATTTTTGTATGATGTGAGTCCTCATGTACAGGGGTTTACACACTAAATTGAATTGCAAACATTTGAATCATCTCAATTTTAAAAGAATGGTTCTACTTGTATCACAATCTTAAAACACTGAAGGCAGAGAAATAACTGGAAATCTTATCAAATTCTCAAACCCCAAACACATCTAAGATAAAATCCATGAAAAGTTATCTTTGCTCTGCTGAGCACTCACAGTGCTGGATAAACCTGTCTGTGTGGAAAAGAGGGAATAATTGCTGCCACAAAGGCAAATATAAAATTTTATTTGAGGATTAATCCAAGGACCCAGTACAGAACCAACCTTCTTGCAGTCCGAGTGAGTGAAAACTGAAAGAATCCATGTCTCAAGTCTTGAAAATATTTTGGCATTCTATAGCAGAGTGGCCTGTTTGAACCACCACCAGCAAAGTCACTGATGAGCAAAAAAGGCCAAAGGATCCCAGGGGACATAAGGGCACATCTGTGAGTGACACAAGTGCTCCAGAATCTGTTCAGGTAAATAACTTGATCAATACTTGCAGAAATGAACACTTTGTCTCACATAAGGGAAAGCAGTCAAAAAAAGAAAAAATTAAATCTGTGAGGCAACTTGTTCTCAATGATTAATTCAGCTAGGTCTAATCAATTCCACTATTTAGTCTTTCCATGTCCTACTGATCTGAACCTCTTTTCCCCACCTCCCAGGAAATCCTACCAAAAAAAGCAGAGGAATGATTAATTTTTTAATATGAGACAGCCGGACCTTGTACTCCATTGAGCAGAGTATTTCCACAGTTTCCATGCAATTTGTCATGGATGAGTTCACCTTTGTACCAAACGAACTCTTTATATTACCAGAATTGTGTCGGAAATAAAATCTGGGTTGCTGCTGTTTTATGAAAATATAAAACCCAAAGCGAAACTTCAGAAAACCAAACATTCACGTTGTCTACAGATGGACAAAACCCACAGTATCTTTTTGTTCTGTCACCTTGTGAACTTAGACAGCGCTTCATCAAATGAACACACACCGTGTCATCCTGAGCATTTCTGAGGGTGTGAGTGCAGCAGAAACACCTCAGGAGAAAGCTTGGTTCCCCTTTAATAGACAGGATTTGGGCCATTGGTTTCAAAGGATCATAAGGCTACGTGGCAACTTGTTAGAATTTAATTGCAGATCTTTAATTAAAAGTTTAGCGCCAGAAGTCCCATTTATGCTGCTTTCCTGGCAGGATTAAATGTTGTTGCTCATCTGGGGATTTACAGTCGTGTTTGCAGGTCTCCTCTCTGGGGAAGGCAAAGGGAACACAGCTTGGAAAAGTCCAGCATCCCATCCCATCCCATCCCATCCCATCCCATCCCATCCCATCCCATCCCATCCCATCGAGGAACAAGGCAAAAGACAAGGCAGCAGCACAGCATGGGCTGGCTCAGGTGAGAATGCCAGAGTCCACACTTGAAAAGGAATATTGGAGTTTTCTGCCCTAAATTTGCTGAAGGAGAATAATTTGGAGTGAAATACAGCCACCACAGGCAGAAATAAAGTTTCTGTGCAAAGTTTCACCAGCCCAGATGAAAGATGTATGATCTTCTCTCATCTCTCTCTGCAAAACACACGAGGCTGGTTGAGCACTCTCTCAGAAAGTACCCAGGAGCACTGAGTGCATGTGGACTCCCAATTCCAGGAGATTCAAAAAAAAGACTGGATCTTTTTTATAAAGATAACATGAGAACAGATTATGCCACCCTTTCTTAAAGTATTGGCAGTTGATTGAGAAGATAAAAGTGTATTGCAGCCTTCAAACCCACCTCCAAGCTAGATGAAAATGCCAGCTGACAGAAAAGGAAGTATTTCTACATTAGAACTGATCCTCGGGCAATATAAAATGACTTAATTCCATTGATTTCAAAAGGCCAGCATCAGTTTAATCAGACAAAGATTGATACAGGGAATAAAGCTGCAGAACACCCGGGTAGGTGCTGAGCTGGAAGTGCCCAACCAGGGAGTGAACACCTTTTGGAAAAGTGATAAACAAGAAACTGCCTTTCCTTGGATCAGAAAATTTTCTGCTGTCTTTGAGAAATCAGTGGTTCTGGTACTAATTCATAGGCAAAAGCCACTGCAATACAGATGTTTATTGGCACTCTTGAAAAACAAAACAAAACAATGCAAAACCATCTGTAAAGCAATAACTGTACCAAGTCACATTAATGTGAAGAAAATTTCTCCACCTGCAAACTTATTATGAGCTTTGATAACAATAAAGTTACAGTGGTGGAATATATCTGCACTGTGAGTGTGTGCATGTGCATTCCTCTCTAACTTCGTTGTGGTTTTAGGTTCTGTGAACCATGGTAGGGAAATGATTGATATCAGTGATGGTAACTCAATTCTACATCAGCATCAAGTCGTCAATCTTCTGGCACTGTTAAGAAAAAAGACCCTGAATAATGTTCTATTGATGTTCTGTAGAGCTTCTCCTTTCTGATGTTATGTATTATTGCTGCAGTTTCTTCCAAAATTGTAAAGATCTTTATTGTTTACAAAGTGAATTATGCTTTCATATCTTTTGCTTTACTGTTTTCCCAATTGCTTAGCAACAATTCTCCACAAAGAACAAAAAAAAAAACCCAAAAACCCCCAGAGCACTCTTTCTTTTATGTTGTCCATCAGCAGCATTGCTGGAACAACAGTGACCTCAGACAGCTGAACACCCAGCACACATTCTGTCCCTTACCATAATCCTGATGTTCTGTAAAGGGTCTATACATGTTAATATTGAAATATTGTCTTTCTGAATCTGTAACTGCTCCAGTCCTGGGGCTACAGCTTTATGAGCACTATCTTCCACATTCAACATTTTAAAAACTGCTATTCTTTTCCAGTTCTTACTTTTCAAGAGAAATCAGCCCAGTTCCAGAACTTGAAGTAAGTCAGACTTGTGCTAGGGTGAAAAATACTGTAGTTACTGTTCAAGTAACAAGTTCATACATACAACACTGGGAGCACACCTCTATAGCTGTAACCAACATATAATATCTACAAAATTAGCATTATGGTTGTTATTTTAGACCCAAACAGCCACAGCAATGCTCATCATGCAATAAATGCTTTTTTGTACCTTGACAACTGCATCTCCTTTATTCTTTTTGTCTTACAGCAAGTAAAGTGTTCTCTACTGACAATTGTTAATGCTAAACAAGGGGCCAGTAGCTGTGAAACTCCTCTATTTAGATATTCTGTCCTCCCAAAAAATATCTGAATGAGGAAAGACAGACTGGGTGAAGGCGAAATAGTATGGGGGACAATGAGAGAAAATATCCCAAATAACATAAAAATAAATTACATCTTCTCAAAACAACACAAAGGGTCAAACTGGATCATCAAAGAGGTGCCAGCCCTACATTGCCAAGGGAAAAGCACTGCATTATCTAATATTATTTTCTGTCTTTAATGAACATCAAGCTGCCATCTTCAACAAAATGCATTCCCAAAAGGGAAGGTTAAATAGGTTTGCAGGCTTATATTGGTTTTAGAGTGCACCGAGCCAGATGACTGCTAAGATAGGCTGGTGCAGCTCAATCAATCTTTAATAAAACCGAGGAGATACACAACAGATACACAGTGTGTGCACACAGGCCACAGCACCTCAGCACTCCCCTGACGAGTCTGACAGTGGCTGGAACTTTTAACAATACCTTGTTGTGGTATTATTGTTATTGTTCGGTTTGGTGGAGGGTTTCTGCTACTCAGAAGACAAATGCCCCAAGTTTCCATGCTGAACCCCCCTGCCCACACTGCCCTGACCCCTCAGTGTCTGTGTGCAGCCCTGCTCTGGTACAGCCCCACGACAGGTAAAACTCCAAGTGGAGTTCCCCTGTTGTGGAGAAATGAAGACATTTCACTAAAAACCTACAAGCATGTTTAAAGCAGAAGTCCTAGAAAGTTGTGTCTCCTACTAAAGACCCAACTTCTCTATAAAGTCCTTTTCTTTGGCATTTGGGAGACAGCCATCTCATCTCTGCTTAAATTAGTGTAGGAGTGCTTTTCCAGCTTCTGACAGGCAGTATTTAAATGACTTTTGGGAATGAGTGAATTTTCTGGATTTTAATGTATATTTTCATATATATATGTAAATATATATTTGAATATAAATACATATGAATTTGAATATATATGTGAATATAAATACGTATGAATATAAATATGAAAATATAAAAAATGCAAGTTACTGGTTCATGTTGTCCATTTCCACGGCTCTCATTTTACATTTCCAGGTCCATTTAATTTGTTCATGCAAAGTAGAACTTCCCAAGAGAAAGAGAATGCTCAAATATGCTGGCAGAGCTGGGCATCCTTGCAGGGAGGTCTCTGAATATTGTATGTGCAGGATGGATGCTGAGGATATAGAATGATAAAGTTCTGTAAACCCAAGGGAAGAATTTTCAGATCCCTGGAGACTTTAACTCTAAAGAACAAAACTCATATTTCTTTACTATGAAATGTGAGCCAATCTCCTCTGAACTTATTCAATGCACTCATTGCTTTTAGAGCACAGTACATGCATTGACAAAAGGTAGGTGAGCAATATTTGTGAGGGGCTCTGGTAAACACAGGATGCACAGCAAGGCTCCAGGACATAATTATTTGCCAATAATCAACCCTAATAGCATTGCTTCAGTGCAGGGACTGAAATCTCCTCCTGCCTTTATGGCAAGTGCTGTTACTCACAGGCTAACACAAGCTGAAGTTTTGCTAAGTGGAACAGCTATCAAGACATGCTGTTCCACAGAGTTCAGCTCCAGCGCACTGGAAAAGGGTTTGGGCAGAGGAGTAGCCCTGGGATATCCTGAACTTGGGCACAACCTCAGGTTCCATCCCTTCAAAAATGGGACAGAAAACACATTGTTTCGGGGAGTCACCACCAGACTCCAAGTTTTCCCCTTGTTCATGCACTGAGCATCACTGACGGCCACACTGACAAAGAGCAGCCAAGAACTGACCTGGCTCTGCCCCAGGCTCACCCATTTTCAAGCAGGGACAGCAGAGAACAGAGGTGACAGACAGAAGCTGTGCTCTCTATTCCTACAGAAAAAGACCATGCACACCTGGAAACAGATGTGGGGAGTCCTGGAGAAAGAGCCTTCAGTGTGGTAGCTCTGCTCTGTGGATTAGAAAGTCTCCTGACAAGAATGGTGGGAGACCTTCATTTGTGTCAGGAGAACCAGACGCTGCTGGAAACTGGTTCAAGTCACAGTTCAGCTGTGCATGGGCTGCACAACCTCCCAGAAATTACCTGGGTCTGACAGGGGTCTTAGCTTCCTCAGCTGTAGATGGAAATAATCACTCCACTTTTGTTCCTTGCAGAACTTAGCAAGGCTCAGCTCCAGTGATGACTGCAAGGTGTTGCCGTTCAAACAAAGACCACAGAACATTAACACCTTACTCATCAAGCACTCAGTGCAGTTCACTGCTCCCCCTTCTGCCTATTCCTGTGTCTGAAAAGGTGTCTGCATATCTGTGGGAAGGTATATGTCTCTCAAGGATACCTTCCAGAAGTGCACTAGAGCAAGGCTGGGTGCAAATAGCTCAGCCCAACAGCAAAGGCATTTCTAAACTAAAGCAGATATCCTCACTCACCTCATGTGCAAGTCAGAGAGAATCCTGTGCAAACAGTTCATATTCTCTAAACCTTTTCCACATCTGCCACTGCAGGTAAGGGACAGAAGGACTTATTCCAGTGGTGCTATACCACTCTTTCAGACTGAAAGCTGAATGAATCACCACCCCAGGCACATACTCACAGGAGCTTTTAAGCAGATATGTGGAAACAAATACCCTTATTTGCAAAGCAATCACAGCTAAGGGAAGTATACCTGAAGGGTATGGGCAAGGCAATGTGGCAAGACAAATTATTTCCCAGGGGAACCTTGCATTCCACACACATTACCTTTACACAGAGTTGATTACTTCCAGCACTGTTCAGAAAGGCTGGCAGAGTACCTCAATGGCTGTTATTACTGCTGATTTACAAGAAATCTATAGTAATTTTTTAAGTATTGCAGCTTGGGGGAAGACATTATAGTGCAGCAACCTGTGCACAAGGATAGACTTTAAAAAAAACACTCTAAGTTCCTCGTTGCAGCTCCCCTTGAATTGATTCACCTGATACACAGCTTGGGGTTTGCTGCTTTTGGTAATTCTGCCCTGCTTTTGTTCACTTCTCTAAGTGTGATGAGTCTGTGTTGATTCCTTCCAGACAAACTGATCAGCCATTGCATATATACTAGGTTAGGATCATGTCTAGTTATTTCTTATACAACCCAAGAGGTCTTTACCTTCTTTGATGTTTCTCCAGCAAAACAAACAAACCTTGGCTTATTAGGGTAAGGCTTCCTAGCCTGAAAGATCAAAGGACCTCAGCAGAAGAACAAGCACAGGGAAAAATCTCATACCCACACATATTTCAAGTACCTGAGAGTCATTCACTCACACTGAAAGGCAGAGCCCCTCAGGACCTGCCAAGATCCCCGTGTGCAACACCCCACAGGGATGCTTGTGTTCAGCAGAAGGCTCAAGGGGAGCTGAGCAGCTCCAAAGGCACCCTGAGACAGCAGAACTCCATGTGTCACCAGCAAGATCTCCTCATCCTTTCAGCCACTGGGCCACAGGGCAGCTCTGGGCTGGAAACAGGGTACAGGCTGCAGCAGATGACTGCAGGGGCACTAATAAGTTGTATATTTTGTCTGGTCTACCTGCTCCAGGCAGGACTCCACAGAGTCCAACTTCCTCTATGCAGAAACCAAATTCCTGCCAGTCCTGCAGGTGAGATTTGATTGCACCTAGGTATATCTACAGACTGTTGGTTACAAAAAATGGGTCATCTAAAGCCTGTTTGAGACACGTCTAGAGGAGGATTTGTGTTATCATGGTTTTACCACCTCCTTTGGTCCATGGCCAAAGGTCTCCAACCCTGGAGGTGTTTAAGGAAAGGCTGGATGTGGCTGTCAGTGCTGTTCTCCTGCTGGCAAGCTGGCCATCAGTCAAAGGTTGGACTGGATGATCCCAGAGGTCTTTTCCAACCTACCTGATGTTCGATGGC
Organism: Vireo altiloquus; assembly: GCA_013396875.1. Taxonomy (NCBI): domain Eukaryota; kingdom Metazoa; phylum Chordata; class Aves; order Passeriformes; family Vireonidae; genus Vireo; species Vireo altiloquus. The sequence goes on from VZRF01006293.1 coordinate 83,265, forward strand.
ATCTTCAGGAACATGCTGGCCATAGAATTACCACACTCAGAGCTCTAAGCCAGCAAGGAGAGGCAGTGCCTGTTTCATAGCCTTTGCAAGGGTAACCACAATTCCTCACACGAGGCTTTCACCACTGCAGGGGCCAAACCTGGCTCTGCTCAGGCAGCAAAAATTGTGAAGTAACAGAAAAGGTGCTGCTAACCTGAAGAGATGCCACTAGATTTTGTGGGGACTGAAGAGAGGATGACAAATTTAGGAGAGAATTTCAGATACATCCTATCCTAGCACTGCCTGGGATAGTTTGAATTTTAGTCCAATGTGAGGGAAAAAGGAAGGAAATCCACAGTTATTGTCCCAATTCCTTCTTGCTGATTGCACACTACTGTAAGTACTATGGCTGGGTGAGTCATTCAGAAGAAATTGGTAATTTGACATTGTTGACCCATTTCCGTTTCACAAATCACTTCCACCATCATATTTTAATTTACTTTTTTTTACAGTTACATTTCTGCAACAGTCTTTCTCAACTTCTGTCAGGGTGCTGACTGCTCATGCATTATTTATTGTTCAGTAAATAGAGTGTACTGATTCATCACCAAATCTTGAAGGTGCTATGGAGGTTCATGGGTCAGCTTCAAAATGAAGAGCAAGTAAAATTTGTTTTGTTAATTTTTGCCTAGGTAATTTCAAATGAGACTCTCAGATACTTAACTGATTTAATAAAAAATATTTTTAACCAAAAGTTTGGGCTATCGGTAAATGTAGAAAAATAATTTAAAAATTGTAGAAACTGTGAGAGAAGGCTCTAAGACAATTTTGTTGAAATATGCCTTTGTGAGAATTTTTATTCTGCATATGGCTGGTGGTCTTCTCAATCAGCATTTTTTACACATTCTTAGAAACAAAAATGCATGGCAATAATTCCAGATCTAATTTTATAATATTTGTAATCACAACACCTGAGTAATTTACCAACAATACTAAAAATACATCTCCCAAGCCTTTATTCTTTATAACATATAAAAGCCACAGCCATCAATTTCAACACTTATCTGGTACATTACTTCTTTGCCACGTTGCTGTCATCATCATAAAACGTGATTGATGTACCTTCATCCACTGTGTCTTTTAGACAGGTTTATTGAGTAAGCTACAAATGCTCCAACTCAAAGGCTGTGTTCCTCTTGCAGAGGAATATTTTATCAGCACATGTTTCAAAATGAAAAACCTATTGGAATTCCATCTCTAATCCGAATAGGACCTCAGAGTCAGCCTTCAGACAAAACTCCCACAGCTGTGTGTTTGCTAAAGTGTTACACCTCAAACTTGTTTTGTACTTATCCCTTCAAAAAATCTATCATCTAGGTATTGATTTAATTATTTATTTATTAAGGCTCTGCCCAAAAGTCAGGGATCATCTCTCACAAACTGTTTTATTTATTTTACTGTTGACAAGACAATAAATCATGTGCCCAGTTTTATTGCATATGTAAATATAACTGTGTGAGATAATTTGCAGATTCAAAGCAGAACAGCAAATAATTATGATGATGAAATAATGTTGGGAAAGGAATTTATCAAAGCCAGTTTGCTGCTCAAATTATCAGCAAGCAATTTGAATTTGGATGAATGCAATAGGGGTTTAACTATTTATGCTGATAGTGATGACCTGAATTTATTGTCCTTCATATAAATTGCAAAATTTTCATAGAGAGCAACAGGGAGCTGAAATAAATCTGACCTTAGATTCTAAAGACATAGGTCTCACCATGTACAGAAGATTGCCACCAGAAAACTACAAAAAATGTTGGTTCTGAAGTTTTGGAGGTTTTTTTCCTGAGAAGAGCAGGGAAAGATTTTAATTAACCAGATGGAAATCTGGAATTATCCTTTCCCTTCTCATAGAGGTTCAAACAAATACCCAAAGCCTTTGTGGTAATATTGACAAAGTCAAGCTAACACACAGCAAATCAACACAAGATGGGTTACAAATGATCTTATTTTTCCCTTTCAGCAGAGCCAACATGAAATTAGCCCATGGAAGTACAGTTTCAGTTTAGAGCAGCCACCAGCATCAGCCTTCAGCCTGAGAAGGTCAGCTGCCATTGATCCAGCTCAGCTGGGAGACAAGCTGGAGCAGCACAACTCACGGTGTCAGGCAGCAGAAGAGGTCATGACGTGATGGGAGCAGGAGAATTTCAGCAAGTCTCACACGGAGGGTGAAAGAAGGAATTTTCCATGGACGGGAACTGGGAGAAAAAGCTGAAGTGGCACTGTGTGCACTGACAGGAGGAGCAGCACTTCTGCAGCTCAAGGGGGACTGGGGACAAGTCACACTTCCCCTGTGATGACATGGGGCTGGGAACCAAGATGCACAACCTCAAATTCTCTATTTTAAATCACTGGCAAACTCCCTGGAAAGTATGAGCCAGTCTAGGAGTTACAACTTCAGTGTGGCTGAGTCAGCCCCACTCCTACCACAGAGTTCAGCTGTGTCACCCAAAAAATCCAGTGTCACTGCAGAGATTGCAGAAGCACCTTCTGGTTGTGCTCTAGCTGGGAATTTGAATGCCAACACCTTTCAGTTTCTGGGAAAGAAACCCAAGCTAGTCTGCTCATCAAAGCTTTGGAGGCTTGAGATCAATTAAAATCTCAGCTTCGTATTCTGAGTGGCCAATACATGCTAGCAAAAGGATCAGAAGAGGCTGGAGGAGAATTAACCACTGATTATTAAATTAGAGAGAATACTCAAACATTTCAGTCTCTCAAGTTAATGCTGAGCAGAAAATGTGGGCAAAGGCACATCCTTTATTAAAAACATCACACCAAAGTGAAGCTTGATCTATTATTCAGTCAATGCTCTTTTGAAGAAAATGGTCATTTTACATCAAACCCTTTTTCTTTTTTTGTTTTCTTTTTAATGCCATGCCTACTGAGGGGGCGGAGGGCACTAAATATCCCTGGACAGTATTCATTCAGCTGCCCTGAGCAAGCAGGGAAAGGAAAGGAACAGTCTATTTATAAAGCTATAGAAGAGAGAGTAGTAGAGTGTTTTCGCACTTTCTGTGGGTGCAGACAGATAAAAGGGCTTTGTTTAAATTTATTTTTTTGTACGAGATCACAAGAAAGCTATTTATACTTCTGGCCACAGTGAAAGTCCATTTTTGCTGACAATAGAGGCCTCACAGGTATATCTGCCTTCACCTTTATGTGAGGAGAGAAAAGCTGCAGGAAGTAAACGGAGCCAGAGAGCTGATAGTGTGGAGACTGAGTGGGGAGAGCAGGCAAGACAAATCAATAAAGAGCTTGCAGGTGCCTGTAAGACAAAGGCTGCAGCAAAGTGAGTTTCTGTTGGGGGAAAAAAAGACATATGGCACATGGTTATGTATTAAAAGAAATAGTCTGGCAATAGTAAACTGGAAATCTGTCCTTTGACATGAAAAGGCAAAGAGTCCTCAGGGCACTGCCCATGATGGTGAAGATGGTGGAAGGGGATGAAAATCGAAGCAGCTTTACGTGGGGGAAGAGCTCCCTGCCCATGAAAGGGAGGGATGGCATCAGTGAGAGACGTGTGTGAGAAAGGCAGGAAGGCAGGAGACAAAACAGAAGGCAGCTTTGCAAAAATAGCTGCCAGTCAGAGAGGATGGACTGGCAGGGAAGTGTGTGTGCACACACACACACTCAGTGAGGGCTCCATGGAGTGACAGCGTAGCAGTAGTTTCTGCAGACAAATAACTTTGGAGGGTGATTAGTGTATGTATCCCAAGCAGTACCATCAACTGCCTCAAAACTGAGGTTTTTTCTCAGGTTTTTTCCTTTAGAGAGATCCAGAACAGCAGTTTCCATCAGATCCTGTCTTAGAATGGCCAGGCAGCAGCATGAGACTCAGTCATTAACGAGGAAAATGCTTCCTCTTTACAATCCAGATTTGCCACCAGCAGAGAACAAAGCTTGATTAGGAACTGAATCCCTGTTCGCCAAAATCAGAAGGAAATAATATAGAAACTTCACCTGGCTTAGGAATGGGGCATTGTAAATGATGGAACATACTGAGATACTCGGAAGTAGGACTCAAGGTTGAATAAGTGAAAGCTAAAGGACAGACAAAGGGGTATTCAGCAGAACAAAATGTTTAATATACATAATTTTGCAGGTTATCTGTGCATGCTGTGTTTGACTCATTCCACCTTTCCTCATCCACAGGGACTCAGACTGGTAACAGCACAGAGAGCAGACCATTCCCAGTCTGGGACTGTCTGATCACAGCATGGCAGGGGCTGGAAGGAACCTCTGGAGATGGTCTGGTTGAAATCCCCTGCTCAAAACTTGGCCAGGGAGAGCAGATTGCTCAGGCTGTGCCCAGTCAGGTTTTGAATAGTTCCAAGGATGGAGATTTCACAGTCCTTGTGGGCAATCTGCTTCACTCTTAGACCACAATCACAGTAAAAGTATTTTCATATATTAAATAGGATTTCCTTCCCATTTGTGCCCATAATGCAAGGTCTAAACATTCGTTCATATAAAGATTGCCCATCTTGGCCTGTGCTGCACTGACCCTTTTCTCTCACTCCGGATTTCAGAAGGAACAGTTGACCAAATCAATTCTGTGTGGTCCCATTAGGAAAGGATTAGTTCTCAGATAAGCAATCAGAAAAACATCATTAGGAACAAACTACACTGTTGATTTTGCAAATGACATGAGATAAGAGACATCAGTTCCTCTCTCTTGAGGGAGAATCAGCTCTCCACAGCCATCCATAATCAGCTAACTGTCTCTCATCTTCTGCCATGAGGGTGATATCCATTCTGCTTTCTATAAAAACATCCCACCCCAGAGCCTTCCTCATGGAAGAGACAAGGGAGGTAAGGCTGCTGCACTATATACACCATATTTAACTACAGCAGCATTCCCAGATTCTTTTGACTGTCCAGATTTCCAGAGGAAAAGGGAGGAAGAGGGAGGGAAACAAGGCTTTACTAACCCAAACCTGTATGGGAACTGAAAAGTATAATTTCTGTCAATCTAAGGGGTGTTTAGCACAATTATGGGAACAAAATATTGAAGACATACCAAAATACTTAATTTCTATCACACATTATATCTAATTCTGTCTCCCATACTTCAGCTTTGGATTGCTTGACTTGCATATTGAGGTCTATTAAACGTGAGATAGATTTCTAAACCTTAATAAGTGGAATGTTCTTCATGGGATAGGAAATGCTTCAAAGCACCATGGAACATGGTCTCCCAATATTCCCTCACTCTTCAGCTGAGCTTTCTCTTTTTCACATCCATTACAGTCTGGATTACTGCAGTCAAATGACTAGACAAATTTACTCATATATTTGCTTAGAAGAGAAGTAACCTTTGCAGAAAGCTGGTGTTTTAAAGCTTGCAGAATCAGGTCCCACCAGAAAGCCTTTCCCCCTCACTTTTAAAGCCTGCCCATTCTGCTTGTGATTTTTGGGACAAGGACACATAAGAAGAGGAGAAGGGAAAGATCTGCACAGCTCTGCTGAAGCAATTCTACTAAGGACAATTCACCCAAAGAAAGAAATGTTGCCTTTTCCCACATGCTGTGAAAACCCCTTAACAGTCTGTTTCTACTTGTTCCAGACACATAAGCAAGCTGATAAACAACTCTTGCTGATTTTATTCCCCTAACTTTAATAATGCTTTAATATAGCATTGAAAAGCTTGTGCCTAGTAATTATTTAGAAGCTGCCTCATGGTCAGGTTTTGTACCTTGTTGCTGCTGTGTGTTTTTCAATTATCAACAACTGAAAAAGGGCCATTATTAAAATACCTCACCTAAAGTATCTTTTCTTATCATGCCTCGTGATATAAAAATAACTGGGGAAAAAATTCATTGCATATTTATGCCTTTCAAATTCTCATATTATTAAAAAACAGGAATGGAGGAACAAAATGACATCCTCATTGTGCCAGGTCCTTTTATCACCAGGAAGTTTCAAATCAGGTAGTGAGATGCATAGGTACATATCTGTTTTTTGGGTTGTTTTTTTTTTAATAAATGGTTGCTCATTGTGTTTTACCACATTACGTAGTGTCTGCTTTAGAGACTGGCACTTTGCACCTATTATAATGGTTCTGGGAGTAAGATTTCAGATACAGCTGAGTGCCTGGTAGAGGAGCATAACAAGATTCAAAGATTGGAAGCCGAAGTTCGAAGTTTGAAGAGAAATTAGCAAAATCCATGGCCAGTTTAGCCAAAGTCCAAGGTGAAATATGCCAAGGGTTGCTCTTTCATTTGAGTTCTTTCAATCAAGGCTGGGTATCTTTTGCATGTTTTTCTTTAGGGCTTTAGCAGTAAAAGACAAAAGAATATTTGAGAAAGAACCCAAATCACATTTTTCAAAGCTTCAGAAATGCCCCTGCTGAACTCAAACATTGTACCAGACACAGCTCTAGCATTTTGAGGCCAGAAGCTAAAAGGGCACGGGTGTGATGGGAAGATCTGTGAGTGCATAAAAATGCTGTTCAAAGGATAAAATTCACACTGCTTAGTTACACATTGTGCAAGGGCTGGCACTTGGATGTGTTGAATAAGCGACGCTTAAAATCAACCACTGCTGCAGTCAAGAGGACATGTATCAAACTGCCACGCTCTTGGACAGAGGTCTGTATCCTGGGATTGCAGAAAAGAGCACTAGGGAAATAAAAATTCAGGCTGAAGCTTTCTGCAATAAGCAGCTGACATGTCTACCCTGATTTCTCTCTTCTGTACAACAGCGCATGAATTAAAAACCCTTCTCTAGCCAACGACCCAAGAGTTGTAAGGTCAGAGGAAGAGCAATGAGGACAGAGACTCATTTGTTCAGTGCCAGGAAGTCAAGAGACAACAGGCAGATGTGCATACCAATTCCTACCTCCATGGGGAATTGTTATTGCCTCAAAGATATGCCTGACTGGATCACAAGAGACATAGTTCAACGTTTTTCCTCAGTGTGTTCTCAAAGAGATTTCACAAAGATTATTCTTTTGTATTCAGTTCTCCTCTGAATTATGACTGCAAGATGAAAATCTGATGAGAGCCTGACCTCCTGACCTCAACTCCAGCCTCCTTGTTGTCAACATACCATTTTTCTCCAGTTGAAACATCTTCTCATTGGAGGAAAAGAAAAAAGACAACAAATTCAAAGAGCAAAAAAAGCTCCCTAACACTTGCCTAATCTCTTTACTAGTTCTTAAAGTCATGTTATCCTGCAGTCTTCCCAGATTAGAACGGCTTTGATGTTTCTCCTCCCTCTTTTTAGGGTGTTTCTCCTCCATGCCCTCCATATTTCCCCTCACTGTTTTTTTCATTTACTGGAGCTCATTAGTGATGCTTTCTGGTACCATACCAAGCAACCTGACCAACTTTGTCAATAGTTTATTCTCACCTCTTCCTGTCTGGAAAGATATGATGCAAGGAACATCTTATGATTTAAATAAACAACCACAACAACAAAATCCTTGCTCTTGAAATAGAGGGAGTGTTAAAAATGAACACAGCTTTGGCTGACAGTAACCTTCCTGTTACTGCTCTTTGGTCTCCAGCCACATCAGTGTGGTGGAGGTCACCTCCCACCCCTATTCCTCCATGTTCCCACAGCCCAGAGAGCAGCTGCACATTTCTTGTGTCATTACAGGAATCACACAACTCTATTTTATAGCTACTTTTCCATTGGAAATTTACCAACCGTTACAAGAATTGATACCACGCACTGCACTAATCCATCATCCCGATTTTGGAAGCTTCGTTGCTCTCTGACTTCTACTCCTATTACAACCTCCAAATTTAACATTAATTTCCCCCACTGCTAAGCAGAATGGAGAGTGACTCTGCCACTCTGAAAGCCACAAGCAACGCTTCCACATACCCAAACAGGTTACACTTCAATTTTCCATCTAAACCACTTTTTGTCAGCAATAAGCCGTTAGGATCCATTTTCTCCGAGGAGTTCAAGCTTATAATCAGCACATTTAGCACCCGCACAGCTTTTGTTGCTGCAGCAACCTCTCTTCTCTCATTCCCTACCCCATACTTACTTTAATCACAAGTTTTACTAATTAGTACAGCCTTCTCTCACAGTTCTTTCTCAGATGTCAAAATCCTTCCCCATAACTCACCACTTCTGTTCAGGATTCACTAGCCCAGTAGGGTACGAGCCTGAGGAGGAGCTGTACCACTGACCAGGATACAGATCCAGGACGCCAAGTGACTACAAAACCTGGAGGAAGGAAAGAAAGAAGTTAAGTTTCTAACGTCTGAGCCCCCCTTGAGTGTTTGCAGAGGTTTTAGGATCAACGCAGGTGAGCTGGGATGGGGAAGTGATAACTTAAACATGAAAAACTGAAGACTTTCTGGTTTTAATCAGGAAAAAAATCCCACCAATTTTTATTTGTGTCTCTTGTTAACCTGATCTCTACCCACTGACATGCCTAGAGGTCATTGGTTTTTTGTACTAATCCCAGTGGGCAAAGTCACAGACACACACTAGAAGAAAAAGGTGGTAAAGGAATAAGCTGGTACCTCATCAGGTGAAGGCTGTGAACACACAGCCCCAGAACACTCCCAGTCAGAACCACGTAAGCTTTGATCGACAAAAAGCTGCACAAAATAAGTGAGTGCCTGAGAGCTTGCTTCGTTCCCCAAGAACAACAGCGCTGGCTAGGGCTGCCCTGCCAAACCCAACATATTGCTGACAAAATTCTCTGGAAGGGCCCCACTTCCTTCCCTGGTGTGAGAAACAGGTCCTGCACCACGTCTGACTGCCTGCAAGGAGCAAATCCAACCTTTCCCAGCAGGAATCCATTCAAGGCTCGAGCCTGACAGGTCTTTGGGGAAACAAAGATCTGAGAAGTTTTTGCAGTAACACGAATGTGTCAAGGAGCTTTCTAACGCAGGAGAGCTGATGCTTCTATTTCTGTCTTACAGCTTTAGATGGTAGCCAAGACTTTTCCCAGGCTGAGCAGGGATTTGGGATGCCTCTGCTTTGGGAGACCTCTTAAAGAAATTCAGTTTTATGGAAATGGAAAGCAGTCCTTCACAGGTAGGCAGCAGCATTCATCTCAATGCACCTTGGAGAGATCCCAGAAGCCAAGGTCCTTCAATTTGTGTTGTGACAGAAGGCAAAACTTGGATATGTAGACCCATCTCCTGAATGAATATATTCCAAGAACCATCATCTTTCCATCACTTTAAAGGTTAATTTTCTAGGAAGAATACTGCTATATTTGATAGAAAAGTGCGATTACTTCACAGTACTTCACTGATGTTTTATGGTGAACATCCCCTCAGCCCAACTGCTCCAGATATAAGCATAACTACAAGGGAAATTTACTCGAATATTAATTGAGTAATTCGTGTAACACACTGATGAGTTAAACATCCCTCATGTTTTTTAAACATATTTTCAGAGATGTGTAGTCTAACAGACTACAATTAGCTTAATGAGATTTAAATTGCACTAATGGACCTCATTAGGAGAAAAAAGTTATGAAGTCTTCAGCAGTTATTCAAAGGCTCATGTCAGCACAAGGAGAAAAGGTTCCCGAGCTTCATCCATAGTCAGCGAAGAGAAACAGATTCCTGTAGAGATAAAGAGACAGGCCTAGTCCAGATGTCCTGAGCAGCCTCAGAGGATCACATCTCTTACCATCAACTCTGAATTAAACTAAAAAATTCTACCTTCCCAGAAAGGGAATAGACTTTGTGGTGACCCACAACCCTCCAAAGTTACTTATATTTTAAGATGTCCACTATTATTTCAAAACCTGGTATGGAAAGAGGCATTGTGATAAACTGGATGAAATCCACTGACATACTCATATTCCACAGAACAGTAGTGACCAAAGCAAGTAAAAAGATAACTTCCCATATTTCATAAGTAGACTGAGAGATCCAATGATGGAATTCCTGGTAAAACAAAAGATCGAGTCCTGAGCCAGTCTGCTGTTTGAATCTGTTTGGATAAAGCATCAAGTAAATCCATTACATCCAGTCAATAGCAGAATCACTGAAAGTAAGGCAGAGAGCAGAGACTGCAATACTGAACCCAAAGCCTTCTCTCTACACTCCAAGTTATTTTAAGAAAGTAAAGATATTTTTTTCTATTTTTTTCTTCTTTATAGTCATTATAGAGCATTTCTGAAGTGCATAGGGAATTATTTTAATGATTGAAAGGTTTGATACACTGTTCTACAAACAGAAATTTACTACTATGTAGGGAACAAAGTATGGCAAACACTCTAAATAAGTGCAGTTCAGTAGATAAAGCTCTAAAATCATATTATTGCATGTCTGTAAGAGCTTTAAGTCTCTTAAATATAGTTTCTTATGGCTATAAATGGCAGCTATGAAGAATGAAACATTCCCATGTTTCTTTCTCAGTGGCAGCCTTTTACTCCCTTCTGAGCCTCATGCAGTGACCAAGAGATCTCTGTGAATTAAGTACCACTGTTTTAACCTCCTCTTTGGGATGCAGCACTTTTGGACTTTTTTAGATGTTTTTTTTCTGGATAAAAGAAGGCTCTGAGGGGACCTTAGAGCATGTGTCAGTGTCTAAAGGGGACACGAGAGCTGGCGAGGAACTTTTGGCAAGGGCCTGCAGTGACAGGATGAGGAAGAACACCTTCAAACTCAAAGGGGGCAGGGTAATATTAGAGATTAGGAAGAAATTCTTTACTGTGAGGGTGGTGAAGTACTGGAAGAGGTTGCACAGAGAAGCTGTGAATCCAGATCTCTGCGTTCCCAGCCAGGCTGGTTGAGGCTTAGAGCCACCTGGTGTAGTGAAAGGTGTCCCTTCCCATGGCAGAGGGGTGGAACAAGGAGGGCTTTAGGGTCCCTTCCAACACAAACCATTCTGTGATTCTATGACTCACAAGAAAATGGCCAATATTCCACCTAAAAGGCTAAAATATTATCCTTCCCCATCTAGCAATAAGCAAATTGGTAACACTTTTTTGATACAGCTTAGACCTTTCCAACCCACCTTGGTACTCAGCTCTGATCACACTGAGGTAGGCAGGAGCCTTCCTGTCCCCTCCCCTACAGGCAGTGCTGCCTCTGGACCCTCCTGTGGCCCCCTCCCAGCCGAGGTCCTCTTAGGAACTCAGCACACCCAAATCCAGCACAAATGCAAATGTCCTTCTGCTGCTATCCTAGTGGCTTGCACGTTTCCTCAACCAGTTCATTCTCCTCCTTGCCTTCCAACACCTGACCTAGTTCCTGAAAATGATGAGCTTAAACAGTTTAGCTTTTGAAGGAAGCTTTCGTAACCCTGAAGTCTTCTATTTATCCTTTTTCTTTTTTTAACAATGTGCCAGTATTCTGTCTGGCTTGGTACTTAGGATCCCACTAACAGCTTCATCAGGCTTTACAATACAGTAAAAATGTTGCTACAGTGAAGGTTGCCTATAGAGGAAAATACCCAAGATTTATACCATGGTCTGTTTTGTTTGGGGTTTTTTAGTCATCATTTTTATGATTGTTTTTGTTTGTTTGTTTTTTTATTCGATTTTTTTGATTCAATTACCAGATGAAACAATCTAATTATAAAAATAGAGAAGCTTGTTGGCATTCTTGGTATCAAAGGACGTGACCCTGCCATCTGTCTGCTCAGAAAGATCTAATTATTTCTTCAGTTTATTAGCTTATTTCTCAGACTGATAACCCCTTGCCTGTTAAATAGGACCAAAGCTGTTAGAGAAGTGTGTTCACATAAACCAAACAAACCAAGTTAATCAGCCTCACAAGAATTTGTTTAAACTAACTCCAGCCTAAACCCCATTATGTTAGAAACAAGATTAGCAGCATGAAAGATGCCACATCATCTTCAGAAACAGCTCCAAAATCCCTTTTCATCTTCATGTTTACTTCTTAACTATGTATTTTGCATATAATCTGACAGATATGGAGTAGTCAATTGGTTGGGATAAGTGCATTAGTTTGTGTCACAGTAATATTAAAATATGTTTACTTAATTACAGCAATATTCAGTAATTAAAAAATATTGCACAATATCTTGTATATTACCAAGATCCTCAATTTAGTCTAAAAAGATCCCACATTAAACAAGGAAGTCCTTTGGAAAAAATGCCTGAATTCCAGACCTGTCACTTCATATTCTCTCTTATTCTGTTCTCTTAGTACTCAATCTGACGTTAATTAATTTATCAGACATTAGCCACATCAAGGGGGACTTTTGCCACATATTCCATGTCACACCAATGTTAAGCCCCTGCTTTTCTTTATCTCTTAAAGATTTTGGGGTAAAATACTAAGATATGAACAACTTCTTGTTTCTCCCTGTAAATCCATCTCTTTCCTGAGAGAAACAGCTATAGTTTGTTCATCTAACATTTTTCCAGTTTTAAATTACAAATCCTAAACTCCAGTGAGTAAGATTAACCTTATGAAATTTCAAGAAACAATCCCTTGTACACATATTTCCCCACATTAAGCCAAAGCTACAACTGGAATATTGGCTTTTGGTTTCCTCTTTGTAAGAAGAAAAGCTACATGCTCCAAAGTTTCCACACTGTTGTGGTTAAAACATTGCTATCAGTACCTATCATTTGTGTATCATTTGCATGTCACAAAAGGACAATCAAGGAGAACCCTCAACAAACACACACAGACAGCAGTGACAACGGAGACTTCTCTGGGAAATCTGAAGTGTTCTCCTGATCCAAGGTGCAGGCAGGGATGCCCAGTTGGAAGAACATGGAAGGGATTTTACCTGGAAATGGCCTGTATGAGTCTGGAAATGGTGACTTCAGAGCACAGTTCTTAAGCTTCGATAGGAGATGAGGAACCTTTGCAGCACTCGCACAATGTTTGGTAAATGTAGTGACAATGGGGCATTGCTGTGTACACAAAGTCCATTAAAAGAACACAGGAAATGCAGAAATAAGATCATGGAAGACAAAATGAAACCTATGCAGGACCCAAGAAGAACCATCTGAAAAGCTTTTCCAGTTTTTCCAGGCTTTAAACAGATTTATAGAGCAGAAGAGCGTTCACAACAGATACAGCATTATCTATTTAATTGAAGAAATGCAAGTTTTCAAAGTGCTATTTCTTGAATCACAACGTTTTTGTTTGCAACACTTTTGCTGTAAAATGGGGAGCATTTTACCCATGTCAGAAGTAGCACAGGTGTGAAGAATAAAAAGATACAGTCCATGTGAAGCTTGCAGTGCCACAAGAGTTTATTCCAGAGATCCCTGTAAGCAGGAAAGAAAACAGCTTTGAATCCCAACATGCATCACCTCATCTGGAAGTTTATCAAGGCCTTGACCAAAAAGTAAGAGAATAGACACAAATTATCTCAGGAAACCAGCACTGTATTTAAAACAGGCTGTGAAGGAAGTACAAGGATCAGTTATTTGAGAAACATGAGAGATTTTGTTGTTTTTAGTGAGAACTCTGAGCTTCAGCCTACCACAACAGGGATGCAGATATTAGAGAGCCAGTGATGAAGGAATTAATGCTACCACAGTGGATGCAGTACTTCAGAAATGTTTTACTTTCTAGTTGTTTGGAGGATGAACTGTTCTTGAACTAGATCCAGTTCCTACTGATAACTCTGAGAAGGGGCATTTTGTCTGTATAGCAGCAGGCAAAAGAAGGTCCCAGAAGGAATAAGCCCAACCAAGGTGTGAAGAGTACAATGATAAAAGAGCACCTGTGCACAGGTGAAACCGTCCTCTGCAGAGGTTTGTTTGAACAGACATCTTCAGAAAACAATTTGAGCGAAGTTAAGTGTCCAGAGGGTCTTGACAGCTCTAGAGATTCAATTCATTGGGTATGAAATCAGTGTTAAATGGTTGCCATCTTGTTCTTTCCTTCCCAAGGGTTACAATACCAATTTCTCCGGCCATGCTTATTTTCCCCTACTGTAATAGAGCCCGGGAGATTTCCTCCCAATTCAGAGTCAAGCCTGCAAAGGGTTGAATTTCAGTTTGAGAGTCAGGGGTGGCTCTGTGCCTACAGGGTCTAAGAGGAGAGGGAAGAGAAGGAGAGGTGATAGATGTGAGGTGATCTTCATGTGAGATGAGGCCCAAGACAAGGACATGAGACTTTAACTGTCCAGTTTGAGAGACTCTTCCCTCGTTTTCTTTCAGCACTGAGAGAATTCCAGGCACATTCCAGGAACACGAATCCTTCTTGGTTAACCAAGATAGCAATCAAACGCAGGCACTCACACGAAGGGAGCGTAAGTGACAGAGCTGCTAACTGGCAGCTCCCCGTAGCCTGCTATGCTAACAGGAGTTCAGCTATTGCTATAACGAGGGTGGCATTACTGACAGATCCCCCGCAGGCAGGATACTGAAATCCTGACCCCTGAGAAATGGGTGGGTGTCTGCCATTGAGTTAAGCGGGGACGCGACTCCGTCAGAGTTTCTTTTTTTGCTCCCCACACACACACACATTGCGCACACACCCCTTCCTGCAGAAACACTCACGTCTCAACAAACCACCCTTTTCTGGATCAGCCACGCGGAGAGTAGCGAGAGGAGGAAACGTCCTTCAGCAACCTGCTTTCTATAGAGGGCTTGCAGAAATGGGGCAGCCCAGGCTCCTTGGATCGCAGTGCACACATCCCCAGGGTTTGCTGGAGGGCCTTCAGCTGGCCCAAAGAAGCTACTAAACAACACTCTCCTCTGCCTGCTGGGGCAGGTGATGTGCACAGAGACAAGGCAGGACTCCAGCAGGGTGGTGTCGAGGCCTTGCAGGCCCCACAGGCCTCTGGCCTGGCTATTTTCCTTTTTTCAATGTCCCATATCAGGAAGAGATGAGCCGAGATTTCTCGTTGCTGTTTCAAGGATTGTTTATTATTTCTTATCTATATTTCAGATAGCACAACCCTCTGCAGCTGCTTCCAAGAGTGCAATGGCAATGGCTGCTGTGTGAGGACAGTTTTTGAAGCTTTGTCATCCAATTATTGATTGCTACATGTTCTATTATGTATTCAGTACCAATAATTACTAATTTTATTAACATGTGTCTTCTACCTTGAGTTCCCTCCGCCAATCACTACATCACAGGAAATGGAGACAAAGAAGAAGGAAGAAGAAGGAGAGGGAAGAAGAAGCCAGAGCCGACGCCCTGGTTTCTCCATGTTGTCTCCATATACTATATACAGCAAAACCTAAAACTACAAATGCACACTCTGTGGTACACTAAACAAAAATATTTTTCACAAAAATATATTTCCTGGCTTACTCCAGGAGCTGCAGCTCCTCCCAGCAGCTCCTGGCATGTCCTTAGTGCCACCACTGCTGGCTCTCAGGAGACCCTCTGGGCAGCAGCAAAATGCAGACAGCAAACTAAAATTCACTGCACTTTCTGAACCATGTTTTCTCCGCTGCTGGCCTGTCAGGACCACTACTGGGAACCAGTTAAATAAAACATAAATGTGCCTGCCACCACAGCAGAGAACCAGAGCCAAACTTCTGCTCTTTGTACCCATGTCTGCACTTTGCACTTCAAATTTAAACCTTGCACAGAAGCAACACGCAGGAAAAACGTCTGCTGTCCAGGCTGTGCTGCAATCAGCATGTCTGAGGCATTTGAAATCTGTGAGGGATAAAAAAAAGGATGTTTTTACTTCTGTCAATCCCATGCTGAGGCGCGCCAGAAAGGCCATTCCAGAAGTGTAGTCAAGTCAAAGTGGACTATAAATTTTTAAAAAAGCTCTGGATCCAGCACTCTAAAGCAGAGCTGGAGACAGCAGTCCTCTCAAACTACTTTTCAGATGTATAAACCATCATTTATAATACAGAAAGTTCCAACAAAAAAAGTATAGCACTTTTGTTTGGCAGATTCCAGAGGGAAACTATTATTGACATGGTGGTTGCTATTATGTGAACCATAGAAAGTGGCTTAAATATTACACAATTCCTGCATTAAGGCAATGAGTGAATCAAAGAGCCTATTGTGAGCTCACATCTGATCCTGAGCAGCTTTCTGGCAAAACTCTAATCTTCGATTTTGAAAGCTGAGTTTAAGCCCAAATCCTCCCATGCTCAGAAAACATAACAGGTGAATCCATTTCACCCTCTCCCCAACCCTGCCAGGGACCTGTTTGCAGAGCATTGAATTCCTTCCTAAACCTGGTCCTCTACCTTTGGAGGCCAAATGGAAACTTCCTGTTACTTACAGACTCTGTGACGTATCAGTTCTAATAACAGCAGATCCAGGCAGTTTAATATCTGATTTCATCATCCTGCACTGTGACACAGCACAGAACTAGAGGTTATCACTGGATGTGTCAGATAACAAGAGAGGAGGAAATTTCTCACCTACAGAATTTAAACTTATTACATCTCCAAACGCATCGCACAACTATTTTTATAGTTCAATAGGTTTCTAGTAAAAAAAAAAAAATTTTACTTTTTTCTTGCCAGAAAATCAATTTAAGAATACAGCAGCACTCGCATTGTCTGCTTGTGAGTGGACCAGGATCCTGTTCTGTTCCTTCTCTGGTCTCAAGGAGTTTTTTGTCATCCACCAAGCACATCTTGTAAAGGAGTTCAATCCAACTATAATAGACTGCCTTTGTTAACACAAAACAGGGACTCACAAAAGCTGCCAATTTTTCTCTAGACACGGTCCCAAACCTTTTGCTTTTGACAGCAATGTCTTCTTTAGTCCAGCAGTGATTTAATTTTCCTATTTCAAATTCAAACCTCATTCAATCTCTTTTGGAAGGAAAACGTCTTTCTGTCACCACTGCCATCCTTGCCTTCGTTTCCAAACAGAATTAAACTTGCACAACAGATGCCCCTTGGCAGTGTGTGTACATACATGACTCCTCCAAAAGTTTTGAGCCCCTCAGTTGATTTGTCACAGGAGTACAATATCTCAAAATACGTTGAGTCCCACAGTTTTAATAATTACACATTTCAGTAACCGAGAGGAAAGATTCCAAAACAGTACTGCCTTAATGTGAGCTCCCTTCTTATTAGACATCAGGAAACTGGGAGAGACATACTGATTTTGGGGAACATCAGAAATATTTCCTAAAATATTAAAAACTTCACCTGCTGTTTCTATAGGACAACAGGCCTGAGAGTGTAGTCATAAGGAGCAAGTGGGAAGCCATCCATCCATCCATCCATCCATCCATCCATCCATCCATCCATCCATCCATCCATCCACGCTTCCACTTTCATTACTATTTTTGATCTTTACCTGTGATAATTTATCCACCCAGAAATACACAGAGTGCAGCTGATAAAATCACCCTGCATCCATTCGAACCATCTCTGTATTTGGAGATGATCACAGGAAGAAAATTCAGCTTCTGGAAGACAGAGGCATTCTCATCACACTGTGCACGTTACCCACCTTGTCTCCAGGTGGGTGAAGCAGTGCCACAGGACCATTCCAAAATCCAGAGCTTCTCCACTGCTAGGTCACAATCTAAATGAGGAGGAAGATGATTCTCTGCCTGCTGTGGATCTCTGATGTTTTCTCTGTTTTGATGCCACCCAGAAGGCAGCAAGGTGTGCAGGCAGAGTAAACTGTATAAGATAAAACCTGACATGAACTGTGGAACAGACCCAATTCCAGAGATCTTCCTCTCTTCCACCAGTGCCCAGACTTCCTTCTGAAACCACAGGTTAGTTTGTGACTTGGAAAATGGGTGTTTAATCCTTCTGCACAAATAGGAATAATTTCACCATGAGCCAGGAAGAAGCCCATCACAAAATATCCCTTTAGCTCTATATTTCCCTTTAATTCAATTTTGAAGAAACAGGTGTAAATGTCTCTTTGAGAGGTGGGGTAAGGAAAACAAAGGCGAGACCTCCCAGACTTCACTTCTAATTACACAGACCTGTTTAGATGCACTACAGAGACAGAAAGAGAATGCTTTTGCTCCTTCTGACACTCACACTATATTCAACATTCTGGCTCCTGGACTGTGACTGGCATCTCTTTGCAGCTCAGAGTAAAACCCCAACCTTCCTGAGGGCTGTGAGGTATATGCTGGTAGAAAACACCAAGGAAGGGGATGTGCTTTGCTTTTCACATTCTGTAGGACTACAAGAAGCACAGAGAAGACAAACACTGCTCACCACTGCTCTCAGTCCAAGAGCCAAAGGCCATCACAAGAACCTTGCTGGCATCAGGCAAGGAAATAAATGGAAGCAGTTCTCAGAACAGCTCCAAGATAAGGTGTGTAATGCTCTGCCACAGGAGCTGTACTTACAAGAAGGAGGCACAGAATTCAAGGAGGTGTGTAAAATTTAATGGAAGGAAAATCCACTGTGGACTATTAATAATGAAGACATTGCTGATGCTTAAGGAACAGAACAACTTCCCTCCAAGCTCCTGCTGCCAGAGGCAGGATGGCAAGCTAGACAGGCCTTTGGCCCAGCTCAACCAACCTCCTCCTCTTTCCTTGGTTTTCCATTTTAAAGTTTCTGACTCCTTTCCTAGTCAGATATGGAGGTTGTGGGAATGTGGGCTCAGGTACCTCCCTCAGCTACTGACCAGGCGCTTTAACTTACCTACCACATCAAGGTGACCTCAAGGCCTTGAGGGGGAAATTTGGTGCTGGGTTTCAAAGGTCACCCTCCCTTACAAAGCAATCTGAAGAAATTATGTGCCCAAAGTCCTTCTCACAAGCTGTTTCCAGCCACTGATCCTGCAATTTTCTGGTGGTGTTTGCAGACCACAGTGACTTCCTCTAGCATAAGCGAGTAGCTTGATGGGTGCCTTTTGCCAAAGAAAGGTATTTTGGGTCCACCTAGGCTCATAAACTGCTTCTTAGTACTCCATCAGCAGGCTGAATGAAAATTAAAATGGCTCCTGTCTCCCACTGGATTAATTGCTACTCTGGCTGTAAGTGAAATAGAACATCAGAGCTGAAACACTAAGTATTCACAGCTAAAACATGCAGGCAGAAGTGGGGAAAGGCAGTGAATTTACCTTGAAAAAGCAACTAAAGACCCCAGAAAATGCCAGGACAGAGGAAAAACAGGCAGCCTGTCTGCAACAGGCTGTCACTGGCGCAGTCTGCTGTGACATTAAAGCCATAGTCCCTCCTCTTGGCAGCATAAATGCTAAGGCACAGCCAAAATGTTCACTGGAAGGCACCAGTTCCCAGAGGATGCTCTACTACAGCCTCATTTCGTGTCAGGAATAGCACACTCACATGGACACACCTGTGGCAGAGTCACTAGAGTGGTTCTTGTTACCTCACATCCAAGTTCTGTCAGGAGGCAGGGTGCTGCTTCTGTAGGGCCCAGCTATGTTAACACCAGCCAAGAGGGCACTGGGATTCTCACTGTTGTGGTTTCAGCACGAAGATCTGCCTCTGCTTTCACTGTGATAACCTCCTGGCTTTTCAAACAAACAGTCTGCCCCTCTCAGTAGCTGGAATTAATCTGCTAACACAAAGCCCAACCAGGAATGAGGGCAAACAATGAAATGTTTTGCTATTTCAGGCATTGCCCATCAATTGGATCCAAGCACTACTACTGCCTCTCCTCCACAGTACCAAGTTCAGCTCTCAATAGCACAACTGGAAAACAATAGCAAAGTGTAGCAATAACACCAAATGTAGAGCTGCAAATAAGCTTATTAGGCTTAAAAATACGGCACCTAAAACTCAGAGCAAAACCTTTACATCCCATGGCTGCCAAGTGTTTCTACATCTGATATTTGGACAGAACAGACCTTGCATAAGGACTTAGAAGTGCCATCCTATGGCTTCCCCCTCTTGCAGATGCTCATTTCTTCCCCAGCCAGAAGGCAGGATATGGGAGGGCATCTAGAGGGAAAACACCATTCAATAAATTTCTGTACTCAAAGGCATAGTTTCTGTAACAGAACATCCCAGACTAAATACAGCTGCATTGAGCTTTGCCTGTTGCCAGTCCATATTCACTGGATATGGCTCTAGTTTTTCTGCTGAAAATTAAATAGCTGAAAAAGTGCTCTTTTTCTGTTTGCTTGATCTTGCACAAATATTCACAACATTCCTGAGGAAAATATCACACCAATAGTATCTGATACTTACAGTTCCACAGAGAAGAGAAATCCAGATGCAGGAAATGTCTTTTCTATCTAGGGCATTTTTTCCCTCCTCCAGCACAAACACAGTGTTTTCAAGTCCTCTTCCTTAATATTATTATTATTATGTAGGGTGTTTCAGGATGGACGTGAAATAAATAATTTAATTGCACTTCTTCCAAAATGTTATATCTGGGTATCCAAAAGCTGAAGTAGTTAATAATGGTCTCAGCAGATAAATTTTTATGCCGTTATAAAATAAAAGCAAATTGATCTAGGATTAAAGTACTAGCTTACATTTCTTTTTAAGTCTTAATTAGAAGTTCATTGATTTTTTCTACACTGTTATAGAGATGTAAAATAAAATGGTTTTGAGAGCAGTCAGCTCCTGGTACTTGCAGCACCAATAAGAAATGCAACTGTGATGCATGTTCCATTATGCTAAGTGGAAATTCATATGTGAGGTATTTTTGACACAAAACTTTAAAAATAAAGGTGAGTGAAAGGTGAGCAAGAGCAAATCAAATCATTACACCTGCTTTGTCAGCAAAAACCTGACACAAAAAGTTTAGGTGCAGGTCAGCTTCTCAGTCTCACCAAATCTAAACCATCTGTCCTCAGTTGCAATGCCACCCACGTTACTGCTCTCCTTGTCATCTCTCAGATTAATCAAAAGCCTTGAACTACCCAGGGTTCAGGGTATGATTTCAAACCCCAGGGTATGATTTCAAACTCTTCCATCCTCCACCGTCCCCCCTCTCACAAAGAGAAGCCCTCTGAGGCCTTCCAGAGAACAACTTTGGGCCTCTCCCCCCTTTTCCCTGAGCTGCATCACCTAGTGAGGGTTACAGGAAGCAGCCACAAGAATTTACAAATTGCCTTTCTGCAGCCAGCTTGGTCCTCAGAGGATCTGTGTCACAAGAGAACATGAAATGAACACAACACACACAGTGAATGTGAACACAAAATGAAAAAGGCTTTACTTTTTTTTTTGTCACTGCTTTTTATACATTTTTTGAGACTCCCGTGTATTGGATACTAAGATTTCTCAGTTCCATTGGTCAAACTAGAAGTCCATCAAACTCTCTTCTATCAGAGAAGGAATGAAAAACAAGAGAGACAGTTATAAAAACATTGCTTCGTTTACATGAAATGTGTGAGAGACTCCATAGCAAAAATGCAAACAAAAATCAGAAAGCTAAATCCAGGGTGGCAGATCTGAGGCAGAAATGCTCTTTTTGTGTCGTGTCACAGCACTAAATGATCCACTTCATCAAGTTCAGCATCCATCCATGGCTGGTAATGAGCCTTCGCCTCCGCTCCCTGTGCAGTAAAGCAACACAAAGGGATTTATGCTCACAGACAGATTTCCTTCTCCAGTTTGCAGCACGTTTAGGACAAGTTAGATATTCATTGTACCTTTCTGCTCCATACATCAGCTGGTGACTCAGCCTGGCAGCCCCACAAGCAGCACCTGGGAGTAAGAGTTAGTGCTCCAGCAGAGAGCAGTGCTCAGGTCTGCAGTTTGCCCTGTCTGTGGCGTGAGCTTGCCTGAGTTCTGGCTCTCAGGGGTTCTCCAGGCATACATTCATGCTCCTACAAGTCAGTATTGGTTCCTAACAGAGATGTTGTCTCACCAACCAAAAAATAAGTGGCTCAGAGACTGCGCTGTCTTCACTTGCTCTTTTGTACAATTTGTTCACTTTACAAGCCCGGGGATTACTTAGAACTTCAGGTTTTGAGAGCGAAACTTACACAGTTCTACATCCAGAATTGAGACAGGTGTTTGAGACAGACTCCTAGCAAATGCTGAGGAGTTTTTTAATAACATATGAGAATATTTATTCTCCTGCCTCGGAAGTATCATACATAGCCTACACAGTAGGCACTTGAAAAAAAGACACTTCTTTTAGAAGAGATTCTTCTAAAGAAGATTCAAATCTTCTTTAGAATCTTCTAAAGATTCTTCTCATAGAATCTTAGAATCATCTGAGTAGGGAAAGACCTTCAAGATCATTAATAGTTGACTCAGCACTGCCCACCACTTAACTAGGTCCCCAAGTGTCACATCTACACTATTTTAAATACCTCCAGGAGTATTTAAAATACCTGGACAGCCTGTGGTAGTGCTGGACACCCCTTCAGTGAAGAAATTCTTCCTAATACCCAATATAAACCTCTCCTGGCAGAAACTGAGCACTCTTCCCACAGCCTGTGCTGGGGTACAGGGGTTTGTGATCCAAATGCAGGGCCTGGCACTTGTTCTTGTTGAGTCTCATACAATTGGCCTCGCTCCATTGATCCAGCCTGTCCAGATCCCTTTTTAGAGCCCTCCTACCCTCAAGCAGATCAACACTCTTGCCAGCCTTGGGGATTTGTATGGAATGGAATAGAGATCTGAGTCATAAACCAAGATCCAAGGACTACTGTTGAATAAACAAACAAAATAAACCTCTGGGTTTATTTCCAGCTTTTTATCTTTTAACTCAAACCTAGGTGAGCTTAGAAGAGATATTTGAGCTCTTTGATATCTTAATTTATACAGACAAACTCATTGACTCACACCATCCTGAAACGCTTGTGCTGTTTAGAAATAACAAGAAGTTGCCAATTTGAGAAAACATCAAACTGAGCAGAGCACTGGTCTGCCCTTAGTGATTTTGAGGAATACACATGTTGTGGCAACAGCTCTTTTGCTGGCGCCTTTTAGTTTCTTCTCCCAGTCACAGTGAAAGTGGCATTCATTGCTGCTGTTCTAGGTTCAACAGCACTGCATGTTCCAAAACTGATCCAATCCTTGGGCCAGGGTCAGCTTAACTTTTCCCCATATCTGCATTCAACTCAAATCTGGAAAGATGAAGGAATGGGGTGAAGTCAGATGCCGCCAGCTGAAGAAAGAGGAGAGGAGGAAGCAGGCACTTTCTGATGGAGAAGTGTTTAGGAGCAGACACTGGGGAGTATTTGGGATGGCTTCAGGCAGTGAGAAGCAAGTGAGAAGGGAATTGTCCAACACAGTATGTTTCCAAATCTTGTGCACTGGTAACTGGGCAAAGATTACAATCCCATAAATAAAACTTGCAAGTTACTCCAGCATTAAAGAAAAAAAAAATCCAGTACCAAAGAATTGTGATCTAAGGAAATGTGCCCACCTCTGCAGACTGGCACAGCCAGGACAGACAGCAGGCACAGAGTCAGTAGCACTTCACAACATGAGGACATGAATCACTCAATCCACAATGGGCAGCTGAACCCTGCCAAAGCTCCTGGCAGCTGCCCGGGGATGTGGTAGTGGCCAGACACTGCACTGCTGCCAGGAGAGGTGAATCCTGGGGTCTGTAATACTTCCAATACTTCAAATTAGGCCTATCCTGACTGTCTCCTAACTGCTATGGGAACATCAGAATTACAGAGAGAATCGTGTTATTTGTTTCAATACAAGCTGTTGGTGTGGGTGCCAACAAGAGCATGTTCCATGCGCAGCCCACGGAGGATGTGAGGTTGGCATCTGTCCATCCCTGTTCAGCCACAGCTCACTGGAAAGACCTCTCAGCATCCACAAAGGTGCATGAGCTCAGTTCCTCAACAGCTTTATTTCTGCCTCCCACATTAGCTTTTGCAAGCCTTTTGCCTTCGTTTCTGATGATTCCCTGTTTGCCAGTGAGGGGAGAAAGATCATAAATCTGCTAGTTCTCATCAACACTGGCACCCCTGTGATAGCCTCAGGTTTGGAAAACCTCCTGCCATTAGGAGATGAACCCTTCATGAAATATTAACATGTTTGCTTTTCTCATGCACAGTCCTCCCACGCAAAGCAAAAGTGCCTTCACCATTCATATCCCAGTAATTTTCAAAGAACACATTCAGGGGGGAAATACTCATTGAGGGCCACTACTGAGCACATATTTGGCTTCATTTTCAGAAACTCCTTTCCTGTCCCAGGTCCCATGAGTAGAAACTGATTTGGGACAGACAGAATTACATCAGTCTCATCTCCTCGAGGAGAGTTAATCTTGCAGGGAAGGAACAAATGGGTTTAGGGGAGATTCAGAGGGCACAAGTCTGCCTGCTGTCACATAGGGAAAGAAGGTCCCTTCAGCCATCACTCACTGGACACTAGGGCATCCCTAGCGCTGACCAGCATCTTGCTAATCCAGCCAGGAAATGAACAGTCCCTCTCCATCACACATCTCTCAGCTCTATGTGGCTGCAGGGCAATTTAAATTCCCATTTACGCCAGAGCAAACATCTGAGCTCTCTTGATTTTGCCAGCATAAGAACATAATTTAATTTAATCTCACTTTTCTGCTTCTGCCCATGACCAGCAGAGAAGCACAACCACCTCTGAGATGTTGGCCACAGCATTGTGCTGTGCTCTCCCCAGGACAAGCAAGTGACACTGCAATGTCCATGTTGGCATCACAAGAACATCCTCTCTCATGAGGGCACACACAGCCCAGCTATTTATGTTTGGTTTGAGAAGTTTTAAACCTGAGCATGAAAAGTATGACTAGAAAGACACATGAAAAAAACCTAAAAAACCAGAGCTTAAAAGAAAGTAGGGATGGAGATTGCAGATAGTTTCAGAGGTGATGTGGAGACAAAGCCTTTGGGCACACAGGTGAGCCCTGTGGCTGGGTCAACACATTTCTTATTTCTTCAGCTGTAGCAGGTAGCTGACAGCTACACCTTGAAAAATATTCACTCTAGGGCAGAAAACTGAAACAAAACCCTGTCAGCTTTTGTCTCGGAAAATATAGGTGAGTAGCGATCCAGCTGATCCTTGCAAATATTCACCAGTAAGTCCATGTATCAGTATCATTAGAAAGGTTAAGGGCAATCCACTCAGGGCAAGAATCTGTGACCAGTAAATTTTGTCACAAAAGCAACAAGCAGAGAACAGCTTATCCACTGTTAGATATTAACCTCCTTTGACTGAAATACTGCTTATATAAATAATACAACTTGCAAGGTTTGGCTTTAACTGAACAAAATGTAAACAGACAAAGAAAAAGTTATTTGTCCAGACTCCTTTCTCACCCATGAAGGAAGAGAAACTTCTAAGGTTCGATACATCTGACTTATTTTGGAGAGCTGTCATGGTATGAAATAAATCACTTCTTAAATATGTCCATTTCTCTCCATCAGCTTTGAAGGGAGCCTCGAAAACAAGTCAGCTTGAAGTGCAGATATCTACCAGCTGAATCTGATGAATCCCAGCTCCAAATGTCACCCAACTCCAGGCATTTCTCTGCATTACTGGAGGTGAAATCTGTACTAATAAAGATGGGAGAGCATTTGCCACACTTGAAATCTGCAGAAAATGGAAGCTTCCAGTCAACTGTAGTTGCAATTCCCAGTAGCAAAGCTGGGAAAAATCTCTTGGTTGTCAGTTTGTTCCTCTGTGAAGCTTCAGAGTTTTGGTTATGCAGACAGGATATAGGGTATAACTTCTACCCAGCTTCAGCACTGCTGATGATTTGTTCTCTCAATAGACACAGCTCTCGGTTGCTACTTCCAGAAGAACCCCACGATTATTTTAAATCTCTCTGTGGTCGCAAAATTATTGCTCCTGCCAGAGAAACCCCCAGGCAAGTGAGATACAGTCTGTGGCACACAAAGTGATGCAGCAAAACCCACTGAGGCTGTTTATGAGCCTATGGCGAGACCAAGGAAGGATGTGGAAGCAGCTGAGGGATGAGATCCTCACCCAGCTGGGTGCATTGTGTGGCCCTAAGCAGCAGCTCAGACCAGATCAAAGCCACACGAGCCTCAGAGCACCTGAGCAGTCACATGCTGCTTGTGTGGCCATCATAGTTCACAGCTTCCTTCTTTCATGGAAGGGCTTCCTGGCAATCCCAGGTGTTGGAGTCTAGGAAAGGCTTGGGAACTTTTCCTGCTCCTCTGGGTGTTTGTTTTGCCCTCAGAGCTCCTCAAAAAAGGCTTGGCCTGCGAACCAAGCTTGTGGGAGCATTTACCCCCACTTCTGGATGAACTGAGAGCAACAGAGAAATGAGGAGATGTTGTTTAGTGTACCACAGAATGTGTAGTTGTAGTTTTTAGGTTTTGCTATATATATTATATAGAGCCAACATGGAGATTCTAGGGTGTTGGCTGCTTCTTCTTCTTCTTCTCCTCTCTTCTCCTTCTCTTCCTTTTTCCCTCTGACATGAGTTCCTGTGACTTGTTAATTGGTAGATAGAATTTAGTGTAAAGGAGACATATCAATAAGGTTGATATTTATTGGTTTTGGGAACAAAATAAGATACGTAAAGTTTTCTAACTGGTTGATAATAGATATAAAAGCTACCTGCTTTGGGTAGCCATTGCCATTCTGCCCTTGTGTTCCTGGAGCTCACAGCACAGTCTGTGCCTCCGAAACTTTGATAAGAACAAGAAATAAACAAGCTTTGAAACAGCAGAAAGAAGCCTCATTTCATCTTTTTGGGACATGGGACACTAAACAAGGAACACAACTGGGCCAGATGTCAGGGTTCAAAGAAGAACACCTCCCCCCTGACACCAGGCACCCTACCCAAACCTCTGTCTTCTGTCCCTTTTCTCAGTCCCTGATGTACCTCACCCCTTACACCTGCAGCTCCTCTGGAAGGAGGAGCTGGACCAAGAGAAGGATGCAGTTGGGAGCAGATGAAGGCATGTTCCATACGTGGAGCCTCTCTCAGGAATCCTGACTGATTACAAGCCCAGGAGCACAAGCCCAGGTGCTCCAGCAGCTGCTTGGCAGCCTTTCCCATCAGGAGTGCATTGATTCATGGAACCAGTGCAGAATTAGGCACAAGTATAATCAGAAAAAGTTCTTTCCTACCCAGCTCCACAGCAGCAAAACCTCAGGTTTTTTACTCCTCATATTGAGCCCAGGTCAATTAAAATCAGCTATGCAATAGATGCTTTCAAATTTTTGTTGAGGTAGATTTTGTTCCTCAACATTACATTTTCAGTGCAAAATATGAAAGCTGAAAAATTACAATAATTCCTCCAGCACTGGCCTCATCTAAAGCAAGAGATACGCTTAAAACACTATTGATTTAACCTCTGAGGGAGCCATACATCAAAGAGAGCTGACAGTCCCCATAAACTGTCAAATTGAAATGAAAGTCAGCAAGCCATATAAATGTAGAAGGACAAGGGCAATAAACTCCAGAGAAGTTCCTTAGCTGCTGACAGAGTCAAAGTATCCATAAGACATGTCCCTGAAGAAAAAAAAAAAAAAACCCTGAAGAGTCCCCACTCATTAGAGAAATAGAAATACTTTAACGTGAAAAAATTGTAATTTTGGTTGTTTGATTTTTATAATTGCCCTGAAATAAAGCAGATATCATAGAATGGTTTGGTTGGAAGGAACCACAAAGATAATTTTCGTGGGCAGAGAAACCTTCCACTGGACCAGGCTGTTCAGAAGCCCATCCAACCTGACCTTGAACACTTCCAGGGATGGGGTAGCTACAGTTTTGGATGTTGAGATCCCTCCATGAGTGGGAGATCAGAAATTTCAATACTTCAGCAGTTACCTAAAAAAATTCAACACTGAAATACAGTTAATGTTCACTAAAAAATGTGGTTGATGCTCACAAAAATGGATAAATAAAAGGTTTCTCACTGAATGCAATTTAAAGCCCTCAGGAGGGAGGCATTCACTGCCTGTAATAGTTTAAGCACCACAGACAAATATATCCAGCCCTAAGGATCTTGGGCACCATGTTTCCAGAAAGATACAGGTGTACAGATTTCTCCAAAACATTCACTTTTACACAAACATTTTCCAAAAGAGATGATTAGAAGAAAAACCTCGCTTTGAACTGCTATTTACTATACCCGTTAAATAGGCACTGAACAGATGGTAAGTATAGGACAACAGCAACAACATTATCAGCAGCAGAAATACAGAAGCAAATATCAGCAGCACTTATACTTCAAAGCCCTGTCCAGGAACATACATAGTCAATTTTTTAAATAATATATTAACCATACAGACTCACAAGTGTTCCCAACCATTTACGTGCTTCAATCCTTTGTCTGGATGATTTTTTTTTTTTTTAATCAAAGTTACTATTGGATCTTGGGATGTGCATTCTAATTGCTATAAATAAATCATGAATGATTGGCTCAATGTATTTTTCCATGGCAACTCCTGCGTCACACAGAGCGTTACATTTTTGAAAGAGAGCTTTGCTCTTTGAGAGAGAGACAAAGATTCACACTTAGGATGCGCCTCAGATCAATTTTATGGTTTCTTCTTGAGCAGAACATGTGTGAGCAATGAAACACAACAGTTTTCAACTAATGGTAAGTTACTTAGGCACCCAAAGTCTATACAGTGCCCTCCACCAGAGCAGGGAGCTACATGGCAGCTGCCCATACAAAATGCAAGACTTCTTGATTCTTCAGGCACAGATTTTCTCTTTGACTTCCTCAAACACGAAGCATTCCACTCCAGCAAAATCCTGTTCCATTTCTGTCTCACGTCAGAGGCCTAAGGAAGCTGCCTCCTGAAGATGCCAGCAAGGATGGGGAAGAAATTGCTTTCCTGAATTCTGGTCTGGTCAAAAGCAGGAAGGTGACACCTGTGCATAGTAGGTCAGGCCAAGAAAAACAGAGGGAACTCTTTGCAACACAAATTTTGTCCCTGGTAAGATAAAACAACAAAAGCTCAGATACAAGTATATTTCCCCTCCCTCTGAAAAAAAAAAAAAAAAGAACAATTCTCATTACTTCAAGTCACTCATCTGCATTAGAGAGGAACACTCCCAAAGCGCATATTTCCACCTGTTTTCTGAAAGGGGGACATGAAATATTTAGTAATTTTAGTAGAACTAAAATCAGTTTTCCACTTAGGAGGTAAGATTTTTACACCAGTTTAGAAGTTTCGGTATCTAAAGCCAAGAAACCTTCTACTATTAACAAAGAGAAATCAAGTTTAAAGTTGTTTACAACTTTCAAAAGCCTCCTAAAGTCCCATTTATAGCACCAGGTAAGTTCTGTATCTCAGACAACACAATTCAGATGCACTTCCTGAGAGGAAAAAGTCAAACAACTTTAACTTCAAAACTTTCAAAAAGCAGTTCCAGTTCCAGAGCAGGATGAAGCCTTCCAGAGAAACTCTCCTCATCAAACTCTATCTGACCAAGCGTTTGTGAACCCACCTGGTTCCAGACATCCTTCCACTTGTTGAGCTTCACCTGAGCCTGCCAAGCACCTGAGATTTCACCCTGAATGCAAATCAAACCATGGCTTGGCCTTCGTTTAAATTTATGCAGATTCAGATGCAGATTCAGACACCTTGGAGCATCTCTAGAGGATTACATGAAGGAGAATTCAGAGAAAACTGTTTTGAAAATTAATTGGCAAATCTCTCTCAATCAAGAAGCTCAAGCTCTTCCTATTTCATGGTTTTCACACCGTTTGCCTCTGAACAAAGATTTTGGCATCAGTTATTTATTCTGCATTTTCTAAGAGATGTTTATTTATAAGAAGTGTGTATTTATGACATCCACTGCCCACATTACACAGTTTAATTTCAGTTTATTCAGAGGAATTTGTGTTTATATTAAGTAACCTGCAGTAGATGACACACCTTTTGTTAAACAGTCATCTGAGAAATAATATATAAAATTATGTGCAAACAAGTCCACTTATTTCCAGTTCATGGTGAGCATCAGGAGCACAGAGTGAATTATCCATGCTGGTAAAAATTCTGCCCTAAATTTTTCCTATGAGGAAGCTGAGTTTTTGCATATATCAGCTTCTCTTATCCGATTTCCAGGGGAGATTTTGACCTGGTTTTGAATATTTTAATCAAAACTTCAGTTTTAAAATTTTTCACTTGGTCAATGAAGAAATCTGCACTTTCCATGCACATCTGTTTTCAAAAAGAAAAAACGAAGATAAATATATACCTCAGAAAATCTGCACTGGACAGCACGTTTCTTGGTGTTATCAGAAAATAAAAGGAAAGGATTTCATCTGACAGGAAAGATTTTTCACTATAACCAGCTCCATGGTTCCAGGTAGAACTGGAACTTTGCAATCTCTCAACCATTCACTCTAAACCAAGGCAAACTAACTGTGAGGTTCCAGCGACAGGCAAACGTAAGATTTTTTTGCATGAATTATGTAAAGCCTCTTGATAATTACAAATGATTGTTAACGGCAACAAAGCTATCTCAATAATGACAGTCTGGCTCGTGTTAATTATTACAGCTCTCCTGCTAAGGTACCTTACTGTCTCAGAGCTTCTAGACATAAGGCCAAATGAGAATGGCTCGCACTTCATCACGCCAGTAAATCAAAATCACTTTAATTATTCTCCAGTGAAACTCCAAAGGCTTCAAGTCAGCATGGCACGAGCCATATGTTTCTTTCTGTTTGGGCAATGCTGCTAATTAGCAAAGTTGGGAAAATCTTATTTCAAAGTGATAAAGCACAAACCTCAGCATATGTTTACTTGAGAAGAAGGAGATTTAATCGCAATAAGTGCATTTGCTGCTGTGTTAACAAGGAGGCTTCGAGGTTGGGCTTTGGGAGAACTTGGTTACATCCTCAGCTGGTGCAGGTCAGTGCTGCTTCACAAAAGAGCTCTGCTGGATGAGACCACCCTGGCTGGATATGCTGATCACCATCAGGTGTTTACAACCACGTAAAAACTCGCTCACATAGGACAGCACAAAGAAAGAGTTTGCAAGAGGAATAGTGTTCCCTTCCAGGGCCTGAGGATGGCTGAAGTCTCAGACCTGGAGGTTCCCTTCTCCTGAAAGCAAAACAAAGTGTTTTACAAACGCCAACATTACTATCACAGTCACTAGAGAAGGAGTCATCCCCCCACAGCAAACTTGAGGACAAAACTTGTAGTCAGCCAGGTGACTGGGGATGGCTGCAAAAGGGCCAAAGAGCAAAGTGTTGACACCAAATCTGCTGATTTCATACTGGCTCAAAAAGCATTGAAACTTCCTGGGTACACTCATCTTGTGATTAGCACAGGTTTAACCAACAAGGAGATAAAATCTACTCGAAGAGGACTATATTTGGATTTTTCAGCCAGTTGCAACACATTGAACAAGCTCGAGAAATTCACTTTCAAGATTGTGCTTTTGGAGCACTAAGAGAATAGCTGAACCTCACTGAAGTCTCGAAGCTGAACATGGATAGTACAAACCAGAGTCAATAAAACAGTATTCCTTCGTGCTACAGTGCAAAGCAAGGGGAAAGCAAGTAGGAAAACACACCAGCAGTGGAGATACATGTCACTCTCTTACCTGGTTTATTTTCTTAATCCCAGCCTTGTCCCTCAGCTACCACAAAAGAGTCTTTGAAATTCCATCTCCTTTGCTCCTTCTTAAGAATAAAACCAGAACAGGTTAAATAAATGATGGTGAAAATAAATACATTAAAAAGCTTTGCTAACAGCACTGTTGCTTCAGCAACTTGAGAAAGATGGGTACTGATGGTGGCTGTCATCAGGAACAGAGAGTGATTGCCTTAATTTCTTATCTTTGCAGTCAATTCCACTGTGAATGCATCCAGATATATACAATTTCCCACACAGATGCTATTTCTCTGCCTTAAGCTCCCTCCAACATCTCCCTGTGTGTAATTGTTCACCTGCAATCTTTCTTGAGATTTTTCCAAATGCGTATCTCATGTCCCACGTCTTCCCCAGAATTTGGATGCAAATGCCACTATTTTATCAAGCTTCACTTGATAAAGAAAAAGAGAAATCCTTCAGTTGTTTCAAGGCACTAATTACAAGTTAGAATGCAATTTTAAGAAAAAAAAAATCTGCATTTAGATTTTAGCAGATCTAAATTATGCAGTTATGAATATTATGTTAGCCCAATTAATAACTTGCTCTTAAGAGCACACTGAAATTATGTACCAGAGTCTAGTGGATAGTGTACATAGGCATCCTCTTACTCAAAAGTACTTTGATGGATTTAAAATTGAAATGCTTTGAATCTGGAAAACACTGGATTATTTGACAAGCCTAAGAGGGACTTGAAATAGAATAAAACCCTGATGTCTCAGCTACCATTGCTGGGGAAAGTAAAAATCCATTTGAAAGGCTGGGTTTCCATACACATTTTACCCTTTCTCTATTATCATGGAATAACCTGGTTTCTGTCAGCCTTCAGAGGGCATTTCTCTAACCTAAGTTCTTGAGGTATAACACAATTTAATTGTGATACCAAATACTGTGAGAGAGAAATAAACCA
The DNA here is from genome assembly GCA_013396875.1 of Vireo altiloquus. Lineage (NCBI taxonomy): Eukaryota > Metazoa > Chordata > Aves > Passeriformes > Vireonidae > Vireo > Vireo altiloquus. The sequence continues at coordinate 115,516 of VZRF01006293.1, forward strand.
AGGAGAAGTTGTCACTGCCACCACTGCCTGGTCATGACCAGATTTCTAGGTGTTTCCACGCTGAAAATTGCAGGTGACCTCAAGGAAAGCTTCAGTTCCTCACTATAAAAATGTTCAGAAATACAAATATCTTGTGACTTACAGTCAGACATTTTTCGAAGGTGCACAGAGATAGGACAAGAAAAAAAGGACAGTTTGGTAATTTCCAACTAGAGATTGGGGGCATAAACCACAACCACCTCTTCTTCCACCTCCAAAAAAAAAAAAAAAGAGAGAGAGAGAAAGAAGAACATCTTTTCTCTGTGAGTTTTGTGAAACTCTGAAATGAGCTGCCCCCAAATAAAGTCTCCATACTTGGAGATTTTTGGATCTGTATTTGACAAGGCCCTGAGCAACCTGAAGTAACCTATCCCTTAAGGAGGGAATTGGACTTCCAGAGGTCCTTTCAAGAATAAATCACAAATCACCTCACGAAATATTTCATGAAGAACCTACAAGTTCTGGTGACCATTAAAATCCGGTCTAAGGTACTTTTGCAATCCACCCTACACCCTCAAATAATGTTTGGTACAGTAAAACAACAAAACACTACAATATTCATGGAGAACACACCCTCCTTTCAGACACCTTTGGAGAAGACATTGTCACAAGCTTGTTGATCAAAACTAAAACTGAAGCACCCCCGATGAAATGACATTGGGGCAAACTCCAAAATCAAAGAGGAGACACGAGAAAGAAAAATCGCAAAGGAAAACAGAGAAAGATACAAGATGCTTCAGAGAAGCCCTGAAGTTTAACTGTACCTTGTTAGTGCCAAAGATTGTTGGAGATGTGATGTAAAGCCCTTGTAGTTTGGTGGCAAATCTTCAGCATCATATAAAAGCATTTTCCATGTACTTAGATGATAGCGTGATGTGAATGTACAATCATTTTCCCAGGATCCTTGCAGTCTGCTCCAAATAAGCGAGACAAAACCCATCAGGATTTCTCTGTCCCTTTGTTCCAAAGGCTCCTTAGCAAGATTGGTTGTAACAAACACATCTCAATCTGTATTTAAATATGCAGTAACCAATCCACATACCACCCCTCCTCGCTAGTTTTTCCAGACTATAGAATGATTTTTTAACTGATTTTATGGACTTTATGTAAAATTTTCTCCTTTCCTCCCCCTTTTAAGTCACTTTTGTGTCTCTGACCAATCTCCATGTAATTCTCCCAGTGCCTTTATAAGACTTGTTTTTTTTCATAGTTTGCATGCATAATTTCTTTATTAGACAGAGTCATTCCAGCCCCTCTAAATATTTATTTCCAGAAAGAACAGGTTCTGCTGAGCCATTAGCAGCTGCAGTCTTACCTTCATGCTGACCTCCCCGCCTCCAACATGACCCTGCAGTAGCATCATCCAATTATACATGCCCATCAATCCCCTCATTCTGGGGAAATTGGGTCTATTTAAATTCAGAAGCCTAGCTCTTGCCTTCACCTCCACAGCTTAATATACAAGGTCAAACCTAACAGGTATGTGGTTTCTGTTCCCAAAATTCTGTGGCCTTTGCTGCTTCTTTCCCCCAGTACCTGCCATCTCCAGAATAGCCTCATATCCAGTTGCTTCTCTTGTAGCTTCCACTCAGATTCTAGCATCCCCACTTCACCAAAATCCTCCATTTTCTATCCAGTTATAACCTGATAAAGCAAAAATACTGCTCCTCTCAATTTATTCACTGCTTCAAGAAAAACGTATATTTAAATATCTTGCTCCGAAAGGGAGAGTTTCAGGGTAAGTAAAATTCTCTCTTTGAAGCTGTGGTAATTCACTAATTAATTGTGCAGACTCATTCAGGTCAAGACAGAGAGCACAAAGAGATGCTGCTCGTCCAAGTGCTTCAGTCTCCCTGCAGGTAAACAAGCTGCAGTGGTAACCACAGGTGGAGCCTGATGTTGTTGTAGCTTAGCTTCCCACACAAGCCTGAGCCAAGCAGGGAGGGATGAGTGCAGTGCCCTGGTGGCAGCTATTTTCGTGCCTTGACATATTTCCTGTGATACACAGAGAAATTGGCAAGGGGCTGTTCCAAATTTTCTCAAACAATATTTTCGTATGTGTGCACAAAATGGTTTGGGAGAAAAATAATCAGCTGGCAGCCAGACAACTCTGCAGATAACAAGCTCTGAAGGAGATACCTTCAGACTCTGAACTGCCATGGTCATTGCTGCAAGGTCAGCATTTAAACAGTTAAAGGAATATTAATTAAAACTGAGGGTTTTTTCACTTTGATAACAATTAACTATCATAATATTGTTTCTTAGCTGCCACTTTGAGACCACCCGATTTATTGCTTTGCCAGCAAATTTTTTATTAATAGAATAATGTTAATAATAATGTTTAATAGAATATGTTCTTAATAGAATGCTCTTCAATTCTTTGTAAAGTCCCAGATTTACACATCACAAGAAGTCACACAGCCTGGCCTGGCATGGCAGGATGACTGCCTTCTGTTCCCAGCTCTCTTCTTGATCTCCTCTGTGATTCTAGACAAGTTGCTTCACTCTGCACTGGTTCTGTCTGCTCTGTTTGTAATCAGGGCATAGACCATGCCCCTGGGAGGTGTCTGTGGGTGCCTACCACAAACAAGGCTGTAAGTTTTAGTATCCATAAAAGCAGGTGATAAAACAGTGCGACATCTCAAATGAAGTGTCATATACCACTGCTTTGTAGAGTATAAAAACTTCCACCACTTCGTGCGAGGGAAAATAATGGCAATAAATGCAAGTCTTACAGAAAAAAATAGGGTAAAGATTTCTCCTGGAGAACGAAGACTAACATTTTTTAAATGTGTACGAGGTGTAACATTTAAAAGAAAAATTTAAAAAATGTGTAAGTAATTCACCTATAAATAATCTTACATAAATGAAGAAGATATGAATCTGTATTTGTTTTCAGCAAGGAAGACTATTATTCCAGTTCTGGATAAACCACAACACACTTAGTGTGGGAATCAGACCCAAACTTAACAAAACAACATGTGTTGGTTCTCAGTCTCCATGAACAAGACAACTGAATACCAACTTCAGCATTTCACAGCAAAGAAAAGGAGTAGATTCATTTCTCTGTAGAAAGAGAAAATCTGAAGAGCTTTAACATTTTTGACAATTATATTCGCTCTGCAATACATCTACATCAATCACCACCCACCCATGCTTTGAAGACTGAAAGTAGATAGTAAGTCTAGCAGAACTTCGTGGTGGGAGTTGTGAAGGTTTTTTTTATCCAACCTTGAAAGCAGGCTTGTAAAAAGTAGCTTTAAAAACCTGGTTAAATCACGAGGATATTAAAATTTTGGACTGACTACTCATTTCCCAAGCTTTAAAGCAAGGGATTCACTGTTTTAGGTGATTCTTAATTGAAGATAGGTTTATTTAATTTTATTTTCTAAAATAATGGTTCACTTTAGTTCATGTAAGCGTTTTGATTAGGAAACATTATTAACTTAATATTGAGGAGGAGGTCAGAATAGATGGCCAGTAATTATCCCTCTGGTCCTGCAGATTTACAAATCCAGCACTGAAATCAAAGCAGGGAGATAGGATGAAAAAAATTTCTCATTACAGCTTGGAGAGACCCTGAGATAAAGCAAAGTTTGGCCTTTTCAGCCTGCCCTGAACTTGTAACTACACAAGTGACACTTCATAGCAGTTCACCCATATGATAACCACAAGGCTTCTGACTGTTCCAACACACAGCTTCCTGCAAAAATTCCAGCCCTGATGCTTCAGCTTCAAATGATAGAGAACTCAACGTATGCAGTCACTGGTGCTGCTCGTTTGCACCTGAATAGAAAGAAGCCATATGAGAAATTAATCCTCTAAGTCCTTCCAACAGAGCCAGGGAAAAAGAAAACAAAACAGAAGAATACTGCAGGGGCTTAATTTTTATTGATCTGAATTTTAAAGCAGGATGAGAATCAGTTCTTTTCCTGTATGGGCCAGTGCACTAATGTCAGATGAAAAAGCTTATATGGCTAAAAAAGCTTAGCTCTAACTAAAATGTTGCCACACATTTACCCATGGGACAGGCAAAAAGTCAAGGCTCTTTTGTACCTGAGCACCCAAGCCTGTAAAACAGAGCTTTTAGCAATCAACCCAATGGCTACCTACTCAATATTTTCATTTCTCTGTTACATATTTCCTCCTCAGAGCAGCATTGCCAGAAGTCTTTATTCTGGGATCAGAAAGGTATTTCACAGCTAAGGAAGGCAACCAGCTCCCTTGTGCAGGAGTCCAAGACAGTAAATTCACCCATATTAATGTAACCTGGCTCCAGGAGCTACAGACTACAGCAAAAGCTCCCAGCTGCTGGCTCCTTACGGAGATCTTCTGCCTGGGGACACCTCTAAAGAAGATTCTCCACATTCACAGTCAGTGGTTGGGTGCTGCCAAAGAGCAAATAACTCTAATCCCCAAAAATGGTGGGTTGGGAGGCCACAAATTGGGCCTTCTCCTCTATCTTGGAGCAGCTCTGCAACAGCAACATGTGCCTGCAGTCCCTCAGCCCTGGGCTTTGGCTGCCAGGAACACTGGAAGACTGGTCTGTAGGTTCACCAGGAGGGGCTCTCAGGGCTGATGTGGTCACTGCCAGCCTTGTCCCTGACTCACAGTCCCTAAAAATGACATGGAGGATTCAAGAGGAGGTCCTGTGCCCACGCTGCACTGAGGGTCACCAGCCTGGTGCTTGAGCATGTGGTGGAACCGCATAACATTAATAATAATAATAATAATAATAGTAATAATTCTGCTTGTAGGTGTGATTCAAAGGCCAGAAGCTGTTTTTATAAAAGACTGCTAGAGTGCTACTCAGTGGCAGCAAGGGTAAAGACACACAGCATGGTACAATACCTGTGACCAGACCAAGGCTGCAGGAAAGGGTATCCTACAGAACATAGGTGTGGCATTTCTGAGATGTTTTATCCTAAACTTCCCAGGGGAAGCACCTAGGAGGATATGCCAAAGGATTCATGACAGAGACAGCCCAAGATCTTGGTTTTTAGGACACAGATGGGACCTTGTGACAGAACAGCATGAACACAACCAGCAAGTGTACAGCAACTCGCTGGTGCTATGCGTTACTGCAGCTTTCTCAGAGCTTTTAAAAGCACAGAGCTCTGTGAGAAGCATGTTGGAACTGTTCCTAGCAGTGACTCCTTCTCCTAGCATGAAGCAGTGGCAGATACTCTCTGCACTCTGGTCTCCTCCTTCCTGACATGTTCTTCAGCCCTACCCAGGTGGAGGGGACTGTTCCAAGTGACTTCGCTGTCACGCTGCCCTCCAAGGAGTGCTCCACTGTTTCTCTTCTCACCACAGGCCCAGCAGGGAATTTAGCTTGGATTTAACAAGTGCCTGAAGTTTTAGATCCTGTTTTTAGTTCTGGTTTTGTTGGTGTTTTCAATTCAAGGTGTGTATATATACATATACAAAAATACTGCCAGGGTATTGTCATAATAATCTTGAGGTAAATAATGCCTGAGAAACTGGAAGGTATTCTTCCTACACTCCCACATGCTCTGCTTTTAAAAGGCAAAGGAAGAAAGAAGCAAGTAAAATACCAGTCACATTCTCTAGATAATCTATTCCTAGATTTTCTAGATGTCACAGAGTGAACTGAATAAAATGTCTGGTTATAAACTCTTTTCTGTTTTTTTCTTTTTGGAGAACTTTATCATAATGAACTTCAAATAGCCCTTCCTGTTGTTGAATTGACCGATGTTTTTGAACAAATTAAATTCATCCAAAGTGATGAGGTATTGCTTAGTTTTTACCTCTTTATGTCCCATACAAAGTGTGAGAGTATATTCCTGCCTGCTGCAGGCTTTGCATAGAAGTATAATGTTGTTTTCCCTTTATAATCTCCAATGTATTTCTCTGAAACTGCAGATGCACTGAATCATCAAGCTTTGTGTTTGTTTGCAGGGGATAACAAAAAAAAGAATTTCGAGTACCAGTAACTTTCTGGTGCTTTCTTTTATTTTCAGTGTTTCTGTATTGTACAGTTTCATTCTACCTCATTGACTTCAGATGGAATTAACAGGTAACATTTCTAGTCCTAAATTACTTCCTTATCCAAAATATGCAGGACTGTTAGAAGCAGGAGCAAGGAAAACAAATAGCTTCTCATCTCTGGTATTAGGTGGTGGAGGAACGATTCTGCTCTTATACCTCTCCCTCCTAAAAAGTTTTCATAAGGAATAGCTCCATTTCCAGCTCTGAGCCAGGCAGCTTGCTGATGAGCTTCAAGACACTAATAAAAATAATCAACAACCTTCTGGAGCTTGCATCACACCCAGTAATGATGTTGAGAGAACCAAGATGAAATACCAGTAACATATTCAGCAGAGTCTTGACTCAGTGGAGAGAAGAGGAGCAGTGGTGTGAAGAAATCATACCAAAGAACATTAAAAAGAGGAGAAAGTGAATTTCTGTTTTTAAAACCTTAATCTAAGAGAATATTTCAAAATGGAGGACACTTTTTATAGCAGTCATACCGCAAGAGGAAAGCTTGCACACCACACTAAAACCATAACAGGTATTAAAAGCTGTGAAGTTTATCTGCTGCAGAACAGAAGGACAAAGACAAGGTCATTCACTGTGTGGAAGTGAAAGAACAAGGCTCCAAAATCCCCAAATAAATAGGGGCAGAAAATAATCTCCTTGGCAAAGTTTTGCAGTATTTGAGCATCAGGAGAAAGTCAGAAGCAATATTATTGACTAACCAAGCTGACATTTGGCTACGGTTTAACTCTTATTGTTCCTTTTAGATTAAAGATGCCACTTCCATCTCCAAGTGGTGGTTTGGCACAGTTAGTAGAATAAAGAATATCAACTTATTTTTTCTTAGTGGGTTGAGGAAGAGAGGACCATCCTGAAAACTTCTAATTTGCCTATTGTCCTTTATTTTGCTTGACTGGTTGATTTTCAGCAGCACTTGAGGTCCAATTCTCCTAATTAACCATTCTCATCTGTCTTCAGTCTTTCCTGTGGGGAGGTTGGTGCAGAGAAGGTATCCCAGGAAGATATGTGTGTTGGGTATACCACCAGCTGGATCAAGCCACAGCATCCAGAAAAATTGGACTGATTAGGTGGAAGGAAAACCCCTTCCCGAGGAAAAGAGCCTTCATGGCACAGTTCAGGGAGCAGGAGGCTGCAATGATGTCTGAACACAACTTGGAAGGTGATGCACCCAACCCCTGGTAAGGGCTCAAGCCAGCTCAGCTCTTCTGATCTGGAATAAAATCATTCAACACGTCCCAGGCTCATGGCAGAAGCTGCTGAGGGAACAGGAGCTAAGTGAGAACCCCTTACAGAGCAGTAACATAGATCACCTGGCACCTCATAATTGCAGGATGTCTTTGTTGACATGATCAATGTCCCAAAAACTACAGAATCTAAATAATTATATCTGTTTTCTGAGAAAGCTCCAGCTGGGCAGCAATTCCACTATCAGTGTTTTATTGGCAGAGCTGCAGCAGCGCTTTATGATGTTCAGCCACAGATGAAAAACTACATCCCAGTAGATATTTCATAGTAAATCGCTCAAGTCATTCTCCACCCCCCAGCTCTTCTTGTTTGCCAGCTACCTACAAGCAGAGAACAGGATTTTTTTTCTTAGCTGTTTGCTAAGATTTCCATGCACAATCTTTGATCTGTGGATTGCTGCACATATTTGAAATTCAACATTTGATCTGCATCAATTGCTGACAGGGGAATTTCAGCCACAGGACTAAAAAATGCAACTCTCAGGATCAGATTTATGGTGCAAATATTGAAATATACATTTAAGAAACAGTACTAACTTTGGAAATTCATGGCATAAAAGTCCCTAGGTTTACTTCACAGACTCAGTTATCATCAACATATGTGGGAGAATTCGTTCCAGTTCTCATCTTTTTATTCATTAGCTTACTGCTCCACCTCGTACCTTCCTGGTTTTGAAATTAAGGAAATGGAAAACCTTGGTCAATTTTCTTATGATTTAAGACATCGTGCCTCCATGGCATGTTCTCTTTTCATTAAAAAAAATATCTCTGCAATGAGCAGATTCCCTTCAGGCCATCCTTTCCCAAAGGAGCACCAAGGGTCCTGATGCCCAGGACCATCCTGTCCAGGTGGTGACTCAGGCAAAGAGGACACATACACGACACCAGCCCTGTCCCCTCTGGTCCTCTGCACTCACTGGACAGCAGTCCTACTCTGTCAGGCTCTGCACCTTTCAGGAAAACTAAATTTACACCCACACACTTCCCCTATGCCTTCCTTTAGACATTATTAAAAACCTTCATTTCCCGATGATTCACCAACACCTGGGAGCAAGTTCTGCTTTTTGTTCCTCTCTGACTCCACTCTTTGCTTCCCCTTAGCAACCGAGTGGCAAAGCCTTCAAGATTTAAAAGAAACAGGAATGAGTGTGGAAGTGTACCCTCGCTTCCTTGGAGTGCATGAAAGGCTAATTATAGAAATTAAATGCTAATTTCTTCAAGATTAATATAGGCAAGTGAAAGGCTTTTGCATTATTTGCATAAGAGGCTACTTGAAAAGCTTTTGTCCTTTTGCTCCTCACCTGTAATTTCTGCCCCTCCTGCCCACGCTGGGTTACACTGGGTCAGGTTTTTAATTGGTGCTCGTTAGCCAAGCTGTGGGTGCTCCTCTCTGGCCAGTGCCTGTGCCCAAGGGCCAGTGCTGCCTGCATCTCTGTAGTGGGAGAGGAGAGCAGAGCCCCCTCCCAGTTAACAGCAGCACTTTGATCTCCCTCGCCAGTGCCTTTCCTGACACCCAGTGGAGAGCTCTAAAGGGGAACAAAATAAATACAACACAAACATTTTTGCAGCCCAGCTCCTTTGTGTGCCAATAAGACGCAAAAAATGTGAACACACGCGTCCCCAAAATCTGCATTGTTTTTATGTGTTTTAATGGAATTCTGCAATTTAATGTCATGTTCGACCATGCTCAGAATGCTCCAGCTCAACACATCCCATAAACTGTCCCTTAAAGCACAGCACTGCAAATACCTCCTTGAATTGAGGGCCTAATATATATTTATACTCAACCTGGTCTAGTGGAAGGTGTCCTTGCCCAAGACAGAGGAGCTGGAACTAAGTGGTCTTCGAGGTCCCTTTCAACTCAAACCATTCCATTATTCTATGATACCATTCTTATCTGCTTTTTTTTTTCTCTAAAAGACCTCTGCAACACCACAGAGGGCCTTGGCATATCATATACTGAATGCATGTAAGTGAACATAACTTACAAATACAGTTGAAAAGTTACTATTTCCCTTTGATTCTCTAAGCCAGCTTTTGGCAGAGCAGCATCTCATTGCGACCTGCCATCCAGCCATGCTGACCAGGACTCTCTTAACTGAGATGGTGACCCTACCAAAAAAGCAGCAAACCCTCCCCACAGCACAAGCTCTCTCCTAAGCAATAATGGAGAGGCCCCAAACGCAGCAGGGCCTCACTCCACCTCATCCCAATGGGAAAACAAGAAGTGGGATGAATGTGTGCTGCACTAAAGCACCTAAAGCACACTTCTAAAGCACTCCAGTTTTCGATGCACCGACCAGAAAGGTCAGAATTTGGTTTATGTTGATGGTTCTTGGCCTGTAAGAGTTACACAGCTACTCCCAGGAACTTCACCAGAGAAAGAATAACAAAACTGCCCCTATTGCAGAGCTATAATAAGGCGAGGAAAGAGAAGGAATTAATTTGATATACCTACGTGCACGTATTAATTAAAGATAACAAGAAATAATTATACACTTGGGAAAGGCGAAGACAGGTCCTCAGAATATCAAGAGGTCTATAAAAATTCTGATGAAAGGCACCAAAACCTAAATAAAAAGGGGTGCAATTATTCCCCACCACCCACCTCTGCTGAGAGTGGGAAGGGACAAGAATCACAGAAAGAGAAAGTAAATGTCACAGATGGGTAATAAGGACAACAACTGAAAGACACTCTGGAAGGTCTTTGCAAGAGAGAACAGCTGAACTGAGAGGATCCAGCAACAGGATTTACTCACAGGACCGAGACAAAATTGAAGGGCATTTCACACCTCTCCCTCAGTGGTGGGAAAGGAACAGGCAACTCTTCAAAAACAAGTGGAAAGGGTTAAAGTGAGCAAAAATTTGAAATGGGGTTTTAGCAGGCTGATGGTGTTTTCGTTTCACCTCTTTCAAGATTAGGACATGAAAACAGAGAGAATCTTCTACATTCCCCACCTTGTTAAAAAGCTCAATTCCTCTTCCCTGCAATATTTCTGCTGCAAACATCGTGTTTGGATTAGACAACAGAACAGAAAAATTTCCTTTATAGTAAGAAGACTGCGTGCAAGCATCATTTGCCTCGACGATAAATGCATGAATCTAAGCAGACCCTAGCTGATAAGGAACACAGAAAAAATGGGTTTATTGAGCTGATATCCTACATGTGTCTTTCTTCAATAATTGTCCAGGAACTGCAGCTGACTCCATAGGAATGATGAAGCAGCTGACATCATTAAGAAAGGAGAAAGAAGAGGCTTATGAGACATCCTTTGAGCACCAGGTACAGAAATTTTTCAGCAGTAATTTTAAACTCAACCAGATGCCTGCATTGGGTAATTAACACAATAACAAAGTACACTGGTGTAAAAGCAGAAGCCTCTCATTTGATGGACACATCACACAGCTGCTCAAAATGTTTCAGAGAGCACAGAGAGGTGACACAGCTCAGATGAGAGTCTCAGGGACTCCTGTTGTTGCAGAACAGACATGGTGGCACAGAAGTTTTAAAGCACGATGAGCAATTCAAGCTCTTGCTAGAATGTACATCCACTCTTACACACTTCTACCTCTGGCATGAGCAAAAGGCAACCAACACTTAGGATATGAACCTGGCATGTCCCTAGGCTCTAATCAAATTTCAGAATCTTAATTACATTAATTCTCGGTGTCAAATCCATATACAAGGATTTCATATATATATAAATACATCCGATACTCTCCCACATGACATCCTTGTCCCAAAATTGAAGAGACGTGGATGTGATGGATGGACTATTTGGTGGATAAAGAACTGGCTGGGACACTCTGGTGTCCCCAACATGAGAAAGACATGGAACTGTTGGAGAAAGTCCAGAGGAGGCCGTGAAGTGGATAAGACAACTGGAGCACCTCCCCTACAAAGGCTCTCCCTGAGAAGGTTGGAGCTGCTCAGCCTGGAGAAGAGAAGGTTGTGTGGAGACCTGACAACACCTTCCAGTATCTGAGGGGACTACAGGGAAGGCAGAGAGTACTGACTCTTTGTCAGGAACTTTAGTGATAGGATAAGGAGTATTGGGCACAAATTGAAAGAGAAGAAATTCAGGTTAGATATCAGGAATAATTTTTTTTTGCTGTGAGGGTGGTGAGGCCCTGGCACAGGTTGCTCAGAACAGCTGTGGCTGCCCCATCCCTGAGAATGTTCCAGATCAGCTTGGATGGGGCTCTGAGAAACCTGGTCTGGTGGAAAGTGTCCCTGCCCATGGCAGGGGTGTAAGGATGAGATGGTCTTTAAGGTCCATTCCCACCCTTAAAGATTCTATGAGTCCCTGTCTCTCTCTCTCTTTCTCTTTTTCTCTCTTTCTCTCTTTCTCTCTTTCACTTTTTTTCTCTGCCGTTTAAATCCAGCTGAAATACCAGAATATAGTTTATAAATCACTTTTAATATCGTTTATAAATCACAGTTTAATTGGAGGGTATCCTATACCAAGCCTCACTTCTGCAAAAGTTGTAGGAAAATCCAATATGAAGACAGTAGCTCTAGCAGCAAAACAGTCTCAGCACACATTCCTGCTGTTATTTAATCTCTAGGCCGTAACCAGGAGAGTTTCACTGCAGCCTTTGAATTATGCTAACAAGAGCAGAGAAAAAAATCCATTGGTGAAGGGTCCTTGGTGGAACAGGCACAGATCAGCTGGAGGATTGTGAATAACCTCTTGTTCAAGAGGGTCTTGGACTAAGCCAGCACACCACTAATGATTCCCTCATGTTGCAACGCTATTTAAAAACAAAGGGCAGAATATGACATTGGTTGCTCAGAGATTATGAAAGACAGAGCTCTGGAAAGGTTTTTTGCCAGATTACTGAGTAGCTTTGCTTTAGATAGTAACTTAGAATCCTTTTTGGCAGCAATTATATGGCATAACGTACAGATGAGATGTGGCACACATTCCACCATATGGGCTAGAAAAAAGCAGATGTCTGGGGAATATCTTCAACTAAAAATATTGTGTCTTATCTGGCTAAGAGAATTGTAAATATTTTAAATGATATTCAGAATATTTAATTGAGCTCCTTGAAATACTGGAATTTACATGCAAAATAAACTGACAATTAGATACAACACCTTGAAAATGTACTTTTCTGTGATTGCATTACAATAAGGATATATTCAATGCGTGAGGAAAAAAAAAACAAACTCTGAGATCTTCTGGAAAATCTTCCAGTAAGAACAGAGGTGAAGGGAAGTTCTAACTTCATCCAAGACAGATTTTGGTTGCCTTCTGGGAGACAATAAGAAAGACCATATTAACCAGGAGACCTCTTCTGAGCCTTCAGAAATGTCTGAGCTAAAATTGATTTTTCTTGGAAGCCAGTTGTGGAGCCTTTGAGACACCAGGACTTAACGAACATTACCCATGTGCTAATTTAGCAGACAAGAAAGATTGTCACAGGGGATACCAGAGTGAGTCACACTAGAATCTAAAAATCTCTTTCTACGTGGTGGTGCCTCTCAGAATCTGATTTCTCCTGCTCAAGTGCCTGAGGACAAGGCTCAGTTGTACATTATACAATTCTAAATTTTTCACATGTCAAGTGGCATTTGTGCAAACAACAGAATTTGGACTCTCAGTCATTATTTGCTCAGGCAATGATCTGATTTGTGTGTGTCTTGGAGTGACTTTATGGTTATTCTCCTCTGAATTTTGTCTCAAACCAAGATAGTGTGTGAAAGGCAATGTTTGTAGATAAAGGCATAGGACCAAAGATAGTTGTAGACTTCAAATAACCAAAAGCAATTGTAAATATTTCTATTATTTCAACAATTAAGTTGGTTGAGAGGGGCTTTAAGTACCTCTGCATCACATCTGGGGAGCAAGAGAAGAGTCACGGTGGCAGCTTTCTGTGTGAATAGATACACTCCTAATTAATCAAAGTAGCCTGGCGTCAAAGCATCCAGATCCCAGCCACACCCCACAGTGAGTTATGGATGCAGCAAGACAATTCCCAGCCATGGGGATGTAACTAATCACCACAAACCCTTGGCATTTACAGTCAGGAATTTGTAAGTCTGTTTTCTCCACCCCAAACTCATGTCTTCGTGGCTCAAATGGTGCTCAGGGAAAAACGTTTGGCAGAGGGACCTTTTGAAACCACTGCTGCCCTCTTAAATATTGGGTTCTTTTAACAGTGGAAGAAGCCAGATAGGGAGTAGGCTCCATGGTGTTATTTTAGCCATATAATTTTGTCCATGTGGTGCTCCCTGCTGAGGAGCTCGCTGCTGAGTATCTTGTACCTGGCTTGGTCATATCCAGGATGAGAAGAATCCTCCCAGTCTCACTTCACCTTCATTCAAAGAAGGCTCCTCTCCAGGGAACACCAGCTGTGACCTTCATCTTTTTGTGTTTATAAGTTTCAGACAGGTGAAGCTACTGCTGCTTCAACGTGTTATAAAAGTACTCTATAAAATGAAAATATAAATATATTGGCTAAAAGAATTTAACAGCTCAGGACTGCAGTTTAAGACATACTGTCACAAAAATGCAGTGGCAGTGAAAATTATTGAATTAGTAGCACAACTTCAGGACAGTAAAAAACAGGATTTACTACTAAACTTACCCTCTTTGAGAGGAAGAGATGCCTGCATCAGCTATGCTTTCTGTCCATCCACTAGAATTCCTCTGGTTTGTTTGATTAAGGAAACAGGGCAAATTTAACTTTGGATGGTTGTTAAGATAGTAGTTAGACCTTCTTGAGCTCTACAGGTTCAGCTGGTCGAGCCTTAACTGAGGATTTTGTGAACAATTTTCTTCCCCTCTTCCTCACCCTCAGGCACAAGCATTTACCCCCACTGGGCAAACATCCTAAGTTTGGGGAACAAAAGAACATTTTTATTCCTAAACTTTCTGGAAAGGTGTGCAGATCATCACCAGAAAATGTGCAGAGTAAGGCACAGGAAATCCATTTCAGTCGCTGTCACTTTCCCCTCTATTCCCTGATAACACAATTGCTGAACACTCGTATTTTCTTCACCAAAATACACAGCAACACAGACCCCAGTGTCTAGAAATGACCTCACAATTTTGTCTCAAGATTCAGAGCAAGCTGTCAGGACTGTCTGGAGACAGCTCACCCCAGACAGAGCTGCAGGAACGTAGGAAAAGCACCTCTGGCATGAACCCATCCAATAAATGAAACCCTGGGACTCAGCAGTGTCTGCTCCTGCAGCCTCCCAGCATCACTGTGGCCCTGCTTAGGCATCCCAGTGTCCCAGGGATGTTGGGAATGGAGGGTGGGATGGCATCCCCAAGCAGCTCTTCATCCCCTCTTGGTGCTCTGAAGGATGATGTGCTCTGCTGGTGTGTTCAGCATTTTCAGTGGTGCACGAGATTATTTCCTCAGGGGTAGCACCCAGTCTGGTCAATAATACCAATAAATCCAAGGCCAATGCCCAGCAATTGAAAATTTGAATCCAGTGCCTGATATGCAAATCCTCAGTGACTCCTCATGGCACTCTGGGTAATGGAGGCACAGATGAAGAAACAAATTCAATGTTGGGGAAAAAAAACCAAACCAAACCAAACCAAAACAAACCAAAACAAAACAAACCAAAACAAACAAAACACACCAAAACACCACAGTTAGGGAATGCCTTTCCACCCTGCTCCACTTTCCTTTAGAAGTGGAACATAGACCACTTTTAAAGAAAGAGGGGGAAGACATAAATGTTGCAAATAAGAGTTTTTTTGCTCTAAACAGAATCTTTCCATCAGGTTTAATAGGATAGGAACATACAAACAAAGTACTTGGAGAATAAAAGCATAAGACAGAAACTAAAAAGTTTACTTTTAGAGAAAACTAAAAGAAATAATAAATATCCCAGAAAAATCTGAAATACAAATTAAACAGTTTCCAAAACTCTTAGAAATCTTCAGCACGAAAATGATTTCATAAACTATTCAGTTTTACATCATTCCTTACTTGAAAATTCCTTGTTCTTGAAAACATTGGCTGTTACAGAGGTTCTTCAGCTAGTAAAACTGGACGTCTCTATACCTCTCTAAACCACTAATTTCTCTGTGTACAACACTGAATTCAAGAATTACCTCAGACCTGTTTTTGTGTTGTGAGATGCAACATGCAACGTCATCCTGTGCAGCAAAAGAGGGAATTTAATCTCATTTGAGTTCCACTGTAGATCATGGAGTTATTACTGTTCCATTATGTTTTCAGGACAGTAAATTAATACAGTTTAAAACCATTTTATACAAAGTTCACAAAAAGCAATCAGCTGCCTTTGCCATTCCTTACTGTGTTAAAAAGTCTTGATAGGTGGCTGAAAGAAAGACCAGCTCAGACTGAAGAAAATAGATCAAGTTGTTTGTTTAGCCCTGAGTTTTCAGTGCCCTTGTCACTTGAAGGCACATGAAGAAAATGTGATCTTGGAGCCTCACTGGTTCTGGCCTTCCTCACCCACAGGAAGATGAGCTTTAACATCCATAACTTCTCAGCCAGAATAGAGAATATTTCTCCTGTGAAAAAACATGCTCATATCTTTCTGGTTTACCCAAAACTTTCAGCTTCAGCTTTTTGAGGTAAACTAAGAGGCCCACGTTGACTCATCAATCTCATTGTAACTTCAAATTTTTTTAAAAAGAAATTAGTGCATTAACTCTGTTGGAAATGGTTTAGGCAGGCCTTGAATAAATTGCTAATACTCCTTAAGAAACTCTTTACCATTGGTAAGAAGCCAAACTGTCAGAAGCACCTTTACCTAGACCACTTTTCCCACTAAACAAGAAGTGATACACACCATTACCTTTTATTTCAATTATCTGGCAATAGGAAAACTTCATTTAAAATCCACCTGCTCAGGAAGCACCTAACAGAAGTGCAGCACTGTATATGAATAAAAAAGTAGTGAAGGAAAATAAAAAACTAATGATGGATCATATTATTCCTGTCCAGGAGCATCCTGTGCCACTATTCTGCTCTGTGTCACCTACACAGCATCCATGTGCTGGCCATCAATGAAGTGAAAAATCACCACAGGTCTGTCTGTGACAACGATGAGCAATCCTGTTGTAAACACACATCTGGCTTCCTTTCCCTGCATGCTGGGTCATAGAATTAGACCAAAAATCTGCACCCAGAACTGAGACATTGCAGCCTTTTTGAGGCTGGCAGTCAGCTTCTCCTTCTTCACTGGAAGGAGCCACTTTTCAGATGCAGAATAATTAATGTATGTTAGTGCTTTGACTTCAGGTACAGCTGAAATTTGAGAGTATTCAGAGCCAAAGCAATGGCTTTATTTGCAGGTGAAGTGCTACCCTGGCACCTGTGGAGATCTGATTGATGGAGTACAGCACACACATGCAGTCACTTTCTGCTGTCTCCAGGTTCTGGATTACCAGCACCACTTTTCCATGCCTGACACATTCCAGATGTAGACACGAGGGATGTGGCTACACTGGGCTGGAGAGAAATAAAGAGGCTTTGATCCCTTTACCATCCAGTTATCTGCCTTCAGCAGGGATCCTTGTTTCAAAATTCCTCATGGGAATCAGGCCAGGAAAGTTCTTACTCCTTCCCAATTCCTAAATTACCAGGTCCCTTAGGCAAGATATACAAAGTCTTCTCCTTCCCATCCCTCTGCTGTGAAATTTGTGTTACACCACCACAGCCACCACTTCCCTGGTGCTTTGCACCGACTGTATCCCAAAAAACAGTGCCCATTTTGACCCAGCTCTGGTTTCAGCACAATACAGATTAAGAGAATGAAGGGAAGGGCTGAGGAGCTCTGCTTTTCCCATGGTCATCCAGTTTTTTCCTGCAGTTCTCATTGCAGCAACAAAGGTATAAAGAGCTTTAATCACTACATCTCAAAACACACAAGTTAGTACTTTCCCTGCTTCCAGACAGTAGATTAGTGCAGCCTGGCTGCCAAACATGATTAATAACTCTGCAAAGGCCTTTGTACTGTATGCAGTGTTTGCCAAAAATGGCAGGAATCAGAAGAGAGAAGAGTGTACTGCAATGACAGTTATTTCAGAACCAAATGACTGGTTTTTGTGATTAAAGAACAAACTCAATTACATGAAAAAAACTCAGTGACATAAGCTCTCCTCTAGTTCCCTCCTACCCAGGCCCCATCACCCTTCCTCCTTTAAAGTGCTGCTTGGCATTCCTGAGATTAATTTCAGGGTTTTAAAATAAACAGTTCCAAAAATAGTAAGAGGAAATGGTAATCTTGCAAAGTGGAGTTTGTTAGCTTATTTTCCAGAAACCAGAAGCCCTGCCTGCTTGATACCCTTATTGCTTTGCACAGCAAGACATGAGAAGATAAACGACTTTCTGTATCAGCAAAGACCAAGCGCTGCTGTTCTGGTGCAGAGGCTCAGGATCCAGGGTATGTGAAAAGCAAGGGAGCAACACAGGGCTGGGGGGCTGGGGAAAACCCCAACACAGAAGAGAGTTTCTAATCTATCAGACCCCATTTCTTCTTGATGAGCAGGTTGGCTACTGCAAGCCCAAGCTGTTCCTCTGAGCCGTAGATGTTCCTGCCAGCATCAGCACCAACTTCACCAGAAACGCCCAAGAAATTGCTCAGCTTAGTCTGTGAGCACCAACTATAAACCTGAATACCCTCCACAGTCACATCCACATCCTCATTCCCAGCCACTCTTGACCATTTAAAATCTGCCCCTCTCTGTAATCCCGATCTCAACTCTGCCTGTCGTGCTGAGCTGTTCATTATGCCTGAAGAGTGAGAAGTGATGCCAGTCACTCTCTCCTCCAGGTTATCCAGCAAGGAGGCAGCAATCACTGCTACAAATGAGACAGGTGGCACTGAAAAATGCATGGTGACACTCCCTGGGAAAATTGCAGCTTCCCAGCTCCTGTAGTCAGCTGCCAAGGCCACCATGCACCACACAATTCCTTCAGGCAGAACAATGTGTGTCAAAAACAAACCCACAAAAAGGCAAGGGTTTCTTCAGCTTGCAATTTCCAAACTGTCATGTTTCTGCCTCACACAGTACACACACAGCAGAGCTCAGACAATATGGGATGTTAATTGATAAGCACCAGAGTCTTTGGGATGGGGGCTTGCATTTCTGCCTGAGGTCTAAATAACAGCACAATTAATTCCTGGTCACATTCTGAGGCAGCAGAGAGGATCTGTTCTGTCAATGGAGCATCCCCATCTACTGTTGGAGAGTGGGAAGGGAGCAGCACAGCCCCCAGAAGGAAGCAAGGTGCAGGAGAGGGATCTGCCACCCAGCAGGATTCTCAGGAGCCCCTGGCCAAAGGCTGAGAGAGCAACTGGGACTTACAGAGAAACTTTGGGTTCCCAGTCCACTGCGGCCTTCACCAAGCCCTAGTCCAGTATCTATTATGAAAGCAAGTTTCTAGGTGCCATAGTTTTAAAAAAGCAAAATTTTAGGAACAAGTTTGTGTGTGAGCCGAGAAAAAGCACTGCTTTCCTAATCTTACAGAGGATCTCAAACAATTGCCTAAGGAAAGTTGAAGTCTCTGGGTGGGACAGCTGACAGCGACAGCTTAGATGCTAAAATTTAAATCTTTCACTACTGGTGATGACACTAAACATGCAATAGCAAATAAATTGTAACCATTTTTTCATAATATTCATCAAGATTCACACATTTTAAAAAAATTAAACTTTCTGTTACTTAAAGTACTTGAAGTTTCAAAAGGATTCCAAAATGTATCTAAACAGAGATACAGGATTTTAACCTTTTCACGGTTCTGAAGTTCACTGAATTCACACTCCTATCTTTGGTCATCTCCTAAGTGACAAGGAGAACATAACAAATGGTCATACTCAGTACTGCATAGCAATGCATAGATTCAGTAAAGAGCAAATGCAAAACTGAAATTAAGACATTAATAAACGTGCCTGTCAGAGAAGATGTGGAATGATTCCAGACTAAAAACTCCAACACAGCTTTCTAATTACAGATTATTCCTCATCACAGCAGCATGATGAAAACAATCTTGATAAAGTTACTTATTCATCAGCGAACTGTCATTTCCCCATAATAATCATAATCCTGCTTTTACACTGAAAGCAGGAGCTCAATATCTACCACTGGTACAGAAACAAACAGCTCCAGAAACTCGAGGGATGGATTCGGACAAAATAAGTTATTCATCACTTTTCTATGGCCCTTTTTTACTGTGTGTGTGATGTAGAACTGGGCTAAAAATTCATGAGACAAGACTTCTCCCACACTGCAGAAGTTAAGCACCCACTTTAAACAGTGTCCAAAGAAGAAAGAGAATTGCTTGCACACTTGAAAATACTTGCTAACTTCAAGGTTTTAATGCTGAGGGATGACTGAAAGCAAACTCAGAAGATGTTATGTTTTCATGATAGATTTAATTCCAAAAGATAAAAGTTTAATCTTTAAAGTGATCCACTGTGATTCTGAGGCTGCAGAATCACCTGTGCATGTGTACACAGCCACAGCTTGCAAACCCATGAGAAGGAGAAACCCAAACACTGTTTTTAATTCATAGACAGCATTTACCTTGTTCCAAACCCATTTTGGAGGTCTGTGTTTGGATTTACATTGTCTTTCTCCCCTGCCTTATCACACACTCCCTTCATAAGGGGAAAAAAAAAAAAAGGAAAAAAAAGATTTATAAAAAGCTCAAAAGCTTACACAGGGATAGTCCCAGTGAAATCAATTTGTAAAATTAAACATGCGCATAAACGCTCGCAGAAGTTAGGACTGAGAGAGAGCAGACACTCACACAGCCTGGGAAAAGCATATCCAGCAAAAGGATATCCTACTTTTGAATCAAATAGGTTTCAATAAACTTAACAACTCCATATAAACATTTTCACAAGACCATATCTACTTACTGCTGGAAGGATATAAAAAGATCGAAATAGAATTGAAAATTATTATCATACCCCTGTGCTGTAAAAATGATTGTTGAGGGCATCCAAGAAGTTGAGAAAATATTAAGTTTTATTAAACCCTGGGGAAAGTCAGGAGACCAGAAAAGGCCAGAACAATTGCACAAAGGCAGTGAAAAATTCCTAGAAATAGAGGGGCTGAAAATCCAAATGAGTGTGTGTTGGGCTAAAATAATTTAACAATCTCTCTCCACTGGCAAATAACAAAGGGCAGGGAGAGAGTATTCAAGGTTTCCTGAAAACTGAAACATTTTTCTCCTTTTCTTTTGGAAAAAAACAAAAAAAAAACCAAAAAAACCCCTTTTTGCTAGATGGGGAAAATGGGCCTTTACCATAGAAGTGGTGATGCCTTAGGTTTTAACCTCTATATTTTTCAAATCCTGCACTGCCCAGTGCAACTCTGCAGTTCCCTGGAGCTCGTTCAGTGCTGTTCTCTCATGCTCACACTGACATAACAAAGCCTCTCCAGCTCGCTCTCCAAGGACACCCAGACCCTCCTGGGCCCAACAACTGCAAACCTTCATCTTGGGGAGAGGGGAGCAAGCTTGGGGAAATTCCATCCTTGGCTGGCTTCTGCTTGGGGAATTGAAGCTGATATCAAAGTGTGAAGAACTCGTGAGCTGTCATTGTCCATTTTGGGATGCACTGAGGCAGGAGCCTCTGGAGCCCAGAGTGTACCTCTGAAGGCCTTTCAAATAAATCCCTCCTTTATTCCTTTATTCCTGTCTACTCTCTGTTTCTAGATAGCCATTTAAGTCATCAGTGGCACATCTCCAGCAGTGGCAAATTAAAAAAATAACAGAGATGGCGAAACCTCAGAAATCTTTCACTCGGAAAAGGAAAGAGGGAGGACCCTGAACCTATGGTGGACTATACATATATTTAGAGAGAGAGAGAGAGAGAGAGGGGGAGAGCCAGCAAGTGGCAACCATCTAGGCTCCTGCAAGGGGACTGCAAACTCATGGAAACTATCTGAGAGTGCTTTGACAAGCAGATGATTCCACTTCAGCAAGAGACAGGCCATGGTGAAAGCAGGGAGCAGAGAAAAGGGCTCCAGGCATAAGGCTGCGTACAGGGGTGTTATGAAAAACATCATTAAAACCAGACAACAGATGCTTCCAGCACTGTGGGAGATGCCTTGTGCATCCAGCACAAAAGCCTCAGCCAGGAGGAGTTGCTATAAATGCCACGCAAAACAAAGCCCTGAGGTCTCAAGTATTACCCTGCATCAGGTGCCTCTGTGCTGTGAGAGCACATAACCAGCAAAGCAGAAAGGAGAACTTATTCTTTGGAGAAAACGACCTCGCAGGCCATTTAAAACAGGAGATATCAGCAAAGAACTGGGAGCAGCTGGGATGCAATTACCTCCAGACGAGTGCAGAAGGCTGCAGGCAGGCAGGTGAGGATCTCCTGACGGCAGCGATTTGGCAGCTTGTTGAACCCAGGGTGCTCCTGCCACAGCTCCGCGCGTTAATCCAAACCGCAAACGCTTCCCGAATCCAAGCAGTTTTTCTAATGAATAATGAATTAATTCTCGTCTCGTTCTGATTATTCTTAGGGGAACTCTTAATAAATCTGTAATTTGTTAGGCACGCGCTGCATTTCTTGATGAAAAACTCAGGCTTTTGAGGGAAAAAGTGATGGTCCTACTCTGCCTTAAGCCCGATTCAGATTGTGAGCCAACCCCACCATGCCCACCCTCACCCCAACAAATCCCTGTGTGAATTATAGTCTGAGGCACAGATAACAGAATTTCTTTTGTTCCAGCAGCAGATTTATTCGATAAAATCTAACACTTCGGTGAAAGCAATTTCCTTGTGGATGAGGATACTTTGCTATGTTAGGTAGTCTTCCCCCATCATGCAAGAGGTGGAGAAGGACAGTCAGAGCAATTAGAAGTATGGAGATGTCAGCATGAATTAAGCCACCATCAATAAGACTTAACATGTTAGGCTTATGCATTCTCATCTACCTCGATCTGGGCTTCTCACCTCAAAAACAGAGCTACTGCTACACAAGGTTCATGTAGGAGAATAATGGCAAAAGCAGAGTACACTTATTCTGGAGGAGAGAGTGCTTTTAGGAATGAGAGAATATTAGATCAAAACCAGAGGATTATTTTTTACAGTGTCCTGTCGCTCCCAACAGCAGGTACCAGCTGTTTCAATAGATGATACAACAGTGCTAAAGTCATAGAATAGCCTACCTACAGCAAAAAAAAATTACTGTTTGATATGTAAACAAGTTCTATTCTATTCTTTTTTTGCCCTGTCTGCTATAATTCTGATGGTCTCTACCAATGATACAGCTGTCCTGCATGACTCAGAAAAATATTTTAAAATTATCTTGTCTGCATCCAGGGGTATGTGGAGTTTGATGTATTAGGTGCACTGTGTAATATAACTATTGTTCTCAATAACTACAGCATTGTGTCAAACATGATTTCTCTGTAGGTAATGAAAACCTTGAAAAACAACAGCTACAGCAGCCGAGCAAAACTGGTTTTCTAAATTACCAGAAAGAGAAGGCTTTAGATTGTTGTGGATCCTGTGGGGTAATTCACCTTTAGGGATCTCTGCTGGGCACATTGAACTTCATAAACCACACAGACTGTGGCATTGCAAACATTAGTATTTATGGCTGCAAAAGCAGCATCAATGCTCATATTTATAACAGTGACAGTGACTACTGTGACCTCTAACAGCTTCCACCAGCATTCGTGGGAGCTGCAGCTTTTCTTCCCCACATCAAGAGAGGACCAATACAAATTTCCCCATTATTTTCATGGGGGAAAACTTTTGTCGGTTATGCTGTGGACAATGGGGAATTTGGAACAAATCTAGGATAGGTTCCCACTCATGGCATTTAAGCCACAGTGTTATTTTGCCAGCCAAAGAAATACCTGCTTCTCCCTCCTCCACCCAGCACCTCACATTCCACCTCAGTGTTCGTGGCAGGGAGGGCAGTTCTGGGGAAGCCTGATGGAAGAAGCCATTCTGGAAGGGGACATGGACTCCTGCCAACCCCATCACTTCTTGATTTCAAGTGGTTTTCAGCAGAGTGAGTTTACAGTGTTTGGCAGCTCAGTTTCAGAATATTTGGTTTATTTAGCATGTTTTCACGGATGCATCAAAACACAGGCACATTACCAACATGTTTTCACCCCAGCTGATGGATGGTTTTATTCTCTTGCCTGATCAGATCATCTCCCCTTTTTAAAAAAGACATCATTCCTCAACAGTGAAAGGCCAACTCCAACAATCCCTTTTTTGTCCCTTGTGTCCCTATCTCTCTTTCTTTCTTTTCCAAGACAGTTATTCATTCCTAATAAGATTTTTAGGAGCCTGCAGTCATTCTTCCACAAAATTTTGATCAGTCCAACTTGTTCTACTCAGAGGTTTAAAAACAAAATTTCACCTCCCAGGTAAAATTCACATTCCCATTGAAGACATGGTAACATCACCCCAAGATTGGCAAATGTTCCTTAAATCCCTTGGGGATTGTCGCTTCATATCAGCTGCAGAACTGACTCACTTCACCTACAAAAATTTTAAATTCTCCAAACTATTTTTTAATTTCTTCCATTCGGGGACCTCAATGCACACTTTAACTCAGAGCTCACCCCAGGTGAGGCCCTTTCTAAGACCAAAGCACAGCTCAGATGTTCAACCACTCTGATGTCCTTTCCCTCCCTGCAGTCAGCCCCAGCAGCCTCCACCCCTGAGCCCCTGCAGGGTTGGTATATTCACCTTTACAAACCACTGCATGTTGTCATTCATGCAGAGTTTTAAGACAGATCCTACAGATAACTCTGACCTTTCATCAGTATTCACCTACAAGCAACATACTGAAATGGAGCTGCTTTTAGTGTTCTCCCTCCTCGTTTCCTCCCTAGATTCTGCTCAGTATTTTGAGATTTTCATTCACTCATTACAAAGTCTTGTGAAATAGAAACACACCCCAGCTGCTTTTCATCAGCTCTGTTTCACAGGTTTATTGTCCTGTACCAACAAAAACAACTGACCCTGTGCTGTATTAATGCTCATATACAGAAAACATCTCTGGGCAGATTTTTCCTAGTGCCCAGCAGTATGTGTGAGTAGTGGGTCAGTTTGAAAATATTTTTAAGATGTGGTTGGCCAACAAGGAAGCATTTTCCTTGTGAGGGGAATCCAAGCTACATTTGTGTTGGAGCCCTGGAAGCTGAGAATTTTAAATTCTCTGTGCTGAAAGGCACTGATCCACACGAAAATACTACATTTGATCTGAGGCCTTGGAATAGGCTTCCAAAATTGAGTGATAACATTAAAATCACATGTGTGTAGTTTGAATAGAAGGTGTGGTGTCACAGGGTGAAGAACTTATGAGTTAGGGTTTTGGAATATAATAATACCTATCATTATACATGTGTCAGGATGGAGTTTTTAGGGTGTTTGCTAAATACTTCTTTTTCACTTTCTTCTTTCTTCTTCTTCATGGGTTTAGGTGGTGTCTTGTAATTGGATAAGAAAATCTGCACTGCTGAAATTAGGGGTTTGAGTATTGGGTTAAAACTAAAAATAATTTAGGTGGCAACTCATTATTGGACAAATTGTCCTTGAAAAATCTTTGCAGAGGTAGAGAAACGCCATTATCTAGCCCTATTCCACCTTGTTAGCAGAACTCATTGTTCTTAAGACTGTAACGAAGATAAGAACTAATAAACAACTGAACAAGAAAAAAACACGTCTCCTGTGTTCCATCCCAGCTCACGGGAAGTGAGGGTAGGAGGCTGGAAAAGAAGCCCATACCCCTACACATTTGCACTGTAATCAGAAAGAGAAAGTGGGGGAAAATTTCGTAGGAAAAAAAAAGTAAGAGGAAAACTAAAATTTGTGAGTGCTCAGTGAGTTTCCTGGTGGGGCAGGGTTTGTGGGGAAGTTCACAGGGAGGCTGCCTTGCGAGCAGACAGGAGCTGCTGGTGGGATGGAATATCCCTCGTTACACACCTCACATTTTCCTGGCCTCTGTTTTCCTGGGTTGGCTGGGACTCCCTTCTTCCCTCCCTCGGTGTCTGACACTGCTGTCTGACGTGGTAGCTTTGCATCTATCAGACACTGAACATGGAAAGGGGGAAAAACTTCAGAGGAATGATCTAAATGACTGACCCATGCCTAATTCTCTGTGAACAGCTTCTTCAGAGAGCAGATGAACCCAGGCAGCCACCATTTCTCATTGAGATATTTGGCCCTGCCTCTAAGGTGTAAGAATAAGGAATTCATGGAGATGGTCTGACAGTCAAATACATCTAATTAACAAACCAATTTCTAACTGTTTTACTGAGTCTGCTTTTCCACAGAAGACTGGGAGGAAAGACAACAGAGTATGCAAACCAAGGTATTTCTGCACATGCACATCCATTAAACTCAAGATCATAATGGGTGAAAAGAGTCAGATCTGTTAGCAGCCATGCCCACCACATCTAGGAATTGCACTGTCATTAACTGCACATTTCAGCAGATAATCATGGTGGGTTTTCTCCTTTTGGGCAGACATAAATCGATATAGTTATTTGTGCACACTGCAGCACATTCATATATTTGAGAATTTAATGGTAAATGCTGTAACATCAAAGTTTCATAAGTGCTGGCTTTGCCTTTGGCTTTGGCTTTATTCTTTCCTAGAAAGTTAAGAGCACAGATATTATTTCATTTCACTGAATATTGATAAAAGGCAATCCTCATTCAGTCGTTATCTCCAGGAATATTGGAATGACTGTGCTTTTCTTCCTCCAACAAGATCAGTTCAGTACTTGCTGGAGATGTAACAAGAGTCTGAGAAACTGGAACGTCAGATGGGGCCTCATCATAAAATTGTTCAGTGCCTGTTGTTGTCTCCATAGGTGACAAGGTTTCTCCTGCTCTCTCTGCTACATGCTCTTCCACTCCCGCAGACGTGTCCTTTTCAACACTTTCCACTTGAAATTCTATTTCAGGATCTTCTCTAGCACTTTTTACAACCCTTTTCACTCCTGAAATGTCTACCATTACATCTCTCAGCTTTCCTGCAATATAAGCAGCATCTTCTGATCCCTTTCTTGTAGACCATTCACACCCAGGACTTTTTTATCAACTTTCTTGACTATTTTCTCCTGTAATTTTCATTTCACTCACAAACATTCCTGTTTTAATTGCTTCCTCTTGACTTTAAATGTCCAGCTCTTCCTTTGTAAGACAAAAATCTATATATTTTGTTTTCCATCTGCATTGATTTCAGCTAATGATTGTTTAAATTCTACTCCTGAATTGTCTAACTGAGTAGATCTTTCTGCTTTGGGGATCTCTATATCCAGTGGTTTTACTTTGTGCTCTTGAAGAGTCTGAGAACATGTAGGAAATCTTTTGGATAAACTGCTTTTTTTTGACAATTTTTAAAGCACTTATTTCTGGTTTCTACAGCTCTGCTGAGAACACAGTGAATTGTGAATTATGCAGTTTTGTCCTTCAGCACCAAGATGAACTTTTTCTTTACATATAACTATGTCTGGTTTTGGAATATTCACTCTAATCCCTGTTCCCTTTGCAGGTAATGAAATATCTTCTCCCATCTTTGGCAAACTATTGCCAGAACTCTTCACATAATCTCCTCATTCTGGAACACCTCTTTTTCCAACTGTAATTGTGGTCGCTGCTTAGGGAAGGTATTTTAAGGAATATTTATTCTGATTTGTACTTTGGCACAAGGAATGCCTACCTGAAGTTTTCCAAGACTTCTTTCATTATCATCATCACCTTTTTTTCCCCCTGCCTTTAAGGATGTTCAGCCTAATGCAGGTATTCTGTATTTTGGCATTTAAAAATGTCTCCGGAGTGCCTTGGTCTCAACTTCAACAGCTTTTATCTCCTATTCTCCTTTTAATTTGATATTTTCTTCTCCTCAGGGTTCTCAACACCTCCCTCTCTGCAGGATCTGACGTATGAAATTTAAGTTGCAATGTTGGAACTTGCACA
This sequence comes from Vireo altiloquus, assembly GCA_013396875.1. Taxonomy (NCBI): domain Eukaryota; kingdom Metazoa; phylum Chordata; class Aves; order Passeriformes; family Vireonidae; genus Vireo; species Vireo altiloquus. Next base: position 142,734 of record VZRF01006293.1, read on the forward strand.
GAAATGTCAGCAATTTCCAATTACATTTTTAGCTGGGCTTGCTCCACTTCTGGAGAGCAGAACCCAGGCTTTTTTATTTTTCTTAGGGAGATTCCAGACTTTTGCAATTTCAATTTCATCTTTCTTCCAGACAGAAAAAGATGATCATGATTCCTATTTCAGAGATCCTCAGTTCAACTGAAGCATCTCTTTTGGCACTTGAATGATGTCTTCATCAGCAAAACTTGATTTTTTTTTTTCTCTAGGAAGTTTCAGATTCTGCTTTAGAACTGATGTCACTTTCTGACAGTTTTCTCTTACAGTAAGAAATTCTAAATTTTTGGTTTAGGTTTAATGTATTTTAACTGTACATTCTGTGTCACCCACAGGTATTTCAGGAGATGGTGTTCTCCCTCCTGGCTTCAGACTTCTTTGCTCCAAATATCCATCTTCATTTAAAATTTCAAAATCTGTTGCAGATTCGTATCAGGAATAGATGACATTTTTGATTCAGAATTTGAAATGTTCATTTGATATTTAGTGTTGCATTCCCTTTTGGTAATGCAGATTGCTGCTCAATTCTGGAAAAATGAATATCAGCATAGGACAAACCAGAAATTCTAAATACAGTGTTTGTAGAAGCTCTGTCTCCCTTGCAGATGGGAAGAATTTTAGATCCAGCACTCCTTGAAAGATTAGCAGGCATTTCTTCTGTTTCTGCATGAGAAAGATACTGTGATTGAAAATCTTCAGTCCCCAAGCTACCCTTAGGCATCATGGAAGTAGACATTAAAAGATGTTTCAGCAATCTAAAATGTCCAGCATTTTCAGTTTCCTTAGCAGAGCCATTATCTGATAGGCAAGCAAGTTTCACATCTTCTGGACCTTCCCCTAAAAATTCCTTCCTAAGTTTTCATAGCACCACAGATATTTCCCCAGCCTGAATGTCCCTAATTTTTTGTTTTCTGCTTGTTTTTGTCTTGTTTCCAGTGTGTCAGGTGACGTGTATATTTTTTTATCAGTGCCATTTCCAGACCTTCTCCCTGTATGGATCCTCTTGCCTTGTGGTCCATTATGTGGATTCCACCTTCCCCTTTTCTTTTGTTTTTTGTTCATTTCTGTTCCTTTCAGGGGAATTTTGATGAGGCCCGTGGTGTTTATTCATCTGGGCTCTCTTTCAGATAAGGTATTTCTAAACTGATCTTTGATATCAGTGTTGTAATAGCTGCCACTTCTGGCACAGTAAACTTTGATGTTCATTCTTCATCTCTGTTTTCAAATGCTTTTTTTTTTTAATTTCTGGATTTTTTTTTTTTTTTGCATGGGTGGGAATGCTGTTTTTAATGTCTTTAAAATCTTTTGTTAAATTTTCCAAACAGGGCTTGGTCTGCTGGGGTGTTCATTTTTCCACGCAGTAATTCAAGGCTAATTACAGAAGGGATCCTTGGTAGCTGGCACAAATTCTGTGGCTGGAAGGAATGAAGAAAGAATTACCTGGGAGGATTCTTGGGCTGGTTTGCTGCTGATTCTCTTGTTTTGTTTTCCACCAGAGTTGTCCAGATCTGGAGCAATGCAATGTGGAGTTGAATGGCCCTGTGTGGTTTGTGTGGTTGATCCATCACCCAGTGGGTCACAACCACTGAGTCTAGAATAGTGCAGCTGCTCAACATGCTCCAAGAGAGGAAAAGCTTTATAAACTAGATGCTTTAATCAAGGAATCGTTACAGGCACCAGCATACCAAATTGCCATAATCTGTACGCTTCAAAATCAAATTAGGAATAGATCAGAAACTGGAGTTGCTGTTAAAAAAAACCCTAGCCTCTTTTGTTAACATGTTTCCCTTGCTTACAAATTATATCCTTCTCTCTACACTCCTTACATTTAGGCTTTTGGCCTTCCAGAATGCAATACTGAAGATACATATGAAGAAGCCTGTCTTGTCTTTAAGAATGTAAACTTTCATTCCATTACTAAGCATCATCCTTCCTGTTAAAATTTGCTCTGTTTAATTTTTCTTTTCATTTTTGAGGGAGAGAACTGCAATGCTGCTGTTGTCTTGTTTTCACTGCAGTTTTGAGGTAGATCAGTTTAAATTGGCAAGAGAAGCAATGGTTACACTGCACATATTTTTTGACACAGCTGCAAGTTAAGCAGAGATCACTCTCAGACAGAGAGAATATCTTCTCACCAGAAGAGGTTTCCTCTTGCCTTGTACTGGCTGGCATGAACTATTAAGTTCACTTCAGCAGCTGGTTTCTTTCAACAGATGGAAATTTGAGCTGTAGTAGACCCACGTGCAAACTTGTGTGTTTGCTCACACATTTATTAGGGTTTGTTGATGATATCAAGGCTACAAATTGTGTCTTTCCTTTACAAGGCTTTTGGTGTTTGATACTTACCTTTTCTTAGCTATGATAATCATGAAATCATGAAATGATAGAATGATTTGTGTTGGAAGGGACCTTAAAGTTCATCTGGTTCCAAGCCCCAGCCATGGGCAGTGACACTTTTCACTGGACCAGGTTGCTCCAAGCCCCATCCAGCCTGGCCTTGAACATCCCCAGGGATGGGGACATCATTGTCATTTTTGGCATTGTGTTGGACATGACAAACAATTTCCACATGCAGGTCAGGACTTTTCATAGGCCTCCCTCACGTTCTCAGAATTATGCATTTATCTTATTTTAAAGAAGGATCTACATCCCTGCCATCACCTGACTCAATGAAATTATGGTATAAACGGGAAAGTCAACCCTCACGTAGCCCAGAGTGAGCCCTATCTCAGGAGCTGCTAAGCAAAAAATGAGTCCTTTAACACTTCTACACTTGGATAAATCTGTCATATAAAGTAGATAAACACATCAAAGTATTCAGTTTTATCAAAACATCCGTCCCTTGTAAAGTAGGAGAGGAGTGAAGGGGAGAAATAACAAATGTAAGTTTAGAAAGAGATTATTTCTAACAATTCTGAACCACAAAGAACAGAGTATGACAGCTCTAAGCACAGAGCCCATGATGAGAACCACAGGAATTTTACAGTCTGTGTGCAAGGAATGATGCAGTGACAGTTAATGCTGTAGCATGTAAAATTATCCTTCATTAAAAAAAAAAAAAATAAACTGCTGGGAGGAATTAATTCCATGTACTGCCTGTTGAACAGAACTCTAGGAATGGAAATGAGAAAACAAATGTATCAACCTCTGCTCAGTTCCTGACAGTCGTCGTGGCATTTAGTTTTCGCTCTCACATTAGGATCCCTCAGAAAACGGAAAGTGAGAGGGATCTTCCATTTCAGACATTGTCACAGCTTTCAGCCAGCTTGGAACTTACAGTTTTAAAGGACTTGAAGAGAATTTGTTTCCTGCCCTTTGAAGAGATCTGCAGGTAGCTTATGCTGAAGCACCTTCCTAAACACACTCCATTTTTCTGGCTAAGGTGATGTCTTGAGGTGTCTCAAAACTGGCATAGGTGAGCACCAGGAGAAATGTTAAATGCTTAAATGTGTTTTGTATTTGGAGGATCTGATGTTCTGAATGGTGGAGGGTTCAGAGAGAGCCCCAGATGATTCCCAGGTTTGACTGGGAAAGCTGGTTAAAACCAAGTATTGCATGCTTGACTCAGGGTAAATCCCCAGGATTTGTTCATCAAGGATCTGGTTTCTCCTCTTACTTTCCTTTAACAAGTTCTGCTCTGACACTCATTTGCTTTTACTCCTTTGCTTCTGATGGTACACAGTATGCTTGAGACTTCTTTTTATTGGTAGCACACTGTGCAACAGAGAATTAAGTACATTAGTGATTTTTCTTTCTTTTTCATAGTGCAGAAACCCATATCAGTTGCAGGGCTTTACCCCTTGGAATACCTAAACCCTGCATTCTGTTCCCTTACTCACAATGGGTAGATTCACATGGCTCTGCCACAGGCTCTGAGGATTCACTTTTATGAAAGTTCAGGGCTGCAGCTCATAGAGACTTGTCTAAACTTGGAGACTGAAATTAAGAAAGAAGTGACCTGGCTCTTGCTGGCCCTGGACAGCAGATCAGCAAAGCCCAGCAATGTGTGCACAGAAATGTGCACTAAGCAAGGATGCAGATCGAACAGAGCACTGCAAAATGAATGTTTTCTAATTAAGCTACTTTGCCGTTGCAAGCAACTTCCAGTTGGTCAGATGATTATTTCATTTGTACAACTGACATGGGACTAATTATCAAACAGAATTCAACCAACCTGCAAAAAAGGCAATTGCCTATCCAGGAGCAATTAGAAAACCTTTCTGGGCAACACTGGAACCCAGATATTACATAAATCTGGAAGATGAGCATGGGCAGAAAGATTAACTCAAGAGAGAGAGACCCCGAAGTGGATTGAAAAATGCATTTAAAATAAAATATATATTTGAATCTTGTTTCCTGAGCAGAGCAAGGAACTTTGTCTGTTATGTCTTGGTCAGAGAAACTGATTTCTCGCAGTATCCAAACCCTCTGATGATGTGAGAACATCTCATGGTTGGGCCTGGCTGCAAAACCTCCTGTGTGTGGCACTTCCCCTGCTGTGGGATTACCCTCCCACAGTGACAGGAATGCACACAGTGCTGCAGGACAATTTATCTGGTGTTAATATCAACACAGAAGATACAATCAGATCTTAAGTTGTGAGAAAAGCAAAACTCCAGTGCCAGTGCAGTCATTCCACATCCATTCCTGCCCATGGCCTGGCTGATCCTGCATCCACATCCCCTCTAGGGCTGGAGACTTGGCCTTGGCTTGTCATTCCCACCCTCACCAGTGGGTACCCAGTGCCCAGTACTGCAGTCCCTGGTGAGGGGGTAGGACAGGTCCTGGCTGTGATGGCCTTTCCTGCCCTCCCTGTGCTCTGATATTTGCAACCTTAACCTGCAAGTTTAAGCAACCTGACTCTCTTGGTCAAGATCAGATGCAAACTCATGCTGAGAATCCCCACCAAAAAAAAAAACAGAATTTAAACTGTAGCTTTCTGGAACCTTTTTTTGTTTTTTTTTTTTGCTCTTTGGTGGCAACTCAGTTTTGATTTGAAGAAAAAAAAAGCTGATAGAAAATCTTCTGACAAGATTTCTTATAATGCAATTAATTTTGCATAAATGATGGCTAAACTGGTGGTGTCCACTCTTTTTATTTTTTAATCACAAAACCATAGAATGGTTTAGGGGCCATTAAGATCATCTCATTCCAACACCCTGCCATGGGCAGAAAACTTTCTGTTAGACCAGGTTGCTCAGAGCTCCATCTAACCTGGTCTTGAACATTTCCAGGGATGGGGCAGATGGTTTGGGTTATATATATGTCTTTGTATATATTTATTTACTTGTTTGTTTTATATTTCAGTTATATAATTGCTTTTATACCAGTCTGTATAAAAAGTCCCTGTTTACAGGAATGACTATCCAAACCTGCCCCAAACTCCCCATTCCCCCTGCCCCAAACTCCCCATTCCCCATCAAGAGTTTAGAATAATCTATTAATTACTGAAGCTCTATCATTTGCAATTATGGTCATCTCAGATCTTCAATTTGACTACAAATATAAAGTCACCTTTAGGAAGCTGGTAATTTACCCAACCGTGTCTTGTTCTTTTACACCCCACTTTCTACAGAAATCTCTTTCAGAGGTGCCATCCTACAATCTCCCAGGTTACATTTCTGCAAAAGTCAGCAGAACAACTTAAAACAAAAAAAAACTTGGCAACCCTTTCAGCTATAAATTGCATCTTTGCCAAGTGCTTCCCTGCTGCACAGAGCAGATTGTCGCTTCTCACTTCAGTTCCTTGTGCTTTGTCCCACCGCTTGATAAGCGTTTTTGCAAGTGTTACAAGATGGGATCTAATCCCTTCAGACAGACACACACCTCCTTCACGTGCAGAGCAGGATGTGAAACAGAGAGCTCTCCACACAGGGGACTGCCAGACCAAAAGCAGATGTTGAATGAAATCTGGGGTTTTGGATACCACGAGAAACCACGAGTGCTCTTAGACCCTTGCTCAGCACAAAAAATCAGGGATCTGTCAGAGACTGAAAATAATTCATGCCTCAAGCATTGATACAAAGTTTTGCTCATTATAAAGAAGCTAAAACCAAGAAGCATCCCTGAAGCCTGGGACTTCGAACTGAAAGTCAAACTGCTGATTAGATAAAGGGAAAGCCATTGTTCAATCATCCCTGGCTGAGTTTCGGGGTGGGGGCAGAGCACAGCTCACAGGAGCCAGGTTTGGGGTGGGGGCAGAGCACAGCTCACAGGAGCCAGGTTTACATGGGCCTCACCAGCTGAGGGAGGAGGAGGAGATTTCGGGTGCCTGCCATAACCTCTGGCCAGAGGCACTGAACACCCATCCTCCCTTACACAAACTGGCCCAGCTGTGGAACCCCCAACCCCACAGGCCACATCCA
>VZRF01006293.1:154096-181445 GCA_013396875.1 Vireo altiloquus
AAATAAACAAGCTTTGAAACAGCAGAAAGAAGCTTCGTTTCATCTTTTCGGGACATGGGACATTGAAATAAGGAACACAGCCGGGCCAGGAGTCGGTGGGGTCCAAAGAACTCCCTGACAATCCCTCTTGGATTGCAGTGCCCACTGGGCTTGTCAGGCTTCCCTGCTTCCCACCTGCTTTTCCTCCCCTTGCATTGGTGTAGCTGAAGGGTCCTGGTCTGAGCCTTTGCCTTGGAGTGTGCTGTGCTCGTGTGCCCTACAGGACATCAGAACCACGTTTTTGATGCCTGTATTTCTTATCACACCAGCACACCTTGCCAGCCCTGACAATCCCTGTGCTCTTTAATGACCCCCACCCAGGCACCTCTCGCACTACTGTGACTTCTCTGCCTATTAACTGAGAGTGACAAGCAAAGTTACACAACCCTTCAGCCCCTGTGCCAGCCCGGGTGGGTGACATCCCCAGGGAAGGAGATGGGAACATTTCAGACTCCGGATTGGCGGTTTAGGCAAAGACTGGGTTTGATTTCCAAACGCTGGCACGCACGGGGCTGCTGCTGATGCTCTCTGGCTGCCAGCACCCTGGCAGGGACCCCGCCTGGCTCTCGGTGCCAATCTGTCTCTAGGCATCACATTCTGTAAACCTGCAGATGGAGTTTTCCACAAGCAGAAGCTGACATGTCAGAAGCTTGGTGGTGGGAGCCGCTGGCCACCATCCAGCAGCAGTGTCCCTCCCTCTCAGCAGGATTCAGGCTGAGCAAACAGGCAGCTAAAGCCACGCTTTAGCGGGTCTGGGCACACCCCATCCATGTTCCCTCTTCTCCAAGGGAGGAAATGTGGCACACATTTATTGATGCCGTAGACAAGCAGTTACCAAGATGACACCCTAGTCCCCATTCCCATTCCAGCCTGTGGCTTCACCATACCAAACTACTAAACCCAAGTGCCCTGGTTTCAGCTGGGATAGAATTCACTTTCTTCCTAGCAGCTGGAATTTGGATTTAGTGTGGCAATGATGCTGACAGCACACTGATGTTTTAGTTGTTGTTGAGCAGTGCTTACCCTGAGTCAAGGACTCCTCAGTTCCCCATGCTGTGCCAGTGAGGAGATGCACAAGGAGCCTGGAGGGGACACAGCCAGGAGAGCTGACCTGAACTGACCAAAGAGAGATTCCAGAGCACAGAGAGTCATGCCCTGTGTGTAAACTGGGGGGGTTGGCTGGGAGGTGCCGGTTGGTGGCTGAGGACAGACTGGGCATCGGTCAGCGGTTGGTGACAACTGCATTGTGCATCACTTCTCTGTCTTGGGTTTAATTTATTTTCTTTTTTTTTCGTTACAACTATTATTATTGTTATTATTATCATTAGTGTTATTATATTTTACTGTGTTTCAATTATTAAACTGTTTTTATCTCAACCCACGAGTTTAGGGTTTTTTTTAACTATTTCTCCTGTTTGGTTTTTTTTTTAACTATTTTCTCCTGATTTCTTCTGGTTTTCCTCTCCATCCCATGAGGGCAGATGGAAGTCAGCAGCAGTTGTGTGGTATTTAGTTGCTATTTGGGGTTGAACTACACCTGGGAAAGCCAAGGCATTGAGACCTATCCTGAAAGCTGGCAATGGGACAGGGACAGAGCAGCACATTTACCTCTGCTCTCCCAGACTGCCTAATTTTGAAGCCAAGCTTAGAGCAGACCAAGCTGTAAAAGGGATGGCTGAGGGATATATCAGTAGTCTTCCAGCCTGCAAGAAAATTAGTTTAGGAACTGCTTACAAGCATTCCCTTAGGAGTGTCTTATCCATTTGACTTTTGAAAATAAGTCAGATAGGTTTAAACTACTTTATTGCAGCCAACAAATAAAAACACCTAATAAGTATCACTACAATAGCAGCATTTTGGAACATGCATTTATATCTCTTCTTTCTAGTTACCAAATATCTACTCATTTCTAAATATTCAGCAGATAATTTGATGTTTCTGGATATGACACTGTGAACAATATTCTTCTCAAAGTGGTGGGAATACATTATGACTCACACATGACATCTGCCTTAAGACTAAGGAGTTATTTAAACTGGAGTATTTTATCAGGGGATTATTAATTTTGGAACCTAAATTAATGAGCATTAACCTGGGAAAATATCTAGAAAATATTACAAATGGGTGGGAGGGGAGAAAACCTACTTGGTGACTCAGAGCAATGTTTAAAATGTCACTTAAGTGGGTATAATGAGTACAGTAATAATAATTTGAAAACCTGAGTCAGATTATGTCTGAGGCAAAATCTATTAAGGGTAGCAGAAGTGCCCCCCATCACCACAACAGGCCTTGTGCCAAAACACCACAAACAAGGAACAAAAGCACCTATTTTGTTTACAAACAAAAGTTTTTTATTATCTGAATGAGAGACTTTCACATTTAAGGATCCAAAAGCACTGAATTTCAGAGCTTGAGTCCACCAAAATAAGTTCTTCACAAACGGGCAGAATTCCATGCCTACTCATACCAAAATAATTTTATTTGGCAGCATGAAGGGACCTAAAAGAGGACCTGGGGTTGAAAATCAGACATGCAGCTTGGCAGGTGGTAATAGGTAGTGATGATTTTCCACCATATTTAGGGAATGTATGAAGTACACCATCAGAGGGTGGCTGTCTCTCTCACATATGGGAACGCCTAATTAGAAATATTTAACTTCTCCATCTTACACTTGGAATAGGCCACCCAAGGCTCGGAACACAAGCTTTTAATGGGAACCCAGCAAGCCCTCAGTTGTTTATGAGCATGACTACTAAACTGAACTTCCCAACTGTATTTCTTGTCCTTTATGAAAAAATAATGACGTTTATCCTCTGCGAGTATTTATAGTACTTCATGAATTTGCGATGAGTACCAGCAAAGAATTTAACAGCCAGTGAAACAATAGTAAATAAATGCATAAAGGCTTGGACTTAACACTTCTGGTGCAATGGTTTCTCATCCTTTGGCTCTAATTAGCAAAGGGCAACACGCATGTCAGGCCTTGAAATGCATGGTCTTTTGCATGGCACAATCATTAACTTTTCAGGGACTAAAAAGAAGCTCCTGTTCAGTGTTTTGACCGCCTTGGTACTCACTGACTTATAAAGCATTAGAAACGATGTTGGTCATCCCATCTGATCTTCAGCTTAATGCATCTGGCACCAGGAACCACAAAATTTGGGAGCACTAGTGCTTAGACTGTGAGGGCCCTAAGCAAGGGCATGATCTCAAAGGATTTCAAGTTTGTGCTGCCAAGTGAGAACTGTGGTAATTTAAGCCTGGAAGAGACAAAACTAGGAGGGGAAGGAAAATTCCTATTGGATCTGCAGAAATTTCAGTGTCACTGGAATTTTCTCCCATCCAGAGCTGCAGAGAGGAATGAGCACTCACTCTTGCCCAAGCCTTCCTCAGCAGCCTTGGTCTGAATTCCCCCAAGGAAGGAGAACAATAGCCCTGGAATAAATATTTTTATGAGCCTGATCTGCACAGTCCCAGTCCAAAGTCTGTCCAGGTCTCCACAGTATGAAGAACATCCCTCACAGGAATACTCTGTATAAACACTTTGAGACCTGAAATTCAGGAGCTTCAGCTGCAGCGTGCAAGACACTGATTTAGACTCCAAAATAGCCAATCTCAGGTAGGAGCAGACGCAGGTGGTGCTTGCTGTGCCCTGTCCTCCCAAGTGCCTCCTTTATTGGCACAGAAACAACTGCAGCTTATTTGATTATTATAAACAAGGTTTGTTTGCAATATCGGTGGTGATGCCAAGCTTCCGCACAGCCTTGTTTCATTTATGAAAAAATATTGGTTTGATTTGGGTTTATGATTTGTTTTTCCTCTGAGTCATATGTTTGCAGGATGAGGAACAGCAAAGCTTTCTTAAAGCAGGAAGAGGAGCAGAACTGAAGTGTGAGGCTGTGGAGTTAAGGCAATTTTGATATGATGCTGCTTTGTCGAGCACAATTATTTTTTAAGATGATGAGGCCTAAGAAAATGTATTTTTAAAAAAAATAATGCCCGAGCACTTTCATGGCAGAAGCAGTAAGTGCACTGAGATAAAACACACACAAAATCTCTCCCATGCACTTGCAAGCTTGTTAGAGCTCCAGAGGGGAAATTGTTACTGATCCAATGACCTTCCTCCAAAACCACTCAGAGTTATTCGCAATGTGACAGTGTGATGACTAAAACCAAGACGAGAGCAGGATCCTCAAAACTACCTGTTATGCAGGTCTAGACTCCTCTTTCAAAATGCTGGTGGCAAGAAGGGCAACTGGCAGAGTTTTCCTTGCTGAGAGAGGCTGGGTGTTGGTAAAGCTCTATCTTCCCTCTTTGCATAGCCATGGTTGGATGCTTTTACCAACAATATTCAACCACTCATAAATATTTTATCTGAAAGCTGTACAGCAAGCTCTTCTTAGCATGCAGGCAGGCATTTGACAGCTTGCAAAACAGGAGGTGAGTGTGCAAGGTGGGCTGAGTGCCAAGACTTGCAGAGAGCTTGTGGGCAATGCCCTTTATTACCCCGAAAATCCAAGGAGCCTCAGGAGGAGGCTATGGAAACCCTATGGACAGGTCAAGTGCATTTTCATGGCTTACAGGTCTAAGAAAACTCTTCCATCTCCCCGTTGACCTGAGAAAAATCCATAATTAGCAGGGGGTGATTTTGGGTGTCTATCATACAGTTTCAGATCCTGAGAGTTTTGACAGAAAACACAGGAAAACTTGACACAACGGCTCCAGTTCAGGCTCAAAATGCAGTATTAGCACACACCCACACTCTAGGTTGTCTAGTCCTAAATAATTCCTGAAAACTGAGGAGTTGAAGTAATGGGAGAAGTGTGGGGGGAAAAAAAGATGCTGTTATAGAAAAGTGACTTTTCCCCAAGCACAACATGCCACCAGTCCAATACTTCTGCCACGTGCAAGTCCCATTACTTTAAAGCAATAATCCAGGCAAACCAGGACAAGCAAAGCCAGGCTGAGCAAAGCAAAGGGAGCTGGCAGAGCTGCTGACAGAGGCAGGTGAGCCCCAGCGCTGTCAGCGCAATGCTGTGCTGCAGTCCTTGCTGCAAGAGCAAGCGCTAAGCTTGCATTAATTTTCACACTCTTTATTTTCATTCCCTTCTCCTCGCCCGGCATGATTTGTTAAGCAGTGCCCCGTCCAGAAAGAAGGGGAATTAATAAGGTGTCAGGTTTTCCAGACTCCTGTTTTGAGGAAATTTAAGTTTCCAAGCTGAGCCAGAGCCCTCCATCGTGCCCAGCTCTCCCCCTCCCCTGCTGACCCAGCTTTTGAAAGCAGAGATGCCTGGCTTCAGACATTAGGCTGTTAAGAGCCTGGCACTAACGCTATAAATACCCCATACTCAAACATTATCATTGAGCTCCTGGAGAAGAAACTATCTTGATTGAAGAATGGACTCATTAAGGGAGGGAAGTGACAGCTTTGAGCAGGCTCCGTTTGCAGTTTCTAAATGCATCTGCTCTGATGGGATTAAAGATGCGTTCCCCACTGGGAGGGAAGAATGGCCTTAATGTCAGGTCTGCCTCTGGCTACATCATTAAGCAATAAGACATGACAGGCAGTGCATTTTCAGGGCATTTTTTTTGCCTACTCAGGTATGCAGTGTCATAGTGGTCATGGCAAAGCAATCTTGGCCCCCAAGAGCTGTGCTCACTGCACTGGTACATATTAAACACAGCTCTCAGCCTGCCAAACATTGTGGATCTTCAATGCAATACTACCAGGACTAGAGAGCACCATTTTTTGCATGCCAAACCATTTTTGGGTGCAATTCATCCCAGCTCCCTAACAGGGTTTAGATTAAACACACATAAGTCACTGTATCTGTTAAAAAGGATTTGTGAGCAATCATCATTTTTAGAATTGTTAATAACAAGCCATATCCTGGAGAATTCCCTGAGCAAGTGCCATGCCAAAATATTCACAGATGGGTGTAGAGAGCCAGCACTGATCCCACAGGGTTTTGACACATCACTGAGCACAACTGCAGCAAAGCAAGATGTATCCCCATGTGTAATACTCTGTAAGAGGCCCTAAAGAATGGTGCCTACATTGGCAGGGGACTTTGCATCATCTACTGCCACCTTGATGTAGGTTTGCTCTCAGTTAGCACCATTTCTGTGTGACAGTGCCACCCATCATCACCAAAGCAAATAAAACAGCTTTAGAGCAGTTCACCTTCTACTGCTGCACACACAGGGAAAAAACAGCATTTTTGCCCAGGCAGAAGGTACAAGTGCAACCCCTACAGCCAGGGAATGCCTACATCTGGCACAGCCATGACTGCCAAAGAGAGCAAGGCAGATCCTGGTGTCTGGCTTAAGGGTGATAAATGCACCTTAAAAAGAGCAGGGTGGTCTTGAACTTCTCAGATACTAAATGGTGGTGAAGAAATTTATGCAGCAGAGTCGACTTATAACTGCTTCCAACATGTCAATCCTTCTCCACACATCAGGTCTGGCAGCTCTCCTTGCCTCTGGACTCTGAATTTCTGAATTCACAACTGGCTTCAGCCGCTTGAATGTATTCATATCCTGTTGCTTACTCAAATTTTTCAGACCAGAAATTCTCCAAACATCCCTCGGGCCAGACACCTAAAAATGAAGATGCTGAGAAATACCTTCAAGATGCTTTCTAAAAAGCATGTACACTTTCTTTTGGACTGCTATGATTGCAAAATGCCAGCTACATATTTCATATCTTCACGAATCCAAAAGCAAGTCTGCTCCACATGCACTTCAGTTGTGTGATTTATGTGCGCTGTGTGAGCAGTTTAGGAAAGAAAACTACATTAAAAAAAAAAGATAGTCAATGGGGAAATTATTTCTTAGTTCACAAAGGGCCAATCATATGATCAGACACCATATACTGAGAGAGCCAGGTGCTCACAGCTGCTAAAATATTCTGACCACAGAAATTGTTCTCAAGCAAGCACCCTTACTTCGAATTGTGCAGGCTTATACCATCCCAGAAAGCTATGAAATAGGTAGGGGTTCTCTTACAAGCCTGGGGATTTTTCTAAGTAGCTTAAACGAATGCACATGGATGGGCTTAGGGCTGGCCAGCCCAGCACAACCAGCAATGGGCAGCTTTAGGCCCATTTAATACAGGAAAATATCACCTGAACTCTCTGAGGGCTTAGTGCTCTGTTCCTGAGAGAGGCTTAGCCAGAACACATAAAGGATATTTCTGTCACCCCAAGACAGTCTGAGATTTGTAACCAAAGTGTTTCCTAACAGTGAGAAATCACATAAACACGGAAAGAAAAATAAATATGATTGATAATCCCTTTTTTTTTTTTTTTTGGTGGAGTGAGAAAAGCTTAGACCACCACTATCATCTCTCATTGCTCTGCTCAAACAGAAATCTTCACTCCAATGTTTTAGTCAAGAGGCTTCTGTTTCTACCTGGAAAAGACATTTCCATCCACACAGATGATGAACCCAAATCACACCCTGGGAAGTCTCCTACCCTATCCCCCCTGTAGGTTTTTATCAATCACCCAGGCTGGTGTGCAAGCTCCCAGCCCAATCCCCTGCTGTAGTGCAGCCACAGCCTCACATTAAAGCATGAAAATTTAAACTCCTCATGTTTTGCAGCATTTACAAATCTATGAAAGTAATGCAAGCAAATGGCAGTTGTCTGGGGCTGAGAGAAACTGCTGAGCTGGGATGCTTTCCACCAGCAAATCTGTTCCCATCTTTTATTTACAGGAATTTCAGAGGTTTCATTAGTCATAGAACAACTCACATCTCAAGACGAGTGAGGCCACACAGTTGTACTATACTCAGCAACTCCCCAAATGCTCCCACATTTTTGTAGGAAATGCAGAGGCTGAAACTTTTCAGGCTAGGAAGCCCAGTGCTGGAGCCCAGCAAACAACCCCACTGCACAGGGTCCCACCCATGCTGTGCTACACAAACCTCTCCAAGAGGAGGGTGCCCTGCTGTGGAACTGATGCCAGAATGACTTTTTGCTTTTTCTTTTATACCCCTCTTACATACTCTTTTATAGTTTTATGTATACTTAGTGCTTTTAGCCTACATACTTGTAACTTTCCAAGTCTGATAACTCAGCTCAGCCCCATGGCACTGTTAAACCAGGAAACCAAACAGTCTGGGAGCCCCAGACACCAAGGGCCTCTCCAGAACACATTTTTGTAAACTAAAATAAGCTCATCCAGGGGGAAGGTTCCTCAGAACGAGCCTCTCATTGGGGAATCTTTGATAAATACGTTAATTTTGCAAGGCCTATAATGGTGTGTATTTCTGTGTGACAGTGTGCATGCATTTTTGGGGCATTCCACCTGAAGTGCTGTACCCAAAGATCCTGGGCTAAATACCAAGGTAAAAACCCCTTTTCCCCATAAACTGTGTTTTGGTTTTAACACCAGGGAAAGGCAACAGAACCAGGGGCTGGCCCTGCGAAGGGACCTGCCTGTGCACCATCATCCTCTGAAAATTTTGACAGGCCCTTCTCTGCTCCATATTTCCTGCTGGCCTAATCCCAGAGAGATACGGCCTGGCATGGGAACTACTTCGCTAAATTCATATCTGTCCAACTTTTTCGAGCTTATGCAATATTGGATAATCTTTCAATTTTAAATTGAGGTGGATTTTTATAAACCTGTTTAAATTCTTCTGCTCAAACCCTTTTTACACATTTGCTGTCATGTTCCTAGAAGCAGAAGGGCCAAGTTGCAAGAATATTCCCATTTCTTTTATTCGCAGGCAGCTTTGTGTTACAGGTTCCTTTGGCAAGAAATACTAGTAATATCCTTCCATCCCTGAAAATATTCATCTAGTGGGAGATGTCCCTGCTTATTGCTGTGGGGTTGGGCTAAAGGATCTTCAAAGGTCCTTTCAACACAAATTATTCTATCCTTTTATGCTGGGACAGATTCTATGCCGCCAAATGGAAAAGTGATTTACTTGATAGCCATCACAACTCATCCCACCATCATCTTCTGAAAATATGTACCCTTTAGGGACCAGGCAATGGAGAGAACTTGATTCATGCTACAGGCAAACTACTTTCCTGAAATACATAAGCAATAAGTTAAGTGTTTATTTACCAACAGTTTATGATTTATACAGGATGAGAATCCTCTTCTCTGAGGATCTTCAAAAACATGAAGCTAAGAAACTTTCAAAGCTTTCCAGTTACAGAAAACAAGAGGACTCAGCATTTGAAATGGATTGTTTTTTACCAAAAACACTTATAAATCAGATATATATAAATATGGCAGATTACGGGAACTCAGAAACCTCCTTAACTTCAGTTGACTTTAGCTTTCTTCCTAAAATTATTGAGGCTAGTCTTCTTCCTCCTTGTCTACTACATCCTTTACCTTCTCAGGACTCTTCAGAAATATTTTGAAAGCCCAACACACAATCTCTGCAACCCATAGCACAGTGAGCCCTCATCTTGATTCACCCATAGATGTTACTGGAAGGAAACAAAATATAGCCTCCTCGTTAGCACATGGGTTATTCCTGGAAGACTCAAAGTTTTTCCCATCAAGCTCAGAGTGTTTTGGTTTAAAAGGTTTCAGCAATGTCCTTCTGCCAGCTTTTCTCCAGCCCAGTCATAACTCATTAAATGAAACTGCAGATCTACTTTAATCACTGTTCCTTCCCCTCATCTCCTCTTCCTTAAGGGGTTTTCAGACTAATCATAAATTAGCTTTACTCTTGCTGAAAGCCTTAGAGCTGTTCTCTACCTTCCTGATATCAGAAACCTTGGTGAGCACCGTCAGCCTTCAGGGAGCCATCGAAGATGGACACAGCTCTCTTGGCTCATCTGGGAAGATGCACAGAGCAGAACATGCAGGACAGGAACTGCCCTCGGTGTACAGCCCACATGTCCTCGGCATGTTGACCTGAACAGATGCCAAGCACTACTTTTGGCTTCACCTCCAAAAAATACCACCTCATTTACCGAGGAGACGCCTTGCAGGCCCTGTGGCATGGAGCAGAGCTGGCTGAAACCTTTCTCCCCCCTCAAATAAAGATCAGTCCTGCAACAGGGTGCACACAGGCCACAGGGCTGTTGAGAGACAATCATGGGACAAGAGGAAATAAATGGCTTGCTCTGGGAATATCCCACAGCTGTGAATACAGCAGCAGTCCTGACAGCCTGGGGAGGTGTTGTCATTGCTGCCCATCTCAGTGCTGTGGAAGAGTTCCTGCCAAAACACACTCTGGTGGTGGTGCTGGATGTGAGAGGTCACCCAAGAACACAGCCACCACACCAGGGAGGTGTCAGCCTCCAAATCAGGCTGGAAATTTCAGAAGATGGGATTATTTTGAGACTTGCTATCTGTCTGGGCTGTCCTAAAAGAAAGGCAGCCTTCTCCCTTCACTCCTGTGTGTGCTGGTGGGCTTCCACAGGAAGGTCTCACTCCATCTCCAGGAGTTCAGGAAAATTCAGTGTTTCTGCAGCTGGAGCTGGGCTGGAGCTCAGTTGGCTCCAACCAAACCTGGTTGTCAGAAACCACATAAAGAAGAGTTCTGGCCAGTGCCACTGTGCTTGAAAATGCACACACGGCGTCAAATTCTGGCACTCACACAAATCTGAAATTTAGAAGACTGGCAAACCTGAATTTGAAAACAATCATGACTAATTAAAAATGAAGACACACTCCTGAGCTGAGTACTGAGGTGGGGAGACATTTCTGTTGGGTGTCTTATCCCTTCCTGCACCCAAAATGATGCCACATTATTGGCTGTAAAAGAAAAAAAAATACCATCCATTTTCTCTCAGTTTACCATAAATTCTTCAATTTGTTTACAAGGCAGCAAGTGAAAGACTCTTTCTACAAGGAGCTAAAATCCTTACAGATCACTGTGAGTTCAAAGGATGTGTCATGGAAATACATTGGGGAGAATTACTATTTCTCATCAGTGGGATAATTGCAGGCAATCCATCTGAAGGTTAGAACACAATATTTGGAAGAAGTTATTGCTTCTACATTTCTTTATAGTCTGACATGAAAGATCTGAAACTTCTTCTGCTTGTGACTCAAATATGAATAAAGCTCATAACAAAACATAATAGAGGAAAATGAGAAATTCCTGGCTGATATAGAGACATCTGTGCTGGGGTTAAACTATATTTCGATTTCCAGCTCGTTTGTTTATTCCTCCAGACAGCTACTGACCGTATTCTAGAGGATCTTAACTTTGTTGAGGACCCCTTGACTTTGCTGACTTTTAATTGTGCATCAGGGAGACTTTAAATAAATCAGCCATTGCTGTTGGCTAGTAATGAAAAAACTGAAGATGTAAACAGTGTCTATAAATTGCTGAGGTTACACACAGAGAGCTGCATTCCCTATCCATGGGGCAGATAATTCCCCTACAAAGTCAAAGCCTACCTGGGCTGCTTAAACCAGGTTTATCAGAAGCTCTCAGTTTTTCTGTGTGGGAGCTCCTGTGGTGACTGAACTAGAAGAAACATGAACAGATTGTTGTTTTGCCAGACTCATCATAACAAAGGACCACAAACTGAACTTTCCTGGGAAGAAGAGTTTCCTTCTCACACCAAGAGTTCACCTCTTACAGTTCAGGTCTAAAAGGCCCTCTCTGGAATCCACTAAAAATATCTAAAGTCCACTAAAAATATCTAAAGTCCACTAAAAATCTGGCAGTCATCTGAGCTTTCCATCCTTCCTACTTCAAGCATGTGTGAGAGATCTCCTCATCTTCAAGCCCAGAGTGGTTTCTTTGCTCAGACCTGGTCTCTGTGCAAAAGAGTCCTCTGCAGTTCAAGGTGCCTAAGGAGTCCAAATGCCATGGTAAAAAGCCCAGAAGAGCTCTTTTTTACTGCCTCAGGTCATGTCAAAGCCAGGGTGGCAAAGAACAGTCAATCACCTCAGAAATGCTGACCAAGATTTTGGAGATGTCAAAAGATGCATGTCCAACACAACCGTGTTGGAAGAGACTTAAGCAATCTGACATCCTCCCCAGTCTTCACTCCTCAGCATTTATTGCTCGTAATTGGTGCGGATTCTTGCCTTCAGCAATTTCTCACCCAAGCAATGCAGCTAAAGATACTGACTCCCACTGTGCTGGGGGAGCACGGAACAGCCTTGGGCACTAAACACTTCCCAAGAACATCCCCGAGCAGATGGCATAAATTTAGTGAATCGTGGATGGGAAAGGGAATCCCCAGGGGATGCAGTGACAGCACAGGCACTGCACAGAAGATCTTATTTCTGTGTCCTCACCATCCATTTCCACACAGCTCTCAACTTTTCTCCACACAGTGTTTGGGACTTGGGCATCTCTAAGGAATCACACTCATTTGAGGGATGAGGAAGAGAGGAATAAACAGCATTTCCTACTCTTGAAGAGAGATCACAGAGACACAAAAGGCCTCTCTCTACTGCATGGGGTCAGAGACTCTGCTTCATGGCAGCATGCAGATGCACCAGCAGGATTATATTAGCAGCAGCAGTGAAATGCCCTGACTTCTGCTGCCTCCAGGCCTCAGTTGTTCTCTTGTTTAGCTCCAAGCTCTGAAACAGATGTGCAGCTGTCTCTGAACTCCTCTGGGCTCTGCACACTGGGCTGCTCCAAGGGCTGAGACACCTCCAGCAGTCGTCATGAAGTACCTCTCAAGCACAAGATCAGATAGCAGGATTACAACCATGGAAGAAAACAGCTTTCTGGGCTCAGTTGGATTACATCAAACAACCTAGCTACTTTTAAAAGAGGTTTTCTGCCCCTTTTCTGAAAGCCACCTTCTCATCCCTCCATGCACATGGGCACAAAAAGTCCCAGGACATGAGACATGCAGGTCACCTGCTGGACAGCAGAGCTGGGCTGGCTCCAGAGATCCAAGGTCTGCAAAGCTCTGCTCATCCTGGAGATGTGCACAGCACCAGCACAGCTTGGGTTATCACACAACACACCTGGGCAGGAGGGACAAAGCAGGAGGCAGCCTAACAGAACACAATACCACCCTTAAGATTAAGAGGGGGAAGCCTTTCTCCTGTTAGAAGTGT
Source organism: Vireo altiloquus (assembly GCA_013396875.1). Lineage (NCBI taxonomy): Eukaryota > Metazoa > Chordata > Aves > Passeriformes > Vireonidae > Vireo > Vireo altiloquus. Next base: position 167,152 of record VZRF01006293.1, read on the forward strand.
TCGTGGTTTGGTTGCCAGACCATCTTGGTGACTCATGCCTTTAGGGAGCCTTTGGCTTGGGCTGCCTAATGCTGGAGCATCCCACAGCACCAAGAGCCCCATCCAGAGGGAAACACGGACAAACCACCAAGAGAGCCTCTGGCATTAAAGGCTGCACGCCGGAGTGAGTCACTCAATTAGCAACCTCTGTGCAGTGTTTAGCAGCCAGAGAAGGGCTGTCCTGCCTCCTGAGTGACTCACAACACGAAGGAACATAACACAGCAGCGATCAATCACAAAGGTGAGTGAGCAGCGGCGGTTTAGTCCAGAGGCTGAGCACCAAACTCAGCTACACATCAATATGATCCATGGCCCTGCTTCTCTCCACTTAGTTAAAGGAGCCCTGCAGAGTGTAAGCTGACTGTATCACACAGTGTCTTATCTAAAGGGTGGAGATCAAAGAGCAGCAGAGGGAGAGGTTTTCACACACTCCACATAACTTTGCTACTGCCAAGCCCCTATTGCAACTGTTGTCTGATTTCAGATAGGCTCCAGAAGATCACAGGAAAGGAACTGCACAAATTCTACCTGAACAGAGACTTGGATCTATTGGAAAAGACATCAAAATATAATTTTAATTCAATACAACATTTTTTAGCATATTTTCTGGAGATAAAATCTGTCCTTTCTCCTATCCCTATATGTTCAATCTCATTATGGAATAATAGGACTGTTTGGGTTAGGATGGACCTTAGACACCATCTATTTCCAAGCCCCCTGCAAAGTGTCCTTCCACCAGACCAGGTTGCCCAGGCCACATTAAGATTGGACTTGAATGTTTCCAGGGATGGGGCATCCACAACTTCTCTGGTCAACCTGTGACAGTGCCTCACCACCTTCACAGTCAAAAATTTTTACTTAATATCATATAAATCTACTCACCTTCAGTTTAAAGCTGTTACCCCTTGCCTATCAACACATGCCCATGACAAATTCCCTCTCCAGATCTCTCCCCACTACTTCTTACAGTAACTCAAGAGCTGAGCAGCCACAGGAACTTCAGAACAGCATAACCAGGGAAAGCAGGAGAGTTTTCTCTCTTAAAAAGATAAAGCTGTCACACACCCTCCCACACTGCAGCTCTCTCAGGGGTCCCCAGAGCCGAGGACAGTTGGTGGCTACTTGGGAAGAGCTGGGTTTGCACAGTATCAGATAGGAATTCACCAGATAGATGGAAAGTTTGTGCTATCAAGACACCCTCCAGCTAATCCGTAAAATCCTCCTCTTCCTCTCATTGTGAAGAGCATAATGGTTTTAAGAAATGCCCAGCACAATGGAAAGGAGAGGAGTGTCTGGGCAGGTGGGCACTGCCTTGAGCAGATACAAGTCCCTTCTGTGGTGCTACACCTGTTTGATGACTCCATGCAATGTAGGAAGACAGACATGGACTCAGTGCAATGTTACCTGATCTCTTTGCTTTCTTAGTAAAGGAAAATTCAGCATTTCATACCACAGGCAATCAAACCTTGAAATAAAAAAAGGGCAAAAAAAGCAGAACCCAGAGCCAAGTTCTTTGGTGCTGAAAGGTTGACTCTACAACATTAGTACCTTTACTTCCTCCTGTTAAGACATGCAAATACAGATAAAAATACTCTAGTGATGCTGATAAAACCTTTACAATGCTGTATCTGGGGTGATCACATTATTCATAGGTTAGCAAGCTTTACATGAATAGCGCAGCTCATTTGGTTGATTTTTTATTCAACTTTCATAGAGTGGTAGATAATGGCACAGCATGTCATAAACCCTTTAGAATTCTATTTTAATGTCTTCCCCAAATATTTCTAACTTAGCATTACAACAGTTGCTTTCAACTCTGGAGACAAATTCTTTGGAATGCATGAAGGCAAATGGGCAGAACTCAGAAACAGCCTCAAGATAAACTAAGAAGCAAGAAAAATCCTTTTTCACACTTAAAGATTTTGTATTCTCTGAGAATTTCCAAGGATAATGATGTTTTCTCCCCTTCAACAGCACACAAGGGCCAGACCCATCTGCAGAGATTCTATAATCCAAACCAGCTGATGTTGCAGTCGGGTGTTCAGGGGGAGACACGTCGAGGTCTCTTTTCCACTCTCCCATCCCCATCTTATAAATCCATTCAGATGTGAAGGCACAAGATAAGGGCTTATTAGGCTTTTTTAATCTACACTAGAGGCAAATGAGAGTCTGTAAATCCCATCATTTTGTTGAAAATGCAGGAGTACTTTCACATCTAGCTCTACGTTAGATCGGAATTTAGCCCAAACTCTTCCATTGCACATTAGTGCCTTCAATCTATTAACTAGACAGGAAAAACCCCAACTATTCTCCTTTATCCAGACAAGCTCTCACTTTGATAGATTTCTGAGCCAACTTTAAAGAGTTGCACAAAAGGCAGCTCCAAGGGAGGCTTCCTGTCTCTCTCGTGAGCCGTGCCCAGTAAGTGCTCCAGACAGCACCTCACACAAAAATGCAGGCAAAAGGCTGATTCCAAAAGAGCTGCCATGACCTAGTTTCATGTCAACCTTCAAGAGACCCCAATGTGTGCATTGTTTCTACATTTTTATTTGACTCGGAGAAATCCAACACTTCCTGTCTAACCGCATCTTAGAGGCCAAGGCAGTTTTGGGTTACTACAATATAATCTCCCTATTAAGTGGTGGTCTGAGTTCAAAAGACATTGGCTTTAGGGCAGCCTTTCCTTTGGCTGAGTGCAGAAGGAATCATGTCTATACCACTGCAGACTCTTCTGTGCCTGCTCTGCTCAAACTCAGATTGCCCTCAGCTTTTGGAAAAATCAAGTTCTCTTCAAACTTATTTCAGTGTAATGGAATCGAGCCCCAGAGATTTTCAGCAGACTGTGCCTGAAGACCACTTGTGTCAGATCAGGATCTCTGGAGCCAAACCATTCAAATTGTGTTTTGTCAGTTCATATTCTGATGCCTTAAATGGCTACATAGAAACAGAGACTAGACAGGAATAAAGGAGGGATTTATTGGAAAGGCCTTCAGAGGTACACTCTGGGCTCCAGAGGCTCCTGCCTCAGTGCATCCCAAAATGGACGATGACAGGTCACGAGTTCTTCCCACTTTGATATCAGCATCAATTCCCCAAGCAGAAGCCAGGCAAGGATGGAATTTGCCCAAGCTTGCCCCCCTCTCCCCAAGATGAAGGTTTGCAGTTGTTGGGCCCAGGAGGGTCTGGGTGTCCTTGGAGAGTGAGCTGGAGAGGTTTAGTTATGTCTGTCTTAGCAAAGAGAACAGCACTTAACGAGCTCCAGAGAACTTCAGAGTTACACTGGGCACTGCAGGATTGGAAAAATATAAAAGTTAAAAATTAAGACATCATTGTAGCAGCACCGTGTCAGCCCTTCTGCATAACGAAACACAGGAGCACTTTTCATATTGCAGGATAATAAGGTAGGTTAATAAAAATTATATTTAAGCAGATTATCCTCAGATAGGAAGAGCTGCTCTGTATTCAGGTTTTGTTGGCAAAAGCAACAGTCTGCACAGTTATGAAGCACACTCTTCCAATTCTTTCAACCAGAAACAAGATCATTTGGATCCCATATATCATTAGTCTGAGTAGCAACCATCCCAAAAGAAGTCAAAGGGAGCACAATACTTGTGGAACAGCAGTCAGGCCCATAATGTACCAATTGCTCATTCAGCATGAGACAAAAGTGTTTGAGTCTTTAATGCTTTGGTTATGTTAATTCCACCTTCAAAAGATCCTTAAGCTACAGGGAGGAACACAGGGTATTCACATAATGCTGTAGCTTGAATCTTTTAATTTCTTACTTAACACAGGCAATATATTTACCAAAATGCAGTGCCATGTCCAAAAAAAACCCCAGTTTTGAGAAAAACCTTTCCAGAAAATGTTAGTGGCCTTACCATAAATATATACATTTTATAGGAAAAGCTTTGATTAAATATTTTTTGTTTAGCCAGTCCCAAACATCTCAAATTTACACTTCCACTTAAACTACAACTTCGATCCTTATATCCTGATATTTCATATCTAACAATAACTTTTCATAATTGCTTTTCCTTTTTTTAAAGGTTTAAATAGGAAAAATATGTGTCAGAGTCTGAAGACTAGTTTGAATGTAATTTTTGCAGTGCTATAGGAGGATGAAGTACAGAGAGTACCATGAGTTTGTGCATCTCACAAATAACCTGCCTATTTAAAAGCCTTTATTACCTTGGCCACAAAATCCTTCTGAAGTTTCCACCATATTTTGAGTTGTTGTTGGCCAGTGTTTATTAGTCAGGAGGAGATCTCTGAGTCAGCTGAGAAAGAAAGAAAGAAAATGTGAGTTTCAGCTTTCTGCAAATCTGATGGTTGAACATTTTCAGCTGATTGCTTTATCCCCTGGCCTAAGCCGACTAATTGCTTTGGCTCAATTGAACCGTAATTGGATTGTTCCCTATAGTTGTGGTTCAATGCCACGGCATTGTGCTATCAATAATACAGTAAAAGCCTATTAAACCCATGGCCTTGCTGTGGAGAATGGTACCTTTAAAACAGACATTTGCTTCTATTGTGCATATTAATGCTAATTTTCTTCTTACTTAAATCATTGTGTGAGGGCATTACAGATGTACAGAAAGCTGCAGCAGAGTGAAAGGGCAGAAACTGTGCCCGAGTTTGCTTCCAGGCAACAATGCTAGAAGACCTTTTTCTAAGGTTTCAAAAGGTCTCAAAATTTTATTTTAGACCCTTTGTCTGGAAAACTTGTATTTAAGGAACTGAATCCCAACATTTTTGATGCTTCTTGTGACAACAGTCCAAAATTCAAAACAGAAAAGTCTCCACAGCTTTAACTCCAGCTTTCCCTTTAATACATCCCGAGAAAACATGGATTTCCCTGAATGCTCTGCAGGATGCAGCACTTCCAGAGGATAAACTATGCTCCAAGTGAGCATTGTTAACGAAGATTTTTCCATAACAATGGAGGAGAAACTGACTTTTTTCATATGACAGTGATTCCAGCCATTGCAGAGCCCAGGTCCTCACCAAGGTGTGGTGAGCCCTCAGGAGGGTGAGGGGGAAGCACCCCTTGAGAAGATGAGCTCAAGTTGAAGAGCCACAACTCTGGGTGGCAATTCACAGCCTGAATTCCACAGAAAACCGACCTTTGGCCTTTCCATCTCCTTCCCACAGGCTGCTTCTCCTTATCAAGATGCTCAAAAATGGGGCTGAAGCACATGTTCAGCTTACAGTACCTGGTCCTGACAAGGCAACATTAATTCTGGCAAAAGTGTCCTCAAATGTAGATCATTTGAATCAGAAAGAGTTATAGATACCTGTGAGACAGCAGGCGGCCTGGGACAGCCTTTGTCATAAAGTTTAATGCAAGTTCACTTCAAAAAACTCTCTGATGTTTTACCATTTTCAGGAATCATCTCAAGGCAAACGTGCTTGGGTTCATTTCATGGTTGAGAAGTGTTTGCCTCTGTAATAAATGAGAGCTTCAAACCTTCCTGCACCACCTGAGATGAAAACTACCTCCTCTCTGAATTTCTCTTGACTCCTGTTAGCATGCTGTGGCACAACTGTGCTTAAACCTACACCTCTTCCAAGAGCAGAGACCGAAGGTCTCTAAAACCCCTGCATGAGGTGATTAATTAGATGATTATTCACACGTGGAGCTTAATCCCAAACCCAGGGAGACCTGTGGGAGTTTACTGACTAACAACCTGCAAGTTGCTACCCAGAGACTCCTGAAAGATTAATTATGTGCCAGATCTGCTCAGATTACAGGCCTGATTTACCACACTGTTTGGTATTAAGCTTGCCCAAATCTTTCTATTTTTCAGCTTAACAGTAAGTGCTTGTGCTGAAGGGTTCACATTGCTGCTTCAAGGAGCACTTTTGGAGAATATTCAAAGCCAACCAGCTTAGTGGCTTCCAAGGAGAAAGGAAAAAAAAATTAAAACAAGAAAATAACGTAAAGATGTTGGCTTGGTGCCAGACCTGGGGGAGAGGAAGGGATTTTTAGGTTTTATTTTAGAACTTAGAGCGCACTCATGCTGCAGGATGTCAGCAAGTAGAAAGGGGCTAAGAGACACCAACAGCCTGTTCTTTCCTTCACCTCATCAAGATCCACATTTGTGATTCTTGGTATTTCAACTCCTAAAATACCCAAAGACCCTGTTCTCAGCTCCCGAGGAGGATGGCACTTTCCCTGCCAGTCCAAGTGGACATCACCATGGGCAGTTCCTGGTTTGGATGGGATTGATGGACCTCTCCATCAATGACCTGCCTCAGTATTTCCCTTCTGCCTGCAGGGTGAGGCAGGAAAGGAGGTAGAGCTACCTCTGAGGGCCTAGGTAACTCCCCAGGCCGATGGCACCTGGTGTCACAGACATGGAAAGGACACAGAGAGACAGCTTGGAGCAGTAAACCTTTTCTACATGAGTTATCTTCTGGGTGCATAAACCACTGGAAGAGCTTTCATCAGAACATTCCTGAGGGAAGTTTAGCTCCCTGATTAGCCTTAATTGGATTAGTACACCAGGAGCAGGACCAAGGCATTTGCTCATTTGTAACAGAATGGATTCATAGCCCAATGGTTTCTGTTTCAGCCTGTGCTTGGCTTCAGTCCTCCAGCTGGACCTTAAAATACTTGCAGAGGGAGGATCCTGTTACAGCAATCCATTGGGTTGGAACTTGTAAACAAAGGTTGCCATGAGGCAGTTGGGAAAGGTAAAAGAGCATCTCTAGAGCAGAGCCTGCTTCACAGCTGGCATGGATTACAGCCCATGAGGCAGTCCTCCATCCCTTAGGAGTTTGCATCAGGGAGAAGTCTGGAAAGCCAGAAATAATCAGGGCTTTCCCCAATAGTAGGGTTACTCATCGAAACAGCACAAAGGGGGCAAAGCTGGCTTCTTCTCCCAGGCAGGAAAGGAGAAGAAGGCAGTGAGCACCCATGGGTGCAAAACTGGGACTTCATTAAAGCTGCTCTTTTCAGTTTCTGGATGACTTGGAATTCACCAAGCCTCCAATTGCGCCCTTTAACCACAGAATCCATGCAGAGATAAGGGAGGCAAGGGAAGAAAATCCAGGAGACAGATCTGTCCTTATCCCCAAATAAGTCATTGTCCACCTCTGGTGTAAGGCAGAGGTAAAGGTCCTCCTGTAGAAGACCATTTAGTCAGAGAACAGGATTCCTTTTGCTGTACAAGACAGTCATATCGGGTCTACATCCTCCCATCACCCCAGAAGGCACAAGACAAAATACTGAAATTAAATAGAAGATGCTAGAGCTGTACAGTTCACAGCAGATACAGCAGGCAGATACAAGGATCTGAGTGTCCTCACTCTTCCTTTGCTCTTCAGCCTAAATTGTCCACAAACCCCTTAGGTGAGGAAGGACTGTTTCACAGAAATATGCTGCAGCATTACTCACTCAAGTCCTTCACATTTTCTCACACAGTTTTTCAGCCTCTGTTGAGGGCAGGTCACGGGACTGGGCAGAATATCCTCACCCAAGAAACAGGCATCGAGTCCTGCACAGCCATCAAGTCCCCAAACCAGAAACTGAACTGGGGAAAAGGGTCTTTCCTAAACTGTCTTGCTGATAATCTCCCCAACTTCAAAGCTCACATCTGTCTCGTGAGGTGAGGATGGTTTCTAACTTTAGTTGACCCAAATTACTTCCAGCCTTCCTCTGCAGCACACAGCAGCACTGAGTCTTTGTATGGTGCCTTTGATCACAGCATCTGTGAAATAAACTGGTCGGGTGTCTCTGCAAAGGAAGCCTTACAGACACAGAGGTGCTGAGGTGAAGCCCATCGCTGAGTCTGCTGTCATTAACACCGTGATTCTGCTTTGGAGAGGCAGCAGGGGGAACCTGAGCACAAAACACACTTTACCTGGAAGGTGCTGAGCTTTTGGGCACTCCTATCCTAAGGGCAGTTCCTCACTTAGGGGGAAGAGTCATTGTCTGGTTTTCCACAAGGTGGTCCTGCAGGTAGCAGAGACAAACTTTCCTGAAGTTTTAATTATTAAAAAAGGATGCAAAGACCTACAGCCTTCCTCAGTCCTGGAATAACTTTTAACTTCATTAGGGATGGAAGGCTGGGACATTCTTCCTTTGTACCCTGGAATCTTTCTCATCACTTCTTGTCTCAATCCCCTCAACGAACACACACACTCTCTAAATGCTGAATTAACTATAGTTACCCATGGAAAAGATGCTTAGAATTAGAGAGTTAATGACAGGATTTTTATTATTCATATTTTTCTCTCAAAATTATTTCTAGTGTGTTTTGCAGTTGTATTCTCACTGAGCAGGGTGATTGTGGTGGTTGTCCTTCAGCACCAGGATGATTTTTGGTCATCCTCTGCACTTACAACTTTGCTGACTTAGCCACGACAGCAAGAAAGTAGCTAAAATTCTCAGGGATACTTGTGACTTTCACTTCTGTTATTTCAAAGAAAAATTAAACTCATGTGAAAAAACACAGCATCTTAGAAAAGGACAAGGCCATTTTTAAACACCACAAATGAGCAGAGCATAGCACAATTCAAGCTTTTGCCTATTCATAGATGGGACCCTTCTAAAAAGCGAGAAAAGGAAGAAGAGGATTTTTTGGTTTTAAAAAAAGGTTTAAACCCTTAAACAGCAGGATATTATGTACCTGCTATTAAGCTCCATCTGGCACTCACCAGGCAGGCGAGTGACAAGCCAAGACAACTTTTTTCTGGGGGGAGTGTGAGGGGTGGGGAGTGGGGGGAAAGACTGATTTTAGCAAAGGCTGTAGAACAAAAATTTGTTTGAACTGTTTCTGCATAGCTTTTCATCATGCACTTGCAATTTTTAAAGCTATATTAAGATACAGTGGTAAATGTGTTAAATAGGTCACTGTCTGTGTCCAGCACAGAGATAACAGGCTGTTTATAACTCCAACTGCAGAACTTTGGCTTTTGAGCTCAACTGGTAACTGCTTATATGTCAGGTCCCCAGTGCTTGCCCAGAAGGCAAAAGTTACAGTCCGAGAAAATAAACAAATCTGACTGCTCTCATGTTCAGCCTTGCTCCAGCTCACCAATATTTCTATATATGGCAGCCCTGGAGCATAGATACAACTGGGGAGCACACGATGAGTGGGAAAAGCAGTCCAAAAATGTTAAAGCATTAGTCAAGGAGGCAAATTGAATGGTTTTCCAAGAAGAAGATGAGAGAAAGTAGATGACATTTCTGCCGAAGAAGACTTGAGTTCTGCAGCTGCTCCCAGAAGTGACGTGCAGTGACACTGTTTGATTCAAACAGAAGCTGCAGGAGGGGGTCTGAAGGAGAGGGACACCCAAGGGACACATGAAGCAGCATCAGCATTGATTCAGCACCGCCCAGGCCTGGACAAAACTGAAGGCAAGAGCTATGTGAGCCATAGAATGAGTGTATATCAAAGAAGGCACAGCCTTGGTATCCACCAAGGAAAATATTCTGGCCAATGCACGTGATGGAGGAGCTGGCAGAGAGTGTAAATGTGTTAAATGGGCCACTCCCTTCGCCCAGCACAGCGATAAGAGGATGATTATAACCCCAGCTGCACAACCCTAGAGCCCAGAGCCACATTTCAGAGGGTCTGCTGTCCTGCATAAGTGCTTTTACATCTCACTGAGATTACTCCTATCTCTGAGTTGGACTAAAGCCTCACAAAGACTGTGATCGAGACCTGTGGAGAGAGGATTATAAAACAAGGTCTCTGCTTTCTCTCCCCTTGTGCCTCCCAGAGGTGTTATTTAAAACAGTAGCCCTAAGTTCTGGTTTAGCTATGGAGAATCTATGATTCTCCATAGCTAAACAAACTTCCAAGACTTCATCATAGCTGGTACCATTTTGTCGTGGACCAGTAGTGCATCAGCCCATCTTTGAGCTACACTGCACCTTATTTGCCATTCAAGAGTAGGGGTTTAACCACCTCTCTGATTGCCCAGGAATTAGCCAAACCACTACCTACCTCCTGTGTGGGCCAGCTGTACCCACAGAAAGAAAGGAATCCAGGAGGTTGTGTTGCACCAAAGTTCTGAAAGCAATGCGGTGTCTGGTCCAGAAATACCTCATTTAACAAATAAATCCTGTGGGAGTTATCAGGGAGCATGAGCAGAAATACTTCAGACACTGAAACTGAAAAGTTGCAGCTGATGGCTGAAATAAGCTTGTGAGATGTTTCAGAGAAGCAGGAGACCAAAGGATGTGGTGACTATGCAGGAACAAGGAATTAGAGCCATAAATCCTCTCATCACATGCAGTCCTCCCTGACATAAAAATATTATGAAAAATACCCAAAAGTAAGGCCTGTGGGTGGTGAATGCTGTTCTGGGGCTTCACATTTCTTCTGCTCCTCTGCCCTTTTGTTCCTGCTTTTGGGCACAGCAAAAGACGTGTGGAAACAAATCAAGAATCAGTCATACACAGGAGGAGAAAAATCTCAGACAGCAGCTAACAGGAAGCAGAACATATGTTTACTGTCATCTTCCTCCCCACATTTCAAAAGCCACCTCACTTCCAAGGGGGAGAAAAATCCTTTTGCCGAGTCCCTTGGAAGCGAGGAGAGCACCTCCTCAGCTGGCTGCTGGCTCAGCTCTCAGCGGTGGCTCATTTTCCTTCTGTGCCGCCCTCCCCAGCGCTCTGATGGAGCCTGTGATTAATTCAGCTCTTTACTCGAGTTTAATGCTGTTCCACAGTCATTTTGGGGAAGTCGTTTCTCTCCCGTGGCAGAAAGCCTCACGTTTCCGTGCACGCCTGTGGGTTGTTGTCTCAGATTGATGGCTCGTGCTGCTGTCATCCCCTGAAACATCCCCTGCACAACCCACATCCTGCCCCTGGGCAGGGGATGGCTCAGTCCCTGCTGTGCTGAGGGACCAAGAGCACATCAGAGGGGTGGGGACTGACCCAGGCTCTGCAGGGATATGGGACAACACAGCACCCTAAACCCAGGCTCCACTAACCTGAGCACAGCTTGCAAACACAAACCCCCCTGCACATCTCTGCCTGGGGAGGGAGATGGAGGAAAAGGAGGAATGAAGAGCAGAAGTAACAATTTTCACTTCTGGCACTCTCATTTAAGCACTCACTGCTATATAATCTCTTTGTTCCACAATCAAATATGAGCAACAACCCTCAGTTTATCCCACGGGGATGACCTCTCCTACCCAAGTGCAGTGCACATATTTGCACAACCAGCTTACTGGGAGGCCATGAGATTGTTCACGTGTGGAGCTGGACCCAACTGGAATTCATTACAGGCTGCAGGACCAGGAGGATTAAAACTGAACCGTGCACAAACTATGAGCAAATGACAAATTGCAGCTCTGGGGCTCCTGTGTGTAACCCAGCACTAGACACACACACAGAGCAAGGAGCACTTTTATGTACTTAATCCCTAAGTATAATAAACAGACCATGTATGCTTCCACCATTTGATTCTCTGGTTTGTTTCATTTTTTTTCCCATAAATTTCCCTTGGCCTCAAGATGAAGTTATCTGTGGAATTAATTATCCTGGGTCTGACAGCAGCACTGAAAAACAGAAGTGTAAAGCTTTAAAGTGCTTCACAAATAGGCAAATATTAAGTCAATTTAAAAAATAATATCAAACATAGAATATTACATATTAAGATGAGGGTTACCCTGTTCACTGCCACACACTAGTCACCTCAGGGAAGAACTTAATCCCACGAATGAAAGGAGACAATCTTTCCAATCTTTCTCAAATATACCCACTCCATGTTTTCTCCTGTCTGCTCCAAAGAGAATGAAGGTTTCTGCTTTCAGATGAGTAGTTTTTACTTCGTATTCTGGATGCTGTTGTCTCCTTCACAGTCCCATTTAGCAGCTCTGCAGAACTGCCACGGTCATTTCTGTGCGAAATCAGAGCAGAAAGTACAAGGAACATCATCAGGATTACACAAACTTTCACGCCTGGAAATTTATCTCAGCTGGGATACAAACAGCAGGGTCATCGAGACATCTTCTTGTTGTTGCAGGAAGATTTCATGGCGTTTCTTTTATTACAAGCTCAGATTGAACAGGTGCTTAAAAGATTTTCAGAGTGAGCAAGAATATAGGATTAAAAGAAAAAAACCCACCTTGAGCTGACAAATTAATGAGAGTATATGAAACAGAAAGAAAAACAATATTTAATGAGTTGTTAAGGGACATTGTGTTTTGCAAAACATTCATGGCCACGTGGTAACCATGACGTGTCACAGCCAGCACATTCTCTTGCTATGGATTTTTGGCTTCAGCTGCTCACCAGGAAGATGGAAGGTGTTCTCATTAGAAGGACCATTGCTAGGAAATAAAAGCTTGCTAATTATTACAACTCACCAAGGGAGACAATTTAGTAGTGTAAAGTGGTATTTATACATTTATTTCTGAACTATTCACTTTCATCTCAAAATTTCTGTTATTTCCATGGTATCCAGATGGAAAACTCTCTATTTTATTGATTCTTTCAGGGAGGGGAAGCGTGCCTGACTTCCGACCAAAAAATATGCAACCATACACGTTTCCTTTCCTCTCAAAAAAGCAATCCCAGGGCCACAGCTCTGCCTTTGGCTTCATATTTCTGGGTTTTGTTATTCAGTCCTTGACCTCTCCTTAATTTGGACTTTGACAGCCATAGATTGTTTGAAGACTTTTCTCTCTTACACAAACTTGGAGAGTTTATCTTTTTTTTTTTTCCAGTGGAAGGCAGGGGAGTTACTAGGAAAAAAAAAAAAAATAAAAAGGCTTTGCCTGTTATGTTTTTGACATAGTTATTAAAAATCTTGGAGCTTTATTCTTACTATATTTGATAAAAGATAAACAGGAACATAAACCAGTTACCATCAGGAACAAAAAGAGCCCTACTGGGTCTAAGAGGGAACACAATATCCTTCCTTGTGTCCTTAGGTACCATCAAGAGCATAACTAGACACACACCACATCTCTATCTGTGCTATGTGCCACCATAATTCTTATTGGACAGAGAAATATTTTGCTTTTTCTCCTTCCCTGGACTTCTTCATCCCAGGAACGAATCAGCTAGCAGCAAACCCATCTGCACAAACTCATCCACGTGAAATGTCACCACTAAAATGGTTTCTGGCCTTCCCCTTGCTCCTGCATTCCCACCACACATCCCAGTCCCCATCCCACCACTTGCACTGTGACTCTGCACTGCATCAGTGGATGTTTGCTTCACAAAAAGGATCCTGCATGCCTTGACAGCTGCGTGAAGTCATCTGAGTTTTACACACAGCAGGTTTTCAATGCAGGCATGTTCTGGACAGCATTAGTGCAATAAAGGGCATTCCAGGGGAAGCAGAACCAGCTCCTGAAGCAGGAATCACGATAAATTTTTAGTATCAGTGTGAAGGCAGATTATCTACCCATCAGTCACAGCACTATAAATATTAATCTAATGTTGAAATAACAGGAATTTCTCCTGTTCTTGATCAGCAGTAGCAGCTCCTAGTGTTGACTACAGAACCACTCAAGAGTTTCTGAAGTTCATCTTGCAGGGGCAGAGTATGATTTCCCAGTTTTGGGATTTTTTGATTAACACTGGTCTGTAACACCTGGGTGGTCCCAGAGAGCTCTGCACTGACTCTGAGGCTTTCAGGACTTGCATGATCCCCTAGCTCCAGCACTTGTGGATTACAGACAACAGCTTGAGCAACACACAAAAGGGACAACACAAATAATTTCACCTGCCTCTTTTTTTTTCCTGCGCTGTCCATGTTTTTGAATATTATTTCTTTCTTTATATTTTAATATGCAGTATTTTTTTAAATACCTTTGTGGTAGAGGCAAAAACAGAGCTCTTACCTGCGATGAATTTAGTGTCAAAAATTCTGTGCTAGGAAAACATCATGTAAGGCAATGAAGAGCTGTTATGAACCCCAATAATGGACCATTATAACCTTAATACCTCCTGCCCTGTAGCCATCACACTGGCACTTGCAGCAGCCAGAAGGAGCATGAGGCTTTCCTGAGCTCAAAGCTGCACGCTCTGTCTCCCTGTCCTCTTCCAGCAGGTGTGTGTCCTTTCACCTTTGTTGGAGTCAGGAAAGGCTTGGGAACTTTTCCTGCTCCTCTGGGTGTTTGTTTTACCCTCAGAGCTCCTCAAAAAAGGCTTGTCCTGTGAACCAAGCTCATGGGAGCATTTGCCCCCACTTCTGAATGAGCTGAGAACACCAAAGAAATGAGGAGATGGTTGTTTAGTGTACCACAGAGTGTGTAGTTGTAGTTTTTAGGTTTTGCTATAT
>VZRF01006293.1:181627-311868 GCA_013396875.1 Vireo altiloquus
CTGGAGGTCACAGCACAGTCTGTGCCTCTGCAACTTTGATAAGAACAAAAAATAAACAAGCTTTGAAACAGCAGAAAGAAGCCTCATCTCATCTTTTCGGGACATGGGACATTGAAATAAGGAACACAGCCAGGCCAGATGTCAGGGTCCAAAGAAGAACACCTCCCCCCTGACAACCTTCTCTCTCCAGAATGACCTGGAATTAATGAGAACAGGAAATATTCTGGGTTTGACAAAGGGATCTGCACCCCAAGGCAGCAACCTGTCTCCTGACACTGTAGGGTGATGTATCCAGGATCAATTCTGCATCAGATAGTCCAAACCACTGGAACAAACATAAAAAGGCAAGAGTCAAGAAACCAGATTAAAAAAAAATAAGAGACTACATTCTGTGTAGGCCAAGAGATCCTTAATGCTTCATGTTATACTTTTGAAAATCGCTTTAGCCCAAGACTCACTTAGTGATTAGAGCCCCATTTCGGGCCCAGATACACAAGTGAAGCTCTGATGGAAGGTTTAGAAAAGGCCTTTTAGCCACAGACAGGGAGATCAATCTGTTTAGTCTCAAAGGGGAGAGAGTGGGAGGCAACTTGATTACAGTCTTCACACAGAGAAGATAACGGGCACTTAAAAGGGATTCTTAATCGAGGAGAGCAGCTTAACAAAATGCTCCTGGCTAGAAGCTGAGTCCAGACCAGTTCCAATTAGAAATGAGACACTTTATAAAAGGAATTGAAAATAAAAAAGAGTCACCTTTTAAGTGGTTGTGACTTTTTAAGTCAACTTTTTAAGTGGTTGTGACCACTGGGACAGTCTGCTCAGAAAGGACAGAGTCTCCAAACTAAGACTGGGTACTTTTTGGCAGTCGCCTTTCTCTTACCCCTGAAGGAGCCTGAATGGGAAAGCCAGCTAGAATTTACCAAAATTTCACCTACCAGCTCCTTCTGAGCTTATANTGCCCCTCTCAAAACTGCCCTTGAAGTGAAGTGATCATCCAAAACAGCCAGTCCAATGCCTGTTTCACTGTGTTAATACCTTATCCCACCTGGTCCTTGTCTGCTGTCATCCCTTTTGCTGTGTGTTTGAACCGGAAGAGAAGTTACCTTTTGTGAAAAAAATACACTTCCAAACTGGTCCCACCATCCCATAGGCAGGAAGGGCAAAAGGGGGTTGACTAAATGCATGCACAATGAACAGACTTGCATTTCACTCCTTTTATGTCCATTCATAGAATCACAGAATCCTANGTGTTAATACCTTATCCCACCTGGTCCTTGTCTGCTGTCATCCCTTTTGCTGTGTGTTTGAACCGGAAGAGAAGTTACCTTTTGTGAAAAAAATACACTTCCAAACTGCTCCCACCATCCCATAGGCAGGAAGGGCAAAAGGGGGTTGACTAAATGCATGCACAATGAACAGACTTGCATTTCACTCCTTTTATGTCCATTCATAGAATCACAGAATCCTAAGCTTGAAAAAGACCTCTAAGACCCTTGAGTCCAGCCACCAACCTAATGCTGACATGTCCACCTCTAAACCTTGACCCTAAGCACCACGTCCACAGATTTTTTTAACACTTTCAGGGATGGTAATTCCTTGAACAACCTGTCCCAATGCCTGACTAGCCTTTCAATGAAGACTTTTTTCCTAATATGCAGTCTAAATCTGCCCCGGCACAACTTGAGGCTGTTTCCTCTTGTCCTGTCGCTTGTTACCAGGGAGTAGAGACCAATCCCCACCCCGGCTACAACCTCATTTCAGGGAGTTGTAGAGAGTGATGAGGTCTCTTCTCAACCTCCTTTTCTCCAGGCTGAACACCCCCAGTTCTGTCAGCTGCTCCTCGTAGGACTTGTGCTCCAGAACCTTCACCACTCATTCCTTCTGTTCAGTAGTGAGCACTGCTGGCATTCCCCATGCCAGCATCCAGCATGACTCAGTATAGAGAGAAATGCTGCCATCACTCACAGCTCTATAAAAGCTCTGTGTGACCCAGAAGAGGCTCAGCAGGAGCCAACAGAGCTGCATGGCTGCTCCTCCTGGCACATTCCTTCTGCATGCTGAAAAGAAAGTTGTACCATGGGTTCCCAGGGAAAGGAAATGTCTCAAAGAATCACAGAATTATTTCAGCAGTAAGGGAATTTAAAGACCACCTGGTTCCAATCCCCCTGCCATCAACAGGGGGACCTTCCACCAGACCAGGTTGCTCAGAGCCCCATCCAACCTGGCCTTGAACACTTCCAGGGATGGGGCATCCACAGCTTCTCTGGGAAACCTAGGCAGGAAACTGTGAAAACAACTCTGAAAATATGAATGACAGGAGGGCACAGGATATCTAATACAACTGGTTCCCTTTCTACAAGGGTTTCAAAGGGAGCAGTTTGGTAGCTGACCAGTATCAGATCCCATTAGTGATTCTGAAGCATAATGCTGCTTGATTTATTTATCAA
The DNA here is from genome assembly GCA_013396875.1 of Vireo altiloquus. NCBI lineage: Eukaryota > Metazoa > Chordata > Aves > Passeriformes > Vireonidae > Vireo > Vireo altiloquus. Next base: position 184,075 of record VZRF01006293.1, read on the forward strand.
AGCTGTTATTTTCAAAGAAGTTTAAAGGGAACCAGGTCGCCTGGGAGGGGAGGGAGAGAGACACAGAAAAGTGCAGCACAAAGGGCTCTCATCTAAAAAGACCTTTTCAAAATTTGAAGTTCCATGAAAGATGTCTTTAAGAAATCCCCAAAAGCTTTCATTGAAGCAGTTACACACTTCCCTGCCCAACTCCTAGCAAGAAGCACAAACACTAAGGTGTAGGTGGGTTTGTCTGCCCATGCAACACCTGTGAGCAATGCAGAAGACTTTATCCATGGAGCACTTTCCTGTGGTTGTAACCTGGCAGCCCTTCCTTGCTTGCTCCTCTGTCTTTTCAGGGGAGAGCACAAACCTACGTGGGGGGGGGAAAAAAAAACACTTTAAATTTCACACCGGTCTGGAAAACACAAAGCACAGTTTTCCACCCCAGGTAGCTTCTTCTGGCGAACACCTTTCGTCAGGAGTTTGTGGAGATGAGCCACAGGTTACAGCAGCCACCCTCAGCGAGGAAGGTGGCCCTGCTGTCCCTTGGTCCCTGTGCCAGAGCCCCATTCCTCTTCTCAGCTGCAGGTAACTTCTCCAACTGAGCTGCAGCTGCTGAAATCAGCACGGGATGGAGCCTTTTGTATTCTGAACCATTTGCTGCCCTCTGTAGTCCAAGCAGAGCTTTATTCAACCCACGGCAGGAGCATTACTGCTTTTAGCTGAATTCCTCCAGCAACCCTTGGAAGTGTGAAGCCAAGGTGGTGTGAGGAAAAGGTGATGGGTCCACATGGACAAGCAACAAAGTCACTCTGCCAAGTGTGAGCCTTCAGCAAGGCAGTCATCCCAAGGGTTTCTCGTCCCTAAGGAGGCACCTGAGAGTCAATCAAACTTCACAGGCTTTGCCCAGCAGTAAAAAAGGGGACAGGCATGGCTTTAGGTAATACCTGTCTTGCTGCTCCTAGTGGCTCTGTTGTCTCTCCAATTTATAGGAGTGCAAAGCTAGAACAGAAATCTGCAAAGTCTGCGTGAGGCTGAAAAAAACAACCCCACAACAGTCTGAGCAGAGAGCCCAGGAGAGGCACAACTCTCCAGCACACTGCTACACACCTGCAGATGAAACATTTCACTTGTCAGGCTCCTGCTGCTCAACCACTTTCACTCCTGTGAGTTAAACAGGAAAAGGGAGCTCAGCCCATTGGTCAGACTCTGCAGAAACCTCATCCCAAGGGGACCAAGAAGGGCTTGGGTTTGGAGACCAGAGCCTCAAGGAAACACTGCACAGCCCAGGCACAACACAGAAATAGATGGCTGGGAGTAAATTCAGGAGATCAAGGACCTCTTAATCTCCCATGGCCCTAGTATTTAATTCATGAAAGAGGGAACACAGCTCAAAACAAACTAAAGCTCCTCTTTTCACAGCCCTGCCAGCCTGAAAAAATTCCCCTCCTTCCTTCCCAACTCACTGCCTTTATTAGAACTAACCACAAAGCTTCCAACAGGGAAAAAAAGCGCTTTCACTGCAAACCGATGAAGTTTACAGCCAGATTTTTCCCAAAAGAGAGCAGTTTCTGCTTTTCAGCCTCCCCCAATTACGCTGGCACAACACATCTCTCAAGGTGCTCTGGGTTTAGTGTAACCTAAATAGAGTCTGCAGGTAGATGCAGCCCTCCAGTGGTGAAGAGAAAGACAGGCAGATAGGCATTTTTATAGTGTGTGCATAGAGACAGAGTTATCATAATGGGCCAAGAAATCTCTCTCTTGGGCTTTGGGGGTGCCAGTGCACAGAAAACTAAATCCAGACCCAGCTCCAAGTGGGAAAATAGGCTCCATCCCACAAGGTCCATGGCTCAGGGGCTGAGAACAGAGAGACCTCACAAAATCTGAGCCACGCAAAGCTTTCAGAGGAGCAACTACATCCATGTCTGACCTGGGATGGTGTTCTTCTGCCAAGGAGCCCTTCAAACCAGACACAGGGTGTGCCTCAGGGCACCCTCACATCCTGGCCCAGGCCCAGTCCTGCCTGCTCCATCTCTTGGCATTTGGGTAATGCCCCAACCACCAACCTCAGGCTAGACATTGCCTTTGGACTACTTCATGCTCTGTTATGACCCCTAGAAGGCATCACTGCCACTTCACCCTGGTCGCAGTCAGTCTCCCACTATCTTTGCAATGAAACAGAGCCAATATTGATGGACAGACAACAGACCTGGCACAGCTTGGTCATCCAGGGGCCAGGGAGAGGCATCATCCCCTCCCTGAAGGGTCCAATTCTTACCTGCACAACATAGGGATCATTTGCTGCTTCTTCAGGTCCTTCAAGAAGTGAAGGGAAGGGGGAGCAGGAGCTCAGAAAAGACAACTTTGTTCACACCTGTTGGCTCTGGCCACTGCTGTTTCACTTGATGTGAGCACCTGGGCAGAGCCTGGGTCACATTCCCATAAATCTTCTTACCACAAAAACAGCAAGGAGATTGTCCCTTGTAAATAAGTTGGAGCAGCTCCTTGCATTTTGTCCTGCTCACACCAGACCCCTGCAGAGCTCAGCAACCAACACACACCATTACAGCTTCTTAAGAGAGCAGAGGAGAGAGTTTGTACCAAACTAGCAAGACTTGGGCACTCTCTGAGGCCAAAAGCTGAGGAAAAACTGAGGATGATGTTGCAAACAGGTACAGAGTGAGCCTTGTTTGGGAGCTGTCTGTCCGTGGCAACAGAGTCCTTGGAGCCCTGACCCAGCCAGCACCCATCACTGCACCTACACCTGGGCTCTGCTCAGCAGCTCCATGGCTGCAATTTTCCAGCAATCCTTCAATGTAGCAGTGCCATCTTCAGGCACCAAGCCTGCTCTGCACCCCTGAGGGAGTAGGGACCTGCCTGGGGAGGAAGGGACGAGGTGTCCTGCGTGGCAGCTCAGTCCCCAGGACACCAATGTCTGACTTACTATTGCCCCGTGTTAGCTGCAGCTCACCCTCACCTTCCAGGTGATCCCAGCCTTGAGAGCTGCAAATGCAAGATCCATGCGGGCTTTTGCAGCCCCGTGACAAGTCTCCCTCCCAGCACTTGCATCATTGATTTTTTTATCCCAAGTGGAACCAGAGCAGACGCCACTGAGCTGGTCCATCAGCCCTTGGTCACGGCTTCACTCAGACTCATCTCCCAAAGCACAAATTACCAGGTGAAACACTCCCAGGAGAAGAATAACTTCTTGGTAGCAAGTGCAAGGCTCCTGAGACCTTCCACCACTTCCAGACCAGATTTTTTTCGTTATTCAGGTGCTCCCACAACAGCCTTTTCATTCTGCAGCCCACCTGACTAAGCAACAGATACAGTCTCTGGCTCTCCTCCAGAGCAGACACATCTTCACCTCAGCTGTCTGCATGTGGACCCATGCCCCCAAATGGTATCAGGATGTCCTTTGGCCTTAGACCCAAAATTTTGCAGAAAAGAAGCTATTTACACTAATGCTGTAAACAAGGGCCCCATCTCATTGAGATTATTAGGAACTATTATTTAGCAGGGTACAATCCTCTACACCTGGCCATGCAGGACCTGCTGACACAATGCAGAATGCTTAAGTCCTTATGGCATTGACAGACTAGGGGCATTCACAGAGTCCCACCCTGCAGCTCCATGTACCTACAAAATCCCAATGTTTCCCTGGATAACACTGCCTGGAGCTGCCTCCCCTAGGGAGCTTTGTGAGACACCCTGTCTGCCTGGGGCATGGTGCATCCAGCCTTTGGGAATGCTCTCTGTGTATGGGACTGATGATTCCATGAGTGTGCAGGAACTGGTTAAAAAACTCCTTTTGATCCCCTCAGCATCCCATCACAGGCTGTGGGATGCCCAGACTGTGCTGGGCTCCCCTATCCTGGCACTGCCAGCCCACATTCACAGAGCAGCAGGCACAGAACCAAGGGAATCTTAAAAGAGGATGGTCTCAGCACACCTGAAACCTCTGCAGGGCCCTGAGCCTCAGACATGGGAGAGCAATAACAGCTTCCTCACAATGAAGAGGGGATTCTGGCACCTTACAGGGAGAGAGGCCTTTCCCTTCCCAGCCGTCCTTCCTCTTCCTTGACAGCAGATGTTACTCACAAACCTCCTTGCAGCAAATTGGCAACGATTTCCACCCAGCAGTCTGTGTCAGGAAAAAAGGTTCCTTCAGCTTTTAAGAGCTACAATTTGGCACCACTCATCCCAGCTGGGGACAATTTCCCATCAGAGGCACGTCAGCCTGCGGCCAGCGAGGCAGAGCAGACCTCCCCACTGGACTAGGAGAGCTGGGAGGCTGCAGGGCTCTGCACAGCACTTTGCAGCCATCAGGAGCTCAAAGCATCACCTGATTCGGTCATCAGCGCTGCTTATCCCGGGGCCTGAATTAATTAAGCCCTGAAATGCACGGAGGGTGGGATGTAATGGTGAGTTACAGCTCTCGGCTGGGTTCCCTGGGTCCTGTGCCAGCTGCTCCATGAATCTGGGCTGGCAGTGCCAGGGTAGGGCAGCCCAGAAGCTACTTCAATTCAAAGTGGCTGTAAAGAGCTCAAAAGAAAATACAGAAAGAGAGCAGAGCAAGCCCAAGTTGGTGTAGCCATGGCACCTTCATCACCTCCTTTAGCAGCAGAGGGATTGGCAGAGGATCTCACCTTCACTCTGCAGCCAAATTTGTTTTGTGTCAGGATGATTTGCATGACTTTGAAAACATCCAAAATGAAAAAGTGTTTGCCTGTGTTGGACAGTGCTTCTGTGCTGGGGGGTGGGAAGCTGCTCCAATGCCTTTGCTTCCACACTAAAGCAGTTCTCCCCACAACTGGACCAAGGGAGCCTCAGAATCTCTTACCAGTGTGGTGAGTCCTCGGAGGTGGAGGCTTCTACCAGGGATCCAGGAGGAATTTTGGCCATTTGAATATATTTCTCTGTGCCAGGGGTGTGTCACCCTGGAGACCTTTGGTCATTCACACAAAATATGGGGAAAAAACAGGCCAAACCTACAGACATGCAGCAAGAAGCCCATTCCTCTAAGTCATGCACATCCCCAGGCCAGAGGTCTAGGTCTGGCTTTTTGGTTAAAAAGAGGAGTGGTTCAGAGACAGGTAAAGGACTGTCTGATAAGGAACATCCCAGCATTTGCGTGGTGGCTGCTAACCCTGGCAACACCACATTCACATGGGGCATGCAGGGGGCTTGGGATCAGGCTGAAACATCCAGCTGTTGTCTCCTGAGACAACACCTCCAGAGGAGGTGACTGACGTGCTGCTGTGCCTGTGGCACCTGGTGGGGATGCTCAGTCTTTACAGAACCTGGACCTGCAGCCCCAGGTGGTACCCCAGTTCTCACTGGAGATGGGAGCTGAAGCACCTAACCCTGGAAGAGGTTTCCCTCTAAAGAGGCTCCTGCCCATCCTTTTGTAAATACCTCTCCTTTTCAGTATCTCTTAAATATTTTCTGTGTTTTACTTCAGCTTCTTCAAGAAAATGGTCCTAAAGAAAAACCCTGATGATGAGGAAAATGGGGATCTTTCCATCATAGTCAGGATTTTCATTAAAAAAATCCCATTTTTCTGAACTGCTCCAATAGTTGTTTTAAATTTGACCTTTCAACAGCATCTGGGACATGCCCTGCAGAACATCATTAGAAAAATGGTTCCTTGCAGATTTTTAAATAAAATAAATAAACAAGGAAAGGAAGAAGGGTCTTGCAAGTCCATAGGCAATCTGGGATGCAAACAATGGGATTGGGGCAGCACAAGTGAATGACAGCGCAGTTACCCAAGGTTTACCCTCCAATCCAGGTCTCTCAAAGAATCTGTAGTTATAAGGTTTTTAAAGGATTGGTGGTGCTGGAGACTTTTTTTTAGTACCATTACATGTTAACTTGTAAACCAAAGAACATACACCCAACAAGAGTCCATCTGGTTCAATAGAAATAGGTCTTTATTAATAACATGCACATCATACGTATATTTAAAATACATATACATTATTTCTACTATTCACTTTAGAAAACAATTTCATAAAAACCTTCAATCAGGTCCCAGGTAATTTTAAACATTAAAAAGCCTTTTTTTTTTTTTTTTTGTTACAGAACCAGTAGGTATAATTCCAATTACTTGGTGTATAATCACCATGTATTTAACATAATGCAGGCTCATGCATTTCAATAGAAATAGGTCTTCCCTTCTCTGCTTTGTTAATTGTGTCAAATATAGGATGATATACTTGACAACACCTGCCACAGTTGCTGCACGCAGCTGTGATTCCCTCCTGGGAGCGCTCTACAGGTGGCATTTAAAATTTGGAGACAACTTTTTTACAACTTTCTGAGTTCCTGCGAGGGGCTCCTGGCGCTGCAGGTGGCCCAGAGCCCAGCTAAGGCAGGAACCAGAACAAAGGGAATTTCATGAGTGTCAGAGAGGAAAGCAAGGTGAAAAAAGAAAAGAGGGAATTGGCAAATCCCCTCTGTGTTCATGGCAAACTGAGGTCAGGGCTGGGTTTCCCAAGGTCCTGCCAAGTAGCGAGTCAGATCTGTAGAGAGTGCACAGAGATACCAGCGACAGACGGCTTGCGGATTTACAGAACGCTCACAAAGGCTCGCACGAGGGTGGGACTTTAAGGCACAATAGTCCATATACTCAACACATTCATTGGGAAGCAGAAGTTCAATTTACAGCGCAATAGAGATGTACTCAGGAGCTCAAGCGGCGGCTTGGCGATCGCTGTCACCGATAAGGCAGAGGCTGAGGGAGGTCTGCGAGGGGAGCAGAGCCCCAGCCCTGCACAAGCTCATGCACATGCTGAGCATCAAGCACGCGAGGAGCCCCCTGGGCTTCAGCAACAGGGTCTGTGCGAGGAAATCAGGTGGCAACCGAGTCGTTTACAGCATCAGGGCCCTAACGTCACAGAATCACGGAGTCATGGGATGGTTTGAGTTGGAAGAGACCTTAAAGACCATCTGGTTCCAACCTTCCTGCCAAGGTGGGGACACCTTACTAGACCAGGTTGCTCACAGTCAGTGTTGGGGTTCTGCACCAGACCCCATCCACACCCACGCCACGATCCCCACGACACCAACCCCGTGCAACCTTCACCTTCCAGTCAGAAAAGCAGCGCAAAGAAAACTCAGTTCACAGAAACACTAATTACAGCCAAGTGTGCTGCTATTCCCACGTGAAAATTAATTGCCCTAAGCCAGTCATTTTCAAAATGCTCAGCTCGCCTCACCAAGTCCGTCCTTGTTACCCAGCTCGTCTATATTCTCTCCGATGAATATTCTATCTCCAAGGCAACTGAGTCAAAGGGAAGCAAGGACTTTCTTTACATCCAGTGCAAACATAGCCCATATGTAGGAGTTCCTAATGCAGTCATAATAGAACATATATATATATAAATCTATCTCACTGGAAGTTGACCACCTACAGACAGATTCTCACATCAGAAGCCAGAAGAGCTGAACTGTAGCTACGAACCCAAAAAAGAAAAATCACTGTATGTAACTGTATTAAAATGCTGGCACCCCGTAACTTGGCAACTAAATGTTAAAATCAATGTAAGTACATAATTCCAAAGGTGTCAAATTAAATATTTCGGGAGTCACTTGCAATGTTATTGCACATTTGTACTTCTTTATCACCCCAAAAACTATTTTTAAGCATTCAAGTTGAATTTTTCAGACCCACTTTACAGCAGCACCAATCACTGGGCAAAGCAGAAGGCAATAAAAACTCAAGCAGACTTAAAGCATTTAGAATAGTGAACCTTTGATTCAATTCCATACCAAAAAGTCAACCATAAAAAACCCAATTTGTTCTCCAGAAAGAAATAATCCATTTTTTGGAGCAAGTGAAACTTAAAAAAAGAGACAATGTGTTTTGTTCAGGAAAAAAACACATGAGAAAAACATGAGTAAATTATCATTCTTTTTCCTAGGTAGCCCAAGGAATTTTGTGACCTGATGCAGATTTTTGTCTGTTATATCTGTTCAGTTATCACAACATCGTATCAGAGAGGCTTTAATAGGCAAGAAAGTATCTGCCTCTTTCAGCATGCAAAGAACCTCTTCCAAGACGAATCTGACAAGGCCAATGTCTTTTTTCAGGTGAGGTTAAAGACTTTGATCCTACTGAGCTTTTTTCATTTCACTGAAACATCTCTAATTTTCAGTTAAAATTTTGTTTATTCAAGCCAGAACCATCCTATGAATATAAAAAGTCAGTCAGCGAGAGAAAAGAAGCATTTTAGCATTTCCTATCCATGCTAGATCATTATGAAATCAGGTGAAAATGGACATGAAGAGAAAAAAATGCACAAATCACACCACTCCAGAGTGGAAAATTACATGGTTTGAAAAATCAGAAGACAGGAGCAATTTTCCTTTACCATTCCCCCAGCCCTGGGGTGGCACAAGGCGTTCCTGGTGCCACAGAGGCCGGAGAGCTCCTGGGGGATAATGGCACCTCTCCCAGCAGCAGATGGGCTTTTCTGGCAGCCCTTGCTGGTGGTACTGGGGCTGTCCCACACACCTGACCAGCAGCCTGGGCTACCCCAGCCCCCTGTTGATGAGGGCATGGCCCCTTTCCACTGGAGATTTCTCAAACTGGAGATTTCCCAAACCACACTGAAACCATTTCTCAAGTAACGCAGCTTGACCAGCCATATGATTTTGGGCTGGTGCAAGCCCAGGGGCAGCAGGAATCAAACCACACACAGCCAGGCAGCCCTGAGGCTGAACTGCACTGGCCAAGGACTGAAAGACACTCTTTTCTAAGAGACAAGTAAATATGACTTGTCTCAAAGCAAAACCAAAAATCTGAACATCCACCATGACTAACAGCACCTCCCAAACAGCACTGCCCTGTTTTTTCAGCCTTCCCACAGAATCCGAGATGTTTATATTCTCCAGTTTGCAGGTTATCCTTGTTTTGAATTACACTGCTGACATTATTTTTTTTTAATTAAAAATAAATCATGATTCTACTGCTTCCTTCTGTCTCCTAAACCTGTACTGACTCCTAACTACTGATACCAGAGTTAACTTTGTTCTTCACACCTTTTTGCTTTTGCCTTTCTGCCCTTTCTCCAGCACTAACACGTGCCTGGGAGCTGTGACGATATGTGTGACACACATGACCAGGATGCTCTGAGCAGGGTGACAGGAGGAATCTGACACAAAAAGCACGTTCCTGGCAAGCCACAGTATTTGTTCACACTATATAATGCTTCAGAAATAGCATCAGCCACATCTGCAAGAGCAAAGCCTTTCAAAATTAAAAATAAAAATTAGGTTGTTAGATATATACATATCTCTGCCTCCAGCTGAGTGTGCGCTATTATTTACTTTGCTTTAAAGCTTTAAAGTGGTGATAGCCAGCGAGGCAAAGCTGTTTTCTTTGCTGTAAGCCAACAGACCTGTAGGACTTTGGCAGGCTTTGAACCCTCTTGTATATTTGTTCAGCAGTTCTGGGATGCAGGTGCCCCGTGGGGGAGCTGCGAGTATATCACTAACAGCTAATTTACAAGCTCATTAATCACGTTCCCCCCAGATTATAGTGCAATCTTTGCTTCTGACCCCATTTCTGGAGCATCATCTTTCCCCTAATGTTACTCTTTGGTATTTTCATGACGTAGCTTTGGCAGCTATGAAACTTTCCACTTGTAGTCGTTCCTTTTGCTGAACATCCCACACATGCCATAGCTTGTGAAATATATATATTTACATATTCTAAAGTTAATTCCCAGATTGAAATTAGACATTTCACTTAACCTGAAACATTATTACTAATGCTGAGCAGTTTCATCAGGAGAACCTCTGAGGTCTTACCAGCATCTGTCAGATACATTCATTGTCTATCTACGAGAGTTATCATTGATTTGCTGCCTTTTATAATCCACATAAAAAGAAATTGCTGTCTATTCCCTAGCACCAGTGTGAACCTCGGGCCAAACAGCAAATTAGCATGCAAAGAAGTATCAGGGAAACAGCTAGGGAAAGAGGCAAATGAAGTTAAGGGAACACCGATGATGGGCTGAAGAAACAATCTTTCCTGTGAGTCATTCTGGATCGTATTAAAATAGCAAAGTAGATACCAGCTAAGAGATAATATAAGTAAAAGGTGAATGCAATTATTTTTTAAAAAAACCAACCCACAAACCCTTGCAAATCTCAGTATAGAGTGTCTGTAAGTAGCAAGCGAGTTCAGTCTCTGAAAATCCTAAGCTAAAGACTGATTCCTTTGGCACTGACTCCTTCATGGTCAAAGCAATTCTCAAAGAAACTTTCTGTCTCTACCTTTGCAGCAGACAACTTGTGTTTTACTCCTCACTGTTAGACTACTCCACTGCTTCAGGGCCCCCCCCTTGCACCGGGGATGGCGTAATTTAACTGCAAAAGTGATTTGGAGCATCTGTATCTACACACAGGTTAACTTAAGAGCAGCTTTGTTTCCGCAAACCGCCTTGCACGCAGTCTCTGCAGGTTAGGACCTCCGCATTGCACCTCTCTGTGTGTACAGCAAGGTGCTTCACACCGGGGGTCAGCAACAGGGGCTGCAGAGCATCATCCAAAGCACCTTCCACTCAGCTCCCGGCGCCTCCGCCTCTGATCGCAAACACATCTGCAACGAGTGCCTCACCTCAACACCTCAACAAGCAGTCCAAGCATTCAGAAACAAACATCAGTGGGTCTAACAGCTACTTTAATTCATTTTATAAATAAGCAACTGAGAGTTTTGCTCCAAGTGGCTGCCCGTGTAGCCCATCCCGTAAACGGCGTTCTCTGCAGAGTAAGGCACGATGCGATACGAGTGCAGCTCTTCATAGTAGAGCGACTGGGAACAGCACTCCTGCACCATAAACTTCAGCCGTTTTCGTGCGTCAGAGTAGGCAGTCCTATAGCACGGAGCCTCCTTAAAGTATTCATAACTCTCCCTCTCTGTCTCTAGGTGAATCTTCCTCAACAGATTGTTAATTAATACAGACCTACGGAGATAGGCTTCGGGGTCATCCAGGAAGCGGAGTTTCTGGAGAGATAGTTTTAGGATACAAGTCCGGTCCTCTGGTAGTATCAAGTGCTGGGGAGTAAATGGATGGGTCTTTAGCGTCAAGGAATCAGACTGGGGAGGGAGTGGGGTCTGGAGAGAGAGAGATACTCACTTTTGGACAATACTCATGGTAATCTTGATGTAAATGTTCTTCTTCTGCATATTTTCTCTTAAAGTAAGCTACTTTCGACGTCGTTAATGTCTTTGGTAAGCCCCGATCAGATCAGCTCTGCACAAAAGAAGAAGAAAAACAAGGTCAGTAATTCTTGCTGCCAGGGTGGCTATAACATCACAGTCCAGAGTGTGCAGGGAAAGGAGGCACCCAGAGAGGGAGTGCAGCCAGGAACAACACAGCCTCAGCCTGAAGCCCTCAACCAACTGGAAAAACAGTTGAGAGGCTGGCAAATGTAAAACTGCAACCCCCACCCCGAGCCTTGCCAGCACAGCAAGCCCCTCTCTGGAGTGACCACCACAGCACTGGGCACAGACAGGGTCTCCTGGTCCTAGAGCTGAGTGGGGTGTCCTGGCCATCCACAGCCCCACAGAGCAGGCAGGAGATGCCCTAGATGAGAAGGTCACCCTGCACTGCAGGAGGGACCAGGATGGGGCCACCTGGGTGCAGGACAGGGGAGCCTGTGCCCTGCTGAGGGGTGTGCGAGCCCAGGGCTGGGTTTTGATTTCCATGCACAGAGCTCCGTGGCTTCCCTGGAAAACCAATGCAGAGTGTATTCACTAGATGGTAGTGTCGCCTCGGAGAAGCAGGAGGGCTCCAGTTCAGTGGGAGGGTGATGGAGTTGGTTTGTTCTCCGCGTGGATTCAGTTGTTCAGAGCACACAGGACAGAGGCTCAGCGTTTGGGATAAGAGAAGGAAATATTGGGCTTTTTTCCTGTGACAAGAGCCCAGTGGAGGTCTGTTCCTCCAGAGCAGGGTCCTGCAGAGGACCAGGGCTCTCTGGGCACCTGCAGCCAGGCCTGGCTGCCTGCTCTGAGCTTGCCCATCTCCCTGGAAAGGTGACATGGTGCTAATTCAGCATCCTAATGAGGTCCATAATTCCAGAGGTAGTCAGCCTGGTGAGCACTGGGTCCCTGTGAGAGCCAGGACTGGGCTTTGCTTGACTATTCACTAGACAGTACAAGGAGGCATGTGCATTCCTAGGAGGCACCATCTCCTCCCAAACCCTCCTTTTCATAAGAAATTTCTGTTATTTGCTTTTAAATGCACCTTTTAAAAAATAAAAATAAAAAACCAACCCAAACTTCATTATACTGATGTCTAAAGGCAATTCAGGGAAAGAAAGTATCCAGAGACACTTCATAGAATAACTCAAAATCAGGTCCTGTGGGAAATATTTTCTTCCCCAGATTGGGATCTCTTTATGGGAGCACTTGAAACTTAGGTTTTCTGAGGAAATAAAGGATTTGGTTCTGGACAGCTTCCCTGATACAGTAGAAAAGCCAAGTATTGCACAGCCAGAACACAGACTTCATGGCGGCTGAGGGATCCTTCCATGGGGAATGAGGGGCTCCTTGAGCCTTGTCTGCTGGTGGGAGTGATAAGATACCCACACAACGATTCCAGGGACTGACAGCATCTCTTCTCCCCTGGCAGGAAGAAGCAATGTGCTCTCCCTTCCTTCTTCTATATCAAAAACATACAAAAAACAGGCTGAAGAGGAAATCCCCTCAATCAGAGGATTTTTGTGTATTCTCGCTGACTTTCAAGGCTGTGAGGATGGAGGTTTCCCATAAAGGATGCTGCAGATTTGTGCAGAAATCTGACTGGTGGATTAACACCCCATTTGGAGTCGAGACCCCTCAGCCCTGCTCTGGGACCCCTCAGAACATGGTTTGCAGAGAAGAGCAGCATTTCTCCAGGAGAGAGACTATTCCTCTTGCAGTGGGACGACACTGCCAAGGTTGTCAAGGACTGCTACAGGGTTCTGGTCACCCTGGACCATCACACACACCAGAGATGCTCCCAGCACCCGCCTCAGCTCTCAAGGGCAAGGGCAGGGCTGTGGTCTTTGGCACCCCATTGGCACTGAGTAGCTGCAAACACTGGTTTAAATTCATATGTAGCAACCTTCCTCACTTGCAGGATTTATTCCAGTATTTGAGTTACACCAGAGCCTGGGCAGCCTGGATATTTAATTACTCTGTTAACGTGCTCTCCTCAGTGGAAACCCCACTGCTGCGTTATCTGAGCACAACAACAAATGCATTTATCTCCCAGTGCCGTGGGATGGGAGAACATTACAGTTTTCCTCACACTGCTCTGAGGAAGACAAAGGTACAGACAGATGAAGTGACATTCCCATAGCCACGCAGGCTGTCAGGGCTGGGAAAGGAGCCAAACCCAGCACTCAGGTAGATCCTTCCCCTCAAACCAAGCCTTTAAATGCTAAAATACGCTCCCTAGGGTTTTTCAAGGAAAAGGCTGGAAGCACAGCCCTATCACTGCCTGTGTGGAAGCAGAAAATCAGCCTGAGAGCAGAGCAGACAACCACAGCATGCAGAGCACCTCAGCTGAGTTCTGCAGCTCCACCGGTGCCGTGCAGAACTCTCCCTTGCTGCTCCAGGATTCCACTCCCTGCCCCAGAGATGGAGGGTGGCAATGTGAAATTCAGCATCCCCTGAGCACTGAGGGTCCTGGAGACATCAGGGAGCCAGGACAAGGGAAGGAGCACTGGCAGCCTGTGGCTGGGAGGGAAGGGGGACTGTGTTTTTGCACATGCCGTGGGCTGGGGGCTGGTGCTGGCTGACAGTAGCAGATGGAAAAACTATATTTTGCTGAGGGACACGCATGACCATCCTGGCAGTGGGTTCACTGAGCACCCAGCTGGCACCCTCTTTCCGCGGCTATGTTCAGCACCAGCCTGGGGCATACCCTTGGTTGGCTGTATTTAAATTCCTAAAGACCTTACATCAGCTAAAGCAGCAAAGTTGTCACAACCTCCTCACCCCAACACCCATAACTTTAGGAGCAAGGAAGGGAAACAACAACCAAGTAAACACCAAGAGCATCTCTAGGCTGCAAGTTTGGCTTGAAATATGTTCCCAGTTTTAAACGAAAGACTACGCTCTAGGAGCAAAGTAGCCCCAAGCTGCTCTACACCACACCATCTGTTAGCAGATCCCAGCAGTTCCAAATCTGCAAAGCTTGGAGCACCCACTTCCCCAGCTCAGCAGCTCCCCGGCTGAGGGAAGGGGTACTGCCTGCACACCTGCAGGGTGAGAAAGTGAGCTGAAGGCACACAAGCCCATCCCAGGGCTGCTCAAGGGAAGCTCGGGGTCTGCTCTTGTGCTCAGTGCAGCTGCCATCCCACCACCACCCATTTCATCACCATCATCTTTTGTGGCTGCTGGTGGTGCCCACACATCTGTCTGCAGGTGCAGGGGAGCGAGAGCATGAACTGTGACCTTGCACTGTGCCCTCAAAGCACCCAATGAAGCTAAAGCCCTCGAGGGATCCCTCTCCACGCAGGAGGCTTGCAAGGACCAAGCCTTTCTCTAACACTTATTGGAAGCCTGTGAGCCTGGGAGCTGCTTGGCTGGGGTTACAGCCATCCAAGGCTGTAGTAATGCCGCAGTGAGTCAGACCCTCAGTGTTTTGTTTAAATATAAACATATTGAATCAGTGCTTTTTGTGTAGAAGGCTATTCTCACGAGCCAAGTGTTTTGACAGCTCCAGCAAGGTGGTATGAGTCACTGCCTCTGCCTCACTCAAGCTCAGAGACAGATACATCTTAATCACATTACGTTTTTTTCAGCGCTACACCACAAGTCAAGGCACGGGGCCAAATCTCCCCAAGGGGACCAACCAGCGCAGCGCTGAGCCCCGAGCCTGAGGTTTGTCCTTCCAGCCTGGGAAAGGGAGCGTCGGGAAAGCGCGTTCAGCATCCCGGCAGCGCTCGGCCGCAAGCCCTCCGCCGCTCCCCCGAGGACTCGGAGCAATTTGCACCAGCGGGCGATGCTGCCGGGGCTCGGCAGCCCCAGGGAGCCCCAGGCTAGGCAGCACCCGCTGTTCTCACCCCGCCGGTGCGTGCCTGCTCGGAATGCGCAGCGCACCGGGGCGCGGCGGCCGGAGCTGCTGCCATTAGCGCTAATGGAAGTTTGGGATGTAAATCCCACGCGCGGCAGTGTCTCAGGCTTAGATCTCTCACACACGGCTTCGCAAGGGCTTTAATCGTACTTTCAAAAGAGCAAAGTGTGTCCGTTCCTGTTTGTTTCTCCGGGAATAATTATGGTGCTCTGTGGCGTGGTGCTGGCTGAGTTATTAGGTGTGTTTGGAGAGAGGGCTGTCTTATCTAAATTGGTTCGGAAATAGATTTATATCATGGCAACTACAAATTTTTATCGTTTGAGCTGCAAATTGCCACGAAATCACTTCACCTGGCTCCTGCATCGCCCCAGTGACAGCAGCCCCTCTTCAGCATGAATTAATGCCGGGTGATTTCCACGGGGCAGCAGCCTAGCCGAGACAGGAGCTAAGACGGAGTTTAGCAAATGATTGAACAGCCCGGAAAGAAACACCTGAGCTTGTGCTTTTGCATCTCGGCCAACAGAGAGGGGTCTGCAAGCCCCGGCTCTGCACAGCAGCCCTGTCCCAGAACTTGTACGTGAGCCTTTGGGAGCATCCCCACACCTGCCTGCGCCTGCACTTCCCCTACCTTTCCCCGGGAAGAAAATTCCTCCCTGCCCGCTCGGTGCTGCAGTGGAAGGGCTCGTCCGAGTCGATACTATCGGGTTGTTGATGCAGACATCTGCAGGGGGTGAGCGCGGAGCCGGCTGGCCGAGCCAGCCCCGCCAAGCCGCGCACGGAGGTGGTGACTCAAATGTGCCGCTGCCCTGCAGGGTTCCTATCGCAGCGCAAAGGAGAGTGATCAATATGCGAGCTAAAGCAGGTTGAGACGGACACCATTGCTGAGCACCTCCTGCGTGCTCGAATACAAAACCTGAGGGTTCTGAGCACGCAGAATCTGGCCTCTATTATCAGCCCGAGACGTGGCTTTGACACGGCAGGACGTATCATCATGTCCTTGCGACTGCTGTCCAGCTGCGGTGATGAACTCCCCCCGTCTCTAACCTTCGGAGCACCCAATTAGGGGGTGCTCAGCTGAAACCTGCCCCTGGTTTCACATGCTCTGCTGCTGCTCTTCTCCTCTCCTAGGGCAGCGTAAGCAGCTGGTCCCACCGTGGGATTCCCAGATGATAATGCAAAGCTACCAGACTACTGGCAGATGAACATGTGGATCGAAAACACATGCCAGCCCCAGGATTTCACACGGCTGCCGATCGATTGCAGCCCTTCCAGCGTATCGAGCCTTATCAGCCAGAGCAAGCCCCCTTTTACTGACTTACGGGAAGGTGGGGACCCCCAGCCGTACTCTTGTCTGCTGGCTTTGCACTTTAAAACTGCCTTTTAGTTTGCTGATTGCTCTGCAGATCTCCCTAATTGCCTATTCTCCCTGGGCACACATGTGTACAAGGCACAAGCATCTGAACAGCTCAGGCATGAGTCTTAATGGCTGAGTGACTATTCCTGTCTCGCCCCTTATAGTCCCACTGCTTTCATCAATAGAATAAAATAATGATTCCAGGTTCGCCCCCTTTCGACATCAATCCCAGTAAATTCCCCTCACTCAGCCCAACCAGCTGAAGTTTGCAAACTTGTTAGTTACCTGAGGATGCGGAGTCAGTCTGCCAAGGGCCTTTCTGGGATAATCTCAGCAGTTCTGGTAAGATTTCCCCCTCGCACGGGCTCAGCGAGCATTTCTGGCAGCACGGCACTGCTGAACGGTCACCTGCCGTGGTGGATCAAGGAGAAACACACATGGCTCAGGTGGCAAAATCAGGACAAACACAGCGAGCAGCTGGACCACAAGGGGAGAAAGTGCTATTTCAGCATCCCCACGGGGCTTAGTAACAGGGGTAAATAAGACTTCTGATGCTACACCCAGCTTCGACCTTGCTTCCTGGAATCCCTTTCACACATCAGAAAAGTAGATAAAACATTAAGAAAAAAACCATTTCAGTCTCTTAGTGGTGTAGGTGTAATCCTCTCAGAGCAAATGCTGCAAAAATACAGCTTGCTCCTCTAAATATCTGGATGTTTCTGAAGCTAGAATATTAATTCTGCCCCAATCACCTCTTAAAATGGCACATTATTTTCTCCATTAATTCTTGTCAACCTCAGAGGAAAGCTAAAGGGCTACTATTAAAACCATGCCATTATTCTGAGTAGCAGCATTAATTTTCTATCATACACACTCACACTGCCTGCAGAGCAGTACAGAGCTGGAAAAAGTCAGATTCCCATTTCTCTTTAACAGGGTGCACACTTCAGAGTTTGTCTGACATAGACTACAGTTTCCAGGCTGATGCCTTTCCTTCTGGGTGAAGTATTTGGCACGCTGTAGTAAGAGTATCTCCCACTCTCAGAGGGAAAAACGAGCACATGTATACCTAAACTCTGCACTTTTACATGTGCATGCCAGAGACACTCACACTTTTTGAGTACATGAACGAAATTAGACATGTCTAAATCCTGGAAGAGGGAGAGGAAAGAAGAGCTCGTATGAGTGCGTACTCGTGCCTCGCAGCTATAAGACAACTATATTTAGATAGTTGTGTCATCCCAGAGGATGACAGCATTAGAGACGATGGAAAGAGGAGCTATGGTGACTTTTCAGAGTTCAGCTCTTACCGTGAAAAGAGGACTCTGATCGAAATGACCTTTTGCAGAGTCCGGCAGAGCAGCAGCACCTCTGCCCATGGCACTGCGGGACGCCCGGAGCCTCCCTCTCAGCTCTTCCCTCTCCCACACTGCAGCAAAGCCACGAGAGCTCCCAAACAAACACAAAACTTACTCCACGCCTGCTGCTAAACCCTTTGGAGCGGATCCCACCAGCAAAGCCCCACATCACCTCTCTGCCGCGGGCAGCCCCACGGCTCGCTGTCCCCGGCCACCTCCGGCTCGGCGGCACTCACCCAGCGAGCCCCGGCTCCAGAGGGAGGAGGGCTGCTCCGTCCTTCCCTCGCTGCTCCTGGACGAGGTGGCGGCGGTGCTGCTGGTGGTGGTGGCGGCGGCGGTGGTGGCGGTGGTGGCAGCTCCTGCGGGTCCCTGCAGCCACTGAGGAGCGCATCACCTCCCGGCCGCAGCCCGCGGAGGTGGGTGCCCAGATGTTCCCCGCGCGGATTGGTCCAGCGGGAGCAGATGTTGCCCGGTTGCTAGGAGCGTTGCTAGGAGCGCTGCTAGGAGACGGTGACGCTCTCTCCATCACTGGCGCGACTCGAGGCCGCGGGGAGGGAGGGAAGGAGGGAGGGAGGGCGAGAGGGAGGGAGGACGAAGAGGGGAGGAGGGAGGAGCAGGTCCCGCCACCGGGATGCTCCGCGCCGGGCCGTGCCGTGCCGGGCTGCGGGGGGAGCCGGAGGATGGAGCAGGTGCCGCGGCTCAGAGCTGGACAGGCGGTGAGGAGCTGCCTGGGGCTCGCGGCAGAGGATGGGGATGTGAAAGGCCAGAACCGGGAGGGGGGAGCAGCCCGGGGAGGAGGCGGGCAAGGGGGACCATAAAACCTCCCGTGAGGGCGGGCTGAAGGATGCGCGGAGCGGGCCGGCAGCCGCGGAGGTGCCGAGTGCTCGTTGTGACACCGAGAGAGGGCGAGAGCTCTGCTCGCTTCAGGGCGGGATTGGGAGAAACACAACCCAGTGCCTGGAAGGCCTGGAGGGAGAGAAGTCCAACTCGGTCGTGCTGGCAAAGAGCCAAGCTCCTCTGCTCTCTCTCCGGATCATGTTTTTCTTCCCTCCCAGTTCATGGTTCTCCCTTTTTCCTCCATGCCTGCCATCAGATCCTGGCCCACTTTTTCCCCTGAGCATTTGGGATGTTCCACCACGGTGCCCCAGGTCCCACCCCGACACTTACACCCATGATCTCATGGATTGCTGTAGAAAAAAGCTGCGCAGGAAAACAACCCAGACCTCCTCCCAAACAAACGAGCAGGTCACTGTGGGGTGGGACAACTCCTGCATCTCAGCCAGACAGCAGGATTTTACTGCTGAGCACCCTCCTTAGGGCAATAGGTGGGATACCAGGCTCAGCCTACCCTCATAACTGAGGATCCAATTAGAAAGGCACTGAAAAAGTTTGAAAGGAGCCAATAAAATCTTACCTGTATACTACAGTGTGCAGAAAGAGGGGAAATCCCTTTCCCTGGAAACCTAACTCTGTATGTAAATACTGGAAGATAAGAAGGTAAAACAAAAAACCTATTTTTAAAAAAACCATGCCAGCTATGTGTAGGGACCTTCCCTAGAAGAAGTTGGTCACTCACAGAGTGAAAAGGAGTTGTACAAGATGAGCTTTTCTGGACAGCCGCATTGGTGCCAAAGGCTGCACTGGAGTTACTGGTACAACACTGGCTTAGACCAGCCTCAGAGCCAAGCCTGGGCTTTGATCAGGACTTTTCTCCAAGAAGAAACATCCCTAGACAATAAATTTCCTTCTGCACCTGTCAGCTGTGTCCATTTCCTCACAACCACCATGGATGACACCACTGCTCCTGACAGACTCACATTCATGCCGTAGCCTCCCCATCCAAGCAGTCAGTCCGTCCAGCCCATGGAATCTCAGAATGATTGGGGTTGGAAGGGACATAAAGATCATCTCGTTCCAACCCTCTGCCGTGGGCAGGGACACTTCCCACCACACCATGTTGCTCAAAGTCCCATCCAGCCTGACCTTGAACACTTCCAAAACAACTTCTCTGGGCAATCTACTGCCATCTCCCATCCTGCTACTAAAGGTGACCCAAAGGCTCAGACAGTGCCAAAAACAAGGCACCGTGCTATGGGAACATATTCATTTTGAATATGCTTCATTTGAAGCTCCTGGGTAATTCCCTGTTCCCCTGCGATCTGAAAGATGTCCAATGCATATTGTATCTGGTCATGCTGCTGCTGGAAGGACACAGGGAGGGACGGAGTTCCCCTCCCTCTGGCTGCTCCCTGAAGGTCCTGCAGAGGATTTCGCACTGGGCTTTGTCCTTCTCCCTCTTAGACAGCAGGAATGGAGGCACACTGCATTTGGGATTCACCTGGATCAATATATCACCCAAATTTTGACAAACTGGGTCGTGGCAAGCCTGAGACCCAGCTAGAACATGCCAGTGCAGCAGCCTCAGAGCAGTTACTGCCTTGACTTGGAGCACCTGGCTGCATTTGGTACTCGTTGTGCACAAATGTGCACACACGGCTCCTCTGGTCTCTGCAGCTTGAGGAGAGATCACTCACGGCCACATATTTACTTCAAATCATCTCTGAGGCTCTGCCTCTTTTATTGAGAAGTCAAATGAAACTCCAACTAATTTCAAATTTGAATTTTCCAGGACAATAGGAAGGCACTG
The DNA here is from genome assembly GCA_013396875.1 of Vireo altiloquus. NCBI lineage: Eukaryota > Metazoa > Chordata > Aves > Passeriformes > Vireonidae > Vireo > Vireo altiloquus. The sequence goes on from VZRF01006293.1 coordinate 204,496, forward strand.
GAATTTAATTGATTTTGATTATCTGCCTTATTATTATGTTGCCAGTAGCAGTAGTTCAGGTTGGTGTAATTTTAAATTTACTGTGAGATGAATCTGACATTTCTCTACTGCTGAATAGAGGACTTGAGCGATTCTTCAGCTCTTCACAAAGACATAGTAATTAGTTCAGTAATATCACTTCTGTAAGCAGAGGTAGAAAACGAAGACACAGAAGCACCTACTCCGTGCCTAAGAGCTGAATGAACGACAGCATCACTTACTCCAATCTTCACAAAATTTACTGTATTTTTTTTCAACATTCAACACAATTTCCACTGCAAAGACACGTCTTCCCCTCTCCTGTCAGCACACAAGCAGGACTCATTAGCAGGAAAAAAATTTACAGCCAAAAGGTCAGCTATGTTTCCTCAGCTGAAACCAAGAAGCATTTCCATCCCCCGATCAGCCCTGAGGAAATTCTTCCAAAATCCAAGTGTAGCTGCTTTTCTTTGCCTGCTTTCCAAGGGGGCAGAGAGCTCAGGGAAGCAGATCCTCTGCCAGTGTAAACCAGCACTCTTCTGCTGGCTGAAACGGACCTCCATCAGGAAGAACAGAAGAGGCTCCATCTCACCCCATACCATCCCCTTCTTCCAGCCATGGATGCACAAGAAATCACCTCCCCTCCTTGCCTGAAGAGGAGTTTTCCCCTCTGCCAGGGATGCCTGGTCAGGAATCACTGCCCGGATGACTCGCACAGCACTTTAATGCAGCGGAAATTAAACAGACCCATGAACTGGGACCAAAGTCTCTATTGACAGCAATGTTATTTGAGAAGATAAGATTTTAAATGTGTGCTGCACAAGATAAAACCTGGACAGGCAGACAATAGAAGAGCAGCTTTTTTCTTTTATTTTACTCTTTCGAAAGCAGGATTGCCTGACATATTCAGTGCTGTAACAAATATATGTTTTTAAATGATTCAGAGCAATTTGGAACATAAAAACCGAGAACATTACCATTTGCTTTAACTGTCTCACAGAATTAGAAAAAAAAAATCAGTTCCTTCATTTCAAAGCAGTTATGTCTCCTCAAGTCAAGTGTTAAGGAAAAATGAATTAAATTAATGTGCCCCTTTGAATTCAAGCACCAAATATTCAAAAGATGTGTATATAAAAGCACCAGCCCTCCCAGGCAGCATTTACCCACACAGGTGCTGCATCTCTAAACACAGCATGCAGAAGGTATTTTCAAAAGATAAAATGTACCCAAAATGTTCAGCATTTGTACCTGAGAAGCTTCAGATGTGAGAAGCTGCATCCTGGGCCAGGTTTTATCCTTGGCCTGGCCCCGCTCAGCTGCCTCCAGCAGACACAGACCCTCAAAAGCTCTCCCAGCCATTGGCTTGTCACAGCAAATGAAGATGAGTAGCTCCAGTTTCTGGACCCTGTTCATGCCTCCCCATGGCTGGCCAGCCTCAGAGGGACCAGATGCCTTGGGAGGCTAATCCTGCCTCTATCTAAAATGCAGCTTTTGCATTTCATTTTGAAAGACCAGCTCTTTCTCTTTCTGCTCTTTCTGTACTAGAATGCTATTTTTCTCCTCTCTCCTCAAATCCATTGAACAAGAAAATTTGTATTTTAAAAATCTTTACATTTTTTCTTTCACCTTCTAACATTTGAGAAAAACTTTAAAAAAACCTTTTGAAACAAGCTGGGGAAGAGAAGCACAAATGAAGTTCATTTTCCTACATACTGTGCTCTTTACCCCCTATACCCTTCCCACCACCCCCAACCAAATTCCACTGTGTTCCCTTAGACCCCTCTAGGTCAACCAGAGGCAGCACATGCTGGAGCTGTCACAATGGACCAGCTCACCGACCCTTGGCCATCAAACCCACTTCTTTCTGCTTCTCTGGAAATGATCCTCTGCCAGATGACAAAATTTGTAGAAGCATAACTGTGTTTGAAACAGTTACCCTGCTCTAAAATGTGATTGAAATTGGCCAACCTGTTAAAAAGTGATGGTGGTGGAAGAGAGACTGGCGAGGAGACAGATGGCAGACAGCTCAGCTTGAGCCTCCACTGAACTGATTGAGAAGTGGGAATGGCTTCACCCTCTTGTGAAAGATGATATCACTCTTTTGCTGAAATTGAAAACTTAGTTTCCTGATATTAAAAATGTGACTTTTCCAACTGGTCAAAATTAGGACGAAAAAAAAGGATGTCTTGACAAAACAGCACTTGGTGCTTTGCCAAGGGATGAAGTCATTCTAAGGAATTAAAATGCAGCTGGAGGAAGGACAGGATAATCAGAATGATAAAACATAACGCAGCCGGGCGCCCGGCGGGGCCCACACGTGCTCGTGCTGAGCAGCGGCGTCCCAGCAGGAGCAGCAAGTGGAGTGCTCAGCCCTTGCATTTGCGTGGTGCTGTTGTACACTAAGCACACAGAAAAACTGAGTTTTTACTACCAAATTTATGGGCAGCCTCATTTAGGCCAAGTGCTGGCCCCAAGATATGTGGCCCTGTCCCCTCCCCCCGAGTTCAGTGCTAGCATCTTCACTGCAGTGTATGCCCAGCTCACACGGGGACACAGGCAAGGCTGTGATACAACCAACCCTGTGCTGGTTAGCCCTGAACTGGGAATCAGCTTGGGAAAACCCACTTGAGGCTGAGGACTCTCCCACGAGGACAGCGTGAGGCTGTAGGAACAGCAGCACAAGCGTGGTGTCCCCAGCAGTGCCCAGGTCCTCCAGAACCATCCCCGGCACCCCTCGGTGCTGGCGTTACTTGGGAGGAGTGGGGTGAGCTGGTGGGAGAATTGAGCTGGTTGATTGGGCAGGGAGAATTTTAAGTGGTTTTCAGAATGTGCATGGGGTGAAGCAGCGCCCAGGATAACCAAGGTGGGACAGCCCTGTCCTGGTACCGACTCAGACCGTGCCACCACCCCCCGGCAGCAGCACTCAGGATAACCAAGGTGGGACAGCCCTGTCCTGGTACCGACTCAGACCGTGCCACCACCCCCCGGCAGCAGCACTCAGGATAACCAAGGTGGGACAGCCCTGTCCTGGTATGGACTCAGACCGTGCCACCACTCCAGCAGCTGCAGCCACCCGAGCCCCTGCACCCTGAGCAACTTGCAGACCATGCCTGGCTCTGCAGATCCCCCTCTGTGCCTAATTACTATGTCTGGGGGGCTGCTGCAACCCAGAGCAAACCCCAGCCCACCCTGCAGTCCCTGCCAGCCCTCTCAGCTGAGCCCAGTCACCCACGAACACCAGTCCTCAGCAAAATATGTATTTCATCCCCAGTTTTCACCAAGGAGGGTGAGTTTTTCCAAACTCCCTAGTTTCTCTCTGAGCCTCCCAGCATATCCCGTTTCTCTTTAAGATGAAGGGCGCTGGGCTGGGTTTTCTGTGTCCTCAGATATGTCTTATATCAACCGCCTTTGCTGAGGTTTCCAGGCACTGAAGCTACCAACTATTGCCTGAAAAAGAAACACTATTTCTGGGCTGGTCCTGGAAAGCCAACCCTGTGGGTGCCAGCAGGGCTGCAGAAATTGTGGTTTCTCATGTCTCCCTCAAATATGGCACTGCTATTCCAAGAGGAACAAACTAACCCCAGTTCAAAGCCACCAGTCTGGGAAATTTTTTTAGCTTCTATCTTTCTCCATCTTAACGTGGGCAGGGATTACAACTGCAACCTGCCAGAAGCAAACCACTCACAATTACATCATGACCAAAGGTAACTGCAAACAAAAGTAGCCACCAGATACAGACATGCCCCTTGTTGGCCCAATCTCACCTCTCCAGCTCATCATTTGAGCTCTTACCTTTGTTTCCACCATGTGGTCACTCCTGCTTCTGTGGGGGCATCCCTCTGTGTCCCACACACATGGCCAGGATGCCAGCAGGGCTGTTACCTACACAGAGCAGGGACACTGGTGACACTGACTCCAGGTGCCAACACATCACTGGTGTTTAGGAGAAAGGCTGAGTCCAGGGTATCACCACAGAGGGGACTGGAGGTGCTTCTCCCCCAAATCCTGCCAGGGATAGATGAGAGACTGGGGAAGAGCAGACATCAAAGGAATAGCCAGCACTTTTCCTTCCCCACACAGCGTTGGCCAAAAGGCTGGATGCAAGGGGAAGCAGAGATGTGGTGGGACATGGGAATCTCCTGAGCCCCTGAAACCCCCAGCCTGGTGCCACAGGGCCCCCATGTCCGTGTGGATGGACAGGAGCACCAAGTGCAGGGCAGATATTTCCCATTGTTCCCAGTCCTGCATTATGCACCAGGCACCTGCATCCCTGTTCTGAACAAAACACATCCCCCTCTCCTAGATGCATATTCACTCCATTCTGCCACAGCCAGAACAAAAAAGGAAGATACGTTGGGTTTGCATGTCTACATGAGCCATCTGCTTCTTTTTATTCATAAAAACCTGTAACAGCAGCATTCTCCATAACAAAATAAGACTTGTTTCTGAGGTGTGGACAGCTGTGTGTGTGTGTGCAGGGGTGGTTTCAGCCCAGAATAGTGCAGAAGCTGGGTTTAATGCTGATTTATTTTTCCAGTCAGATAGCATCTAGACATTAGTATTCCTAACGCAGCATATAATTAGCAAGAGGCAATATATTGTATGATCATGCACGTTAGCACTTAAGTAGAATAAAAATGTTTCATTGCCAACTACATGAAAAGCTAAGAATAAACCCATACCAGTCTTCCAGTTGAATATCCAAACATCTCTTCCTTGTATTTTTCATCTTTTTGTCACAGTTTTGCACTCCAGGTATCTCTTTCAGTCACATACCCAGCAAGTGAAACAGTGCTCACACCATCCCAGTGGCCTCTCACCAGTCAATACCAGCCATTTATTAACTATGTTGAAGGTACAACTTCCAGTGCAAATCTTTGAACTTTACAAAAGTGAATAAGACATATAAATTTGTTTCTTATAACTTTCACAGTACAAACAGTTCTCCCTTTATAGATTTATTTGTCATAAAAATAACTTAACAATAAACACAAGCTCTAGAAGCCTTGCTTTTGCACTCAGGGACCTGGCATTTTTATTCATTTTTCTGTACTGTTAGTTTTTCAAGTAAACAATTTACAGACAAATTTTGTGCTTGCCCAGAGAATTTGTGAGTGCTCATCCCTGGAAGTGTTCAAGGCCAGGTTGGACAGGACTTTGAGCAACATGGTCTGGTGGAAGGTTGCACATGGCAGGGGGTTGGAATGAGATGGTCTTTAAGGTCCCTTCCAACCCAAACCATTCTGTGGTTCTGTGATCTCAGGCTGGGAAAGGGGAGCTGAGATCTCCATTGCTCCTGGTGCTCCCTCAGCCATGGGGCTGAATCACTCCCAATACCAACCAGCTGTCTGTGCTGAGGAGATGACAGCAGAGAAAGGAGGAAGATTAAAGGCAGATTATTCTATTGAACACCAGGAGGGAGGTGCAGTAGGAGGCTTACAGCACTGTCCTGTGGCAACAAACCCCAGGAGCGATGTCTGTCCACCCAAAAAGCTCCTGAGGGGAATGATTCCCATGTCATGGAGCACAAGGAGGAAACGTGACAAGGATACACCTCAGTGCCTGCAGTGTCCAGCTGTGCCCACAACAGAGAGACAACAAAACCCTGTCAGAGATGGTATATTGTTCCAATATAGAAAGAAGTCAATACACACTAAAAATAACTTATTACATACCATATATTTAAATCAACAGTCAAATACACATTGAGATGTGCTTCATGCAAATGCCCCGTGGCGCTCTGCCATAAAAAACATTTTTATATATACACACATATAAATGTCACGCAGTATTTAAATGCTAAGTCTACCGAATGATTACTTCATTTACTCTTCTTGACAAACAAACCTCTCTGCTGGGAAAAAGTCAATGGAGTTACAGCTGAGAATACAGCCCAGCAAGACACAAACCATGGCAATGCCAGCAGAGGAATACAGGAGAGATGTGGTACCAGTTTAATTGGAAAACTTGTGCTTGAGGTGCCACATAGTGACAACAAGAGATCAGAGGACAGGTTTTGTCCTGAGCACCATGAACATAAAATATTGCTACCAGGCGCTGACTGTCTTGGACCAGACCTCTGCAGATATTAATGAGAGGATGGGATGCAGTGATGGAGACAGCGTGAAGGAAAAGCACCTGGACAGTGTTAACGAGACACAACAGGGATGAGGAAAGCTGGCAAAATTATATTATTTTTTCCTAGTTGCTAATGAAGAGAGAAATTTGTAATGTACCCTAAGCTCGAGAAATGAAGGGAAAGGGAACTATTTGGCACAGTGAAGCTCCTTCCCTGGAGGTCACAGCTAATTAATGGTTGTGGGGCCAGGAAGAACCCTGCTTTTGTGTGAACCCTGAATCCTTCTTCCTCACCCATGGCCAATGTCAGCTTTTTGTCTCTTGTTTCTCAGTAAGATCAGCCCACACTGGGAATGACACTACAGGGGACAAACGCTTCCAGAGTATTTGGTGTCTATTTGATGTTCCCCACTGCAGCCAGAGGAAATGCAAGAGCAAGGAGGAAACATCCTTAGCTCCTCACACCTGCAGCTGCCCAAGCAGCTGTGATGCATGTTAAAGCAAAAAAAATATGCTTTCCAATTTCCTTGAGAGATGAGCGAGCCAGGTCCGAATGGAGTTTCACAGCTCCCCTCTGGCTTTTGTGTTTCTTCCCCAACTTTTTCCAACCCCAGCTGCCTAATGCTCACTCAACCCAGTGACCATGCAGGTTTTTGGTATGTGAGATCACACAGACTATCACAGCCTACCTGCATCGCTGCCAAGCAGCAGTCTTCCTTCTGCTCCATCAGCGGTACCTCAGAGGATTCAGGGTTTTATGGTCCTGTGATGGACAATACCCAAATCCTATGAAGGTTCCCAAATTAGGATCAAAAGAAGTCCCATCACTGGAATTTTGTCTGCCTTCTGAAAGAATTAGGTTTTCCCTCTCTGGTAAAGACCAGTCTAGTGACAGAGCTTTGCTCAGGTTGTTCAGCTCTGCAGAGATCCCAAAATCCATCCTCCCAGGATAAACTCTGGAGCAGAGCAGAGGGAAAAAATCTGCCCTTCAGCCTTTTTTGGGGGGGAGCAGCAGCCCAGAGCTCTCCTCTTACCCCTTCATCTGTGCAGAGGGTTTGTGTGGAGAGGAGAGGGATTGTAATGCCAAAGGAGATAAATGGTATCTACCAAGTTTTTTATTCAGGCTACCGTATTGACCTATATCTGCCTTATAAAGGTGAAGAAACATGGATAGCTCTGTGGGTTGAGCAGGAGCATCTTCCTGCTGCCAGCTGGCAAACAGCTTGGGGATTACAGCATGAGGATTAATAGCCTTTGTCATTTGTGAGTGCAGATGCTAACCTTACTCATATGACAGACTGATCTTCTTTGGATTCTGTGCCTGTTTGCTGTTCCAGAAAGATGACCTTGGGCTGCTGTGAGAGACAAAATATTTACACATTCATTTCTTAGGGCCCACAGCGTAGGCTGCAGGAAGACACGAGCTCACTCTGCATTGAAAAAACAAGCTGTATGCCTTCAGCAGATCTGGAGCTCAGGAGTCATGCAGAGAAACTGGGTTTCAGCTCAGGCTTGATGCCACTGCAGCCCGGCTGTGCTGCTTTCTGGAGTAGGGAGTGAGCAAATTCCCAGCTCTACAGCAGCACGAGCACACCAAGAACCTTTCTCTCCTGCCCCTCTCCCCCTCCACCACCTTCCCACCACTGCCTGGGGTTTTCATTTCTTGCATGACAGCTTGTTAAATCCTCACCAGATCCCAAATAAACACCCAAACCAGCTCTGTGGAATTATCTTGGATGCCTTTCCAAGCTTTAGGATCTGTCAGCTTTTGGCTGCTTGTATCACAGAAGCAGATGAGCTCAGAGCCAGCACCGCTTCCTGGGATATGAGAACGTATTTGTTGGGGTATCACATGCTGGAGGGAAAAACCTGCCTCATTCAAAATGTGAGTTTTTCTACAAACCCTGGCTGCTTTGTTTTTTTCCCTTCAAACCATAGCTGCAAACATCACACTTAGCACATTTTAAATGGAAAGTGGATGTTCCTGCATACTAATTCCTGCAGGCTCTGTTGTCCTTTTGCAGAACACAATGCCCATGAGAAAAAGAAAAAAGCAAATCCAGAACAGTTGTTTCTTCTGTCATTGACTTGGTCCACACTGAGGCGAATGGGTGTCACTACTCTGTAAATATTAAATCATCACAGCCCAACCAACAAACTTCAAGCTCCACAAGTGGACAAGAGAGCAGGGAGGCGAGGTCTTGACCAGGAGCATCATGACTTTAAGATGACCCCTCTGGGAGGAGATAATATGCTGGAGGAGGCCATATTCTTTGCTCAGCCTTTCAGTCCACCTTTCGTGCTGAAGGGCAGAAGGCAGCTGAGAGGCAGAGAGATGAAGTGCTGTGATCACACAGATTAAAGATGATGATAAATATGGGAGCGGAAAGCAAGCTCGGCAGGCACGCCAGCTCCAAGGTCACTGCCAGCTCCAGCTGAAGGGGAAAATGAACTGCCACCAGAGGAAACGCCTGCTCCTCTGCCAAGCTGCCACCTTCAGCTTTATGCTGGGAAAATGATCAATAGCAGCTGGCAGCCTTTGGATCTGTGCATCCAGGAACATCTAACGACATCCATGACTGAAGATCAGTCGGCTATGTAAAGCGCCAAATAACTCCTCGGGATCTGCAGCTGCTAAAAATACACCCAAGCATTGTCCACGAACCCCAGGAGCTGCACAACCCACATTGCCCCTGAAGGGAAAGGCAGGCAAGGCAGAGCAACAGGAACGAGCAGGCCACAGCAGGGTCCAGCTAATTAAAGACACTGGCAAAAAGGGAACCCAGACGAATCAAAGGATGTAGAAGATCATCCAGATAAAGCCTTTGCAAATGGGCACTCAGTGGGCTAAAAGAGGAGCTCATTTCTGTGGGCATCAGTCAAAGATCACCATTATTGTGGGGAATATAAACACAGTGAGATCACTCTGTTCTGTTGTCGATAAACATTAAAAAAGAAAAAATAAAATAGCAGCAGAGAGCTTGGCAGGATGGGGGCATGCTGGCTGGGGAGAGGACACGGAAAGAACAGACTGCAACCAGCTGAACTATGCTGTTCAAGATAGAGACATATTCAGGGCACTTGCCAATATAATAATGCTCTAGGCCTATGCCATTGCAGTTATTTCCTTTCCACACAATGGTTTTATGGGTTTTCAATTTTGACTTTTTTTAAGAGAATTCAAATAAACTAGAAAGAGATTACAAACAGTGGTGTCAAAAGGGAATGAATTATCTCAGAAAACATGACTGCATTAACAAAAAACCATAATCTAGACCTGCAAGTGACCAAGCATCCCAGAATCAGGTTATCCGTTCCTATCCTGCTCCCTGAAATCCCTATGGCACTCCCACAGCTCTTCTCCCCAGCTGAAATCCCCACAGAAGCACAGAGCATCAGCATTCACATGGAGAGGCCAGTGGAGCACAGGGCCTGCCAGCCATCTGTGAGTCCTGTGAGAGTAAAGATTCCTGAGGAATGGAAAACCTCCTGGAAATTCAGGCTTTCCAACCACTACCAAAGGAAACAAGGGGTTAAAGCAGTGACTGAAAGGGCAGCAGTGTTGACACAAGGAAGACTGTGAGCACAAGCCCAGCCTGTATCAATATTAGCAATGACTAATTCAATCTGTCAATGGGAAGAATTACAGGAGTTTTGGAACCTGCTGGTGCTGCTGCAAAGCCTTCATTTCACAGACAGTCCATAATGGAAGGAAAAATAAAACACAGAAGCAACAAAAATCCCAAAATGTAGCTAGCAAGCACGATCACCCCTTGTTCAGCCCAAGATTCCTAAATTTCTCCATTGCTTTACTAGGCACATAAAGAACCCCACAAATGCACTTCTCAAGGCATGGATGTGCCTACAGTTTTGGCAGTAGCTCCGAAAACCCAATGGCCCCACTTCCACATCCCTTGCCTCCTCCCTCCAAAATTTTCTGGTAAAATATGAGGGTAAAATGTTGCAGCAAGGATGCAGCAACCTGCTTCCCTTGTACAGCAAAGTTTTAACCCATGCTTAGATATTAACTTACTCTAAGTAAGCCATTTTCACTTGCTTTCCTCTGACTCCAAATACTCTACGCTGAAATTATATATTAAAATTCAATTCCCTTAACGCCGTATCTTTAGGAAAGATCTTAATGTGAAAACAGTATGGAAGTCCAAGCCCAGTGTATTTCATTGTTTTTTTAAAGTTATCTTTTTCATTAGTTTTTTTTAATCATGCTGTTATAAATCCTAGTTATCTCCAGTTCACTGCTGAAACATATAATCAACATAGACTCTTCCCTTAGCTGATCATTAAGCATAGGCAAGACTTTGCAGGTTAAAGAAGTTCTGGAGAGAATCTCAGTAAGTTTATTACACACACACAATCCAGGTAATAAAATTAATTATAAACACTTGCATATACATTTTATGCAGTTCAAGAAGAAAATATGGAGGGACTGGAAAACTACTGGAATCAGCAAACACACCTTTTGAATTGGGCTGTTTCCTCTACTTTTTATTTTTCCCAGGAGAAAAGTGTATAATAAGTAAAATTCTATTCTGCTGGTTACCATTCAGATGTCCACTTTTTCTTGCATTGGTAACACAGCAGCTTCAGCAGTGCAGTCAAGAATGTATTTGTAGGATGATTTGCATTTGGGCTATACCCTGTTTTGTGTTACAAAGCCCCAGTAGTTCAAAGCAGGCATGCCAGCTTATCTAGACAGTGGAGGAGAACCCTCCTGCATAGGATACTCACCAATCTCCCTGGAAAAATGATGCTGAGACAGGTGATAAGATACAAAAGCATGGTCTGTAGAATAACTTGTATCACCTGTACCAGAAGTGCTTCTCCGTGCAGATTATTCTGTCTGCCTCCTGAGGACAGACAGAGCCTCTGTGTGACACCAAGTGATAATCTGTGAGTGTCATAGCACTGCCCTCAGGGCCTGTCTAGCCTGGATGTGATAAAAACCAGCACCAAGGACCAATTTTGGTCAAACAGCCAGTGCCAAAATTTGCATTAGTTAGATTCGCACAGCACCGTTGAAGCAAAGGAAGTGGCCGTGGTGCAGGAGGAGGCAGAATTTGGTGCCAGGTCTCAGTAAATGGCAAAAACAAACCATGGAGAGATTCAGTACAGACAAACCTCTTCAGCAAAATATTTCCTGTGTCTTGCTGTCATCAGCAGGAATGGAGAAAAGACAGTCCTCTCCTAGAGAGCGTGGAGAATGGGAGATTGGGCAGCTGATAGCATTCGGAGATCTCAGCACCTCACTGCCTACATTCCACTGAGGATGAACATCCTCCTCTGTGTCACACACAGCACTGCAACAACAACCACTTATCCAAGCAGCAGACTGAGACACGTCCTCTATCCATCACCTCCATGACTTCAGCTTACAGAGACAGGAGAAGAGATTAAAACGGAAAAGGACAATGTAGTCTGAAAAGTAACCGCATGACAATGCCATCACCTCATCCAGCCAGGCTGCTCCTTGCATTGCTTTCACTTGGAGGCAGGAAGCACAGTCCTTTTCTCCAGTGCTAGTTCAGCAGGGCCAGTAGCCCCTCTGGGAGGGGCACCTGGGTCCTATACCTGGCCTGCAAGAGAGCTCCTTCCCAAGGTTAGGTGACAAGGTCTGGCATCCTCTACTGCTCAGCTTGCCAAACCCAGTCCCCTTCCATGTACCAAGGAGATATTACAGGATACCACAGGAGGTTTGAAGAAGAGCCCTCAGCAAACTGAGTAGTGCTTCACTGAATCCCAGAGAAACCCCGGATCTGAAGCCCTCCCCTGTAATGCTCACAGAAGTGCTTTTCTGAATGAACCTCACTTCTAAAAACCACATTAACACATGAGCAAAACGATGCAGAAAGGAGTGATTCAGGCACAAAGGTGGATGTGCATTTTGTTCTGGTCTTTTTTTGGTATTTGTGGTGACAGAAGCCGTAACTTCAAGTAAACATCTAAACATGCATTGTATAATGCAATATAAAACTGATGCTTGTTATCTCTTGTGCAAACCTATGGCAATGCAGGCTAACAAGTGCACAGGGTGCCTAAATAAAAATACCAGTAGTATTTAGTCCTTATATCAATTGTTAGTACAGGAGAACAGTAGTAATGTCTAGGCACTTAAAAGTTGACAGAGAATTCAAGAGTGCTTTCTCATGCTGCCTGAAAAATATATCATCCAGTCTACAGTGGTACCAAATGCTTATTTCTAGGACTTAGAAACACGATAATAAAAGGGAGAGGATGTGATCTGCATGCAGGTTAGCTTTTCTGTGAGCTATCTGCGTGGCAAGAATATTTGCAAACTTCATTAATATAAATAAGGGGAGAGATTGAAGAGAGAGTTTACCCCAGAAGAAAACAGCATCACATCAGAATCAGTCCGTGGTGATTCGGCCTATGACAAAATGAGCAAGACAACAACCAAGGAAAGGATTTTGCAGGTATTCCCACTGCTTCTCACTAGGGTTAATTATCTGGAGGTATAAAATGCAGGGCAAGCTGGAAAGGTGAGAACCAAACACGCTCCCTAGGCCTTGCCACCTGCAATACCCATGGCTGCAGACACGGAGAGGGCAGGTTAAAGCTGTGTGCCCTGCCAGAGCTGTTTTCTGCCGGCAGAGAAGAAGGGGAGACAGCCCTTAGTGCCAGGAGCTGCAGGCTGCCCTGGTCACCTCTAGGACTCCAGCAGCGTGTGCCACCTGCAGACCTGCGTCCCCTGCGACTCCTTCATCTCCTGCCAGTGGCTCTGCTCCTCCTCCCCGCTGCTGCTGTGGCCCATGGCAATCCAGCCGATCATCTCCTTGCGCTTCATGCTGCGCCTGTTGTAGATGGAGATCAGCAGGGTGACGTCGGAGAGCTGGAAGAGGGCGACCTGGAAGATGAAAGTTTCCTTGTAGACAGGGTTGGGCTGTCCCCGGCGGATGGAGGTCTTGCAGCGAGACATCTCCTGACCCACAGAGTTGCGCAGGCAGAGCTTTCCGTAGGTGTCTAAGACAAAAGAGGAGGAGATGACACGTTTGGTGCAGGTGACAGACTAAATGAAAGCCCCAGGCAGTCAAAAAATACACCAAAAATCTTCCAAATAGAGCAGTTTAGCCTGCAGTGAATAAGAGATGAGGGCTGGATTGCCCTCCTTGGTAAAATCCACAGGATGAGAAGCAGAAGATGAAAGCACCTATTGGATTTTCTCATATTCAGCTGGAGGGAAAAGAAAACTAATGCATGTTTCAGCCCCACTCTCTTGATGTGCAATATCACATAGATATCACACACAGATATCAGGATGTCTGATATCCTAGAAAACCCATCTAAGACTAACCAAAACTATGAGCATCCCTAGGGATTCTCCACACAAAATGGTGTCTCCTCCTTCCCTTCCTCTCCCTCACCATCAAGCCTCGTAGAGGCTGTCTCACCCAGGCTTCCCTTGGCTGCCCTTGCCTCTCCACCACTCTCCTTTGGAAGAATGTCTCTGTGACCTACTGTTTGAAATACCAAAAAAAGGGTCTTGAAAGAGAGGGAAAAAAACCTTGCATAAACAGTGAATAGTAATAGTTTCCCAGTTTTTCCAAATCTTCATATTACGTTCTTGCTGGGCTCAAGGTCAATTTTATTTACAATTTATGTCCATACAAGGAGTAAACATATGCAGCAAATACAGGGAAGGGATGGTCCAATTTAGTGTTCCTGTAAATCTGCTCTTTAAATTCCCGCTGTCTCCTGTATTAATCAGTTCTCCTCTGTTACATGGTTGCTAATACTGTGGTGTCAGAGCTCGGAACACTCCACAGACCCAACTCAGTGTAAGTTTTCACCTTGCTGTGCACATGACAGTGACAGATTGCTTGGCTAGACAAGTCCTCTGCTAACCCCTTCGTAATCTGTGCCTGGGTTCCTGCAAGTGAGTATTATTTCAGAGTGTTCTGAAGATGGGAAATAAATAACAAGCCTCCATCTCTTGTCTGCAGCATTTCTATCCTCTTCTGTTCCCATTTGATGTGTTATTTTACGCACTTCTCTACTGAGCAACACAAGGTGTGAAATTGCACTTCAGGTGTGAAAACACTTCCATGTCTCCAAAGCAGGGCTTCCCGCTCCTCTCAAACTGTTCCACTGAAAAAGCTGTCAGGAGGCTGACAATCAAGGAGCAAATTGTGAGCCTGCACAGCTGTACAGCTATCAAGTTACTGCAGGGAAAGTTCAGCCCAGTCATTAGCTGGGGGGTGCCAGCTTGGCTCCCAGCGTAACACTGGGGATTGAAGAGGATCTTGCCAGCAAATACCTGCTTGTTACACCAAAAGGCAAAGCTTTGATTCAATTTCCTGATTGTATCTGGGAAGGAAAAAAAAAACATTTTATTGAAAGGTGGACTAATTTCCACCTTGATATTCAGTGTTGAGGGACTGAAATCTGTAACAGCTTCAGACCCATCAGAACACAACATCCAGGAGAGGACCCTCTCTTCCAGCTAGACTGAATGTGAAACCAGACACAACTCCTACAGAATTTGTGACATGTCGCTGTGCTTGGCACTGACTAACCACAATGTGCACTGAAGCGTTCCTCATGTGCAAGTCCTGGCTGCTGGTCTAGGCACCAGGGAACTCCCTGGAAATAAAGATAAGTGGGAGTTTTAAGTTTTTCTTTAATGTATTTGTTCTTTTTTTTTTTTTTTTTTTCTGAGAATGGGACTTCAAAACATTGGAAGAACTCCACCAGGCTGACTTTTAAATAAAAACAATTAGTACAATTCTCTGTTTGAACTTCCGAATTTTTCTTCCTTTTCACAACCAACCCAGGATTACCTTCCTATGCTATTTTACAGAAAGGTCCCCCACACATGTCTGCATCTCTTTTTCTAAGAAGACAGGGAAAGAACTGAGGTCTAGATTTTACTTTTAGTATGCCTTGCTGTCATCCTTCCTTCTGACTTTCACCAGTAGTGGCAGCTCAGGTGGGATTCATCACACCTCACTGCAGGCACATTCCTTTGAACAGTCCCCAAAGGACTCAACCAATTCATAACCAAGAAAGCAGATGGCATCATTCAGCAGTGATTTAGCAGCCAGAGATACCATTACAGATGATTTAGGTGTTAACACTAAAGCAAGCACCACAGCTAAAATGCCTCATAGGATACTGTCTCAGCATGTCCCAGGTAATTTTGCAGGCAAAGAATGGATGAGTTTTTTACAGTCATAAACTCTGGGATGTCACATCCCCGACTGAGGCCTCAGCTTCTGTAAGTGAGAGGTAACACAGCTGGCTTTGAGGAAAAATGAGCAGCACACCACCAATGACTTAGTCAGAAAACTTGGCTTTTTCTTTAACATATCTCAGATTTCTACGTAGTTCAGCTCCAAGACCCTGTCGGTACAGTACCAAGGCGGGTAGGGATTCTGCACATATCATCTGGATCAGGCTGGAAGGAGAATGTGCTCAAGGCAGAGCTAATACCAGGAGTCTTATTCACCCCCAGGAAAACACAGGCACAAAACCAGTGCAAGTGACAACTAGATCAGGCTGCTAATTCTCCTCAAATTTATTCCACTGAGTGTATTTTACCAGCCAAAAGAATCAAGCTTGCCTGAACAGAAATAAAAGAGTAGGTGTGGATCATATATTTAGCATCTGAAATTTGCTTTGCAGAGTTGGTACATACAAGGCTGAGCTGTTATTCTGCTTCACTAAACAAATTTTAAGATTGTAGTTTTCCCTTCCTGCATTGTGCTCTTTGCAGTATCTTTTTAGGTATCTCATCAGAAAACACAGCTCTTCCTGTGGTGCAGTCTGGTCCTCTGGGATAGAAAGCTCTCCCCTCCTGTTGACTTTGCCAAAGAAAATCCATCCCCAGTTACACAGTGAAATTAGTGGAGCTACGGCAAGGATGAACTTGACAATTTACTGAGGAATGTATGTGTAAGAGCATCTATTCATTATGAAGGCAAACATTTTCCATCTAATTACATGCTCAGGTTCAGTAATGGCCTCATTACCGTGGTGTCTCAGCACTCTGTGCTCTTCAGAGTGTTTACTTTTGTGCCACCTCCATCAAACACAAAAGGAAAAGAGAGATTAGGGCTGACATTCTTTAAAATGCCTAAGTGCTCACCTTCTATTTAGGCACCCATTTCACTGACATGAAGAGGAGCGAGACCTCTTAATACCTGGGAGTGTCTGAGACTGCAGCTTGCCCACGGCTACACAAAAGTCTGTGAAGATTCAAGAACAAGGTCTAATTTTGCCGATACCAATTTTAACACCGCATTTACCAGGCTCTCCTGTCCGTACAGGTTTTGTAACAGAACTTCTGGCTGCAGAGCATTTTTACTCTGAACTCATCTTGCCTCTCTAGAGTGAGTGGACTGGATGATGTTCACGTATACAAAAAATATCAACAGCCTCACATTTAATATCAGAGTGAAAAGCACTAAATGAAGGAATGCTGCGAGAAGCCAGACACATTTTGGGCTAGTGCTGCATCTTCTTACTCCAGAGGGCTGGGCAAACCTCTCCTCGTGCAGACTGCTCTGTCTCCATAGACTCTGCCCCAACCACCAAACACCTCTCGAGTGCTCATCTGCAAAGGCAATCAGCTTTTCCGGGATTCTTCTAATGACCCATTTCTGTCACGATTCTTCTGAGGCAACTAACTGATAATGACAACTCGGGGGAATAATCAACCGTAATTTATGCGTTCCTGTTTTTGGAGCAGGGACCATAGCGTGTGCTCTGCTTTCACTTACACTAAGCACCACCATTATTAGCAAAGCTGACCTGTGAGCAAGAGCACTGCAAACACAAAAGCGTCCAACCCCCTGCTTGAATATATATTTAGAAAGGAAGTAAACAACCAGAGACTCCTGACCCCTCACGTCTGCGGACTGCAGGGTACCGCACAGCGCCGCACGGACTTTCCCACCCGCGCTCCAGGAAAGCTAGCTCATTTCCAAAAGCAGGATAACCATGTCAGCGTGCTGCAATCCAGACTAATAACAGCCGCAGCAGAAGAAAGCCTTGGGCCTGGAGCTTAATTTCCCCCAGCTGGCAAGCCCACGCTCCCAGCCTACATAATAAACGGCAGCACCGCGTGGTGAAGCAACCCCAGAGCTCGACTCTGTGCTGCTCTGTACAGGCAGCTCAACGTGAGGTCTCAGTTTGAGGCCCAGAAGACCATTAGTCCTGGCTTTGCCTCCCCTTTCCGCCAGCAGTGGGGCAGAACACTGAACATTCACACTCTGAACTGGGCTCACTGCAGCTGGATCAGTAAAATGGCAGAGAGGAGAATTAGACCCAAGCTCTGGATCTCAACCCCACGTCATTAAAGCCTGGATTAAAGCAGTTTATGGCCTACTCTGTAAATCATACAAGAGCTGAGAGCTGCTTACTACATTGCTGAGAAGCCAACTTTCCCTTCCCTGTTCACCAAGCCTCTCCTTCTCAGGTTCCCTCTCCCGGGGCTGGCAGCTCTCTTACGAGGGATGGGATCTGGCAACATGTGAGTCACCAGAGAACAGACCAGCAGAGCCTTTAACTTAAAATGCAGCAGAAAGGAATGCACTGCTCCCTGGAAGCACTGCTTGGCCTGAGGGGAGGGAATTGCCAGCATCAGTGTCACGCAGGAGGGACAAGAGATGAGGGCTCACTAACTGCACAGGTCTCTCGGGAAGGAAAGCTCCTTCCAGAGCACCTTGGAGCTCAGTACCTCAGTGATCCTCCTCTGCTGCCTCAACACGCCATGGTCACTCCATTTCACAGCACCAGCCCTCTCCTGGGACACGTGTCAGGCTGCAGAGCCGGGCCACCACCTGCCCGCACTCGCCAGCCCGGGCTGACACCGCTAAAGCACGGCACAGACACCTCTCCAGATGCACAGCGTGACTCTCCTCTAATGAGGGCAGTTCTCCTCTTTTCCACATTAACGCTTTCCTGCTGCCTCAGAGAGGGGGCTGGGACTTTACCAGAGGAGGCAGGGATGCACAGCCGGGCGGATCGGGAAGCATGGATACACACCTTCCGAGCAACGGGAGCAGCTGGATGTAAGGATGCTTGAGCCTGGCTTCTGTCACCTCCAGCAGCAGTGCCCACAGGCGTGGCTTGATTACACAGCCTGCCATCAGATCTCCTGCAAACACTGCTCGGTAGTGCCATTGCAGATTTGCACTAAACATTCGGCTCCAGCTGAAACTGGGAATTAGGATTGTTCCACTCTGGTAGAAACGGCTTTTTTCCCCTGCTTGTTTCGGGAGGGGAAGAAAAACGTGGTTGTTTTTTTTTTTTTCTTAATCACAGCTATGGGAGTGGGAGAGCATCACCATACATCCACTTCAAATGCAGTCCTTTGATTCAGAAACATCTTCATTTTTATACAGAGTAACTGTATCATGGACTATGTTTTTCACAGACCTTTTAGAAATATAAAGCTATTGAAAAGGTTACTGGATAACCACACACTATGCAGGAGGTCTAATTATTATGGAATATCCCCCGCAAAAATCTCACAGTCGCTCCTTGAAAGTCCATTTTTCACTTGTTTTGTTTGTTCCCCTAAGTCTAATCAGTCCCAGGTCCCACGTGTGGTGGGAAGAGCTGTACCCAGCCAGTCCATCCACCCAACAGCACCCAGTACCACACACAGAAGCTAATCTATAAAAATATGGCATATGCTTGTTCTCTCACAAATACTCTTGAATCTCCAGCTATTTGTGACTCAAGAACTTTCTCAGTCAGAAGCTTTGTATTTAACAATACTCTGTGGAGCCTTCTCTTTGAATTTCTCCAGTGCTGCACAGAACTGAAGCAGGCTTCCAGCATCCATGACATTTTGTAGTGAGGAATTAGACAGCATAGGTGAGGAGCTGTCTCCTCTTCAGAACCGCTGCCTCCTCGCTTCCTTTTAACATCCTTTGGTTTTGTATCAGGAGAAGACAACGAATGACTCTCGTCAATTCACTTCCTCAATGACACTTAGAGACCTCTGTGAATCCTCCCCCATCTCCCTTTGTTGTAGCATCGTAGGAGGCACAGTCTATTCAGCTACAGCTCTCTGGAAGCTGTTCTCATTCCCCTGATTGTCTCCAACACTCCTCACCACATCTTTTCAGTTCTGCCATATTCTGTTTGAACAGAGGAAGACAGAATTGTACATGGTATTCATTACACCAGTGACTGGATATTTACAATCAAAGACTAATTTTCCATTTTGTCCACCTTAAATTTGGGTGTTTTTTCACTACAATAGGTGACCCTTGAGTTGACATTTTCCTGCAGTTATTTACCTAATATTTCACTCCCAAGTGGCTGGGAGTCCACCCAGATCACATTTAAATTCCACCTGTGTCCCCATGCAATACCTTGCACTCATCCACACTTCCTCTTCCACCTCACTGCCCAGCTGCTCGTTACTGAGACATCCTCCTGGGGCTCCTTGCATCTGGCCTCATCTTTTCCACCCAGAACAAAGCTTCCTCAGCTGTTCTTACTGCAAGCTTATTCCAGCTCTATTCAAGGATGGACAACAAGAAGATGCAGGAGGAGAGGTGGTTTTC
Organism: Vireo altiloquus; assembly: GCA_013396875.1. Taxonomy (NCBI): domain Eukaryota; kingdom Metazoa; phylum Chordata; class Aves; order Passeriformes; family Vireonidae; genus Vireo; species Vireo altiloquus. Next base: position 224,151 of record VZRF01006293.1, read on the forward strand.
TGCAATCTTACTGTCACTGACTGGCAAGCTCTGAGCAGCAAGAAACTCCCCAGCACATCTACTGCTCTGTTAGCCAATGTCTGGAGGACTGAATCCACCCCAGCTTGCCCTGGCACAGATCCCTCTTCTATTACTGATGGGATGGGAACATGAATAGCAAGGCTTTAGGAGCTCAAGCAAGTTCCCTGTTCACAGCAAGATATGCAGGTTGAAAGTTAATTTCTTTTATTTAGCTTCCTCACCTGCTTTGAAATAATTAAAGGAATTAACCTGTGCCTTTGATCTCCAGGAATGTAACAGGGATAATAACTTTTCTTTCCTCAAAAAAAAGCTGATAAAATAAAACCCGCTAATGTCTTTCAAGCACTCTGATCCTAAAGCAACTAGGATCCTAATTTAAAGATCCTAATCTTCCCATGGGAGCATTTTGTGTACTTTCTGTCATTGTTACCTGTGGCACAGGTAGATATTTGTTTTCAGACAAGTCTTTACTTCAAGAATTTCTCCTGGTCCCCATAGAAATCCTGATAGCTCGTTCTCTCCCCTCCCATCTTTTCCAGCATCAGGGCTATTGTATTTGTTTAATGGGGTTAATATCTTGCTGGTATAATAATGCACAGATGCAATTATTATGTGTGATTAATTCTGCAGCTGCAGAAAAGCTTGGAGGACTTTTTCTTAGGCAAGGGAATAACTTCACAATAGTTCTTCTCACACTGCATTACACGCAGACATAAACCCCAGAAGAAATGCAGAAGGGAACAGAAGGAAGGCTGGATTAGAGAAGACAGAGCTGTACCCAGCAGAGCAGCTGATGGAGGTTTAGCATCGCATGGGCAGAGATATTTCTGTGTTTTGTGTTTATGCACTGACTAGCTCAAATGACTCCTGGTCCATCACTGTGATCCCAAGGTACTACTTCCATGCACATAGTATGTAACTGGTTATAAATTTTTAAAGACATTTCTGCCAGTGGTGTAGGCTTCTCTTGTTACTTTTTTTTTAATAATAAACACCCTTTAAATGAACACACTGCATTTTGTTCTAAGATACAAGACCACAGACCAAAATATGAACTCCTACAAAATGCTAGCACAGGTTAATGATTTTTACAAGAAACAAGAAGAACGAAGTGCACAGCACACAAGCCATTAGCACTAAAATACCAACAGTGTCTGCAACTGACAAAATTGTAGATGCTTTTCTACATGAGGCTTTTTGGCACACACAGATAATTTATGGTCTGATGCTAGAGCCATTCTCTTGAGTGCTCTTAAGTGCTCTGAGTGATAATGGATCTATTTGTGTGGTCAGGGATTGTAAGCTTAGGCCTATAACTCAACATGTTCCCCAGAACAATACCTGGACACTTATCCTTGACCAAACTGTTCTTAAATCCCACATATGTGACCTGAAGAGAAGACACTGCCTGCACAATTTAAGTTTCTGTAAGCTGCCCAGCTGTTTTCTAACCCATTTATTTACCACGTAAGCACCCATGACTTTGACATTTACCTGACTCAGTTTAAAGGTTTTAGTGAAGGAGACAATGTGCCCAGGAAACACTGAGAAATGCACCATCTCCCTTTTCTTCTCTAGAAAATCGTCTGTTTCAGCCTCTGCAGGCTTTGACACCTAAAATCACCAATGCCCCAGTCCAGCTCCTTCTTCTGCACACAGTGAAATCGCTGTGCAAGGATTGCAAGAAGGCAGCATGCATGCTGTGGGTCTACAGGTGGGAGAGAAGAGGGTCAAGGTGAGCAAAAAGCACAGCTGGAGACTTTGCTGTTGTGCAAAACTCCTTTGTCATTCCCCAAAGCTGCAGCTGTTGGCTGCTGGGCTGTGACAGGACCCCATATGGGTCCTGTATAGGATCTGTGTGTGCAGGGCTGGGAATGGAGAGGGATTCTGCCCATTGGCTTCTCTCAGTCTTGCCATAAACGGTTGCCCTGAATAGCAGTTTGGGCTCGCTATTTAAGCGTTCCACAGAGCTATTATATCCAAAATTTCCATGGTACTTTAAAGAAATCACTCTCTCTGAGCCTTGAACAACAGAACCTTAAATAGGACCTATTTAAGAAAACACAAGGGCTCTTTTCTCTCCCTGCAGAAAGGGGCACAGCAGTTTTAGCTTTCACCTTGTGAAGGACTTATTGAGCACCTCATTCAGCCAGCAGCATGTTTCAGACGGTAACGATCGGCCCTCAGCCCTCCTCTGCAGTGCCTGAGGGGTTATCAGTGAAATGCTACTCCAGCACCTAGACAAGGGCTGGTTTCCTTCCTTCCTTCTTTTTAATTTCTTTCAGTTTCTGCTTCACTGGGTTTTCTTTTTCTCGCCACACTACTGAGGGCTTTGCAGGCACAGAAGAACAATTCGGAAGGCAGAAGCAACAATGGAATAAAAGAAGCAGATTTTGATAGGTTCAGAGTTTGCCTATAATCATTTATGGATTTCTGTGTTTCCCTCAAAAGTGGATCTAGCACTGAGAGACATTGGTCTGACAGTGGTCTGTATCATCTGGATGCAGAAAGGATGAAATTTCATTTACGGGAAAAAGAAGTGGGAATTACAGATGTCTGAAAATTATTTTGGACCTATATTGGGACTACTTTAATTTCATTTCTGAAAGTAAAACTTCAGGGTGTATCTACTCTGCAGCATATATAAACAGGAAAGCTTACCTGCTAGGGCATGTGGTAAGGTGGTTGACTTAGTCTACCTTTGTTTTAAATTACTAAAAAAGACCCCAACTTAAAGCCTTTTATTAAAACATGTACATGCAAACAAGAACATGCCTTTAAGTAAGTCACATGGAGAGCTATGTTGTCACAGCTAGCGGAAGACAGTGAGGGCTGCACAGACTGGGGTCAAGTGTTTTACTCTTGCACAGACTTGCCCTTAATTCTTGAGGGACTCACCGATGACACAGATTATTTCTGTAATCTACTTAAGTCTAGTTGAGTGGAAAACCTGAGTTTTCACATCCATATACTGAAATATTACATAAATATTTTGCTAGATCTGAGCCAAAGAGCAGAGCCTCTTGCAAAAGCAATTTCAGTGTTTCGCAACTCGAGATTCTCTGTCAAATCCAGCGAAGGCAAGGAACTATCAAAGGTTTACCTGCTTTGACAAGCAGGCACACATCACAGAGAGCAAACACACCAACAAACAAAAAGGTGCTGTTTCACAGTGCCATTAGCTGCTGGTTTCAGATAGGACAGCAGGAGATGAACAAAGCACTGCCATTCAACCTCTGAATGAGGCACCTCACCAGCAAACAGGTAACTGTGGCTGTGACTCCATCTCTATCCTGGACATCACCAGCACCATCCTTCCCAAGCACTTACTGCAGCTCAGGCACTGACTAAACCTACTCTTAACCAATTTCCTTTTTTTCCTTTAGGACTGGAGGCAGGGAACTCAACGATCACAACAACTCTCAAATCTTCTTTCTGCAGAAGATTTCCTCGTGCAGCAGTGGAGAATTCACAGCAGGAGGGTCCCCAAAGGGCCCAGAGCACCAGGTCACCCAGAACTCAGTGGCACAGCACAGGGACTAAACAAAGTGTAGCCCTGGGAAACACTTAATGGCACCAGGCAGGGTCTCCTTGGATCGCATGGTAACATTTAAACACTTGGAAAGTGCTTCTTGCTATTTTTTATGGATCTGCTAAGAATTACTCTGTGCTTTGGGTACAACAATGCTTTTGACATAATCAGATATTGTAAAGGTATGTACAATAAAACAGACATTCAGGTGTTACTATCCCATCAGCTGAGCCTTCATATGATTCCCTCCAATTGCCCTGTAATATCTATCAGCATATATATCTGAAATACATGTGCTGATATACATCTGAAATACTTAATTTTCAATCAGGTGCTCTGCCAGGAAACCCAGCTCAGAAACACTGTAGTTGAATATCTTGAGGAAGAAAATAAAAAAGCAAATTTTGGCTTAATGGTGCTATTTAATAGCAGTGAAAGTACTTACCAGGTGGCCTATTAATTGCGAGGTTTCGGAAATGACTGCCTTTGATCATCTCCACTGACAGCCTCCCTGTAGTGGCATTGTATGACAGTCCCACGAGCAGCTCTGGCACCCCTCCATGCGACAGGGACTGTGTTGAAGAAGCGCTATCACTGTGAGAGATTGCTGACAGACTCAGCTGAGAATCTGCACTCTGCAGGGAAAGAGCACTGAGAGAATCATCAGGACAGTCACCACCCCACCTCCCCCTTAATTTATATCTTGGGGCCTTGTTTAGTAAGATCTCTCTTAAGAAATTACAATAACTGAGAATTAATTATGCTGGGGCACGAGTACAGAATCAGAGTGTCACTTTTACAAAAACACATCTCTGAACTTTCTCTTTAAAGATGAGGAACTCTGAGTGAAGTGTTATCACGAGTGTAAATCAAAGCCTCTGAGATAAGCAAACATCCTACTAAACTAATACTCAGTACATCTCCTTGATAATGGCTTTTGGATGAAATACACTTTTCAGTTTGGCAGGTTTTGGCCATGTACTGTGCATTTTCTTACTTTCTTTCCTTGCTACCACCACGCTTTCTCTATTCTCCTCTTCACCTGGAGTACGATGTTTTATTCATTTCATGTGCACAACCTCTCTCCGAGCTTTTTGTAGACAATGAATCATGACAGAGCTCATCTACACAAATTGATTGGCTTAGCCAGAGCTGGATAAAACTGTGATGTGTGTGGAAAATTAAGAAGCAGCGCAGCCAGATCCTCTTCACACGACCCACCTCTCCCCTTCCATCTGTCATGCAGAGGAACATTACTAAGCATTTCTGGCAAGATGGAAACTGCACAGTGTGGAGATCCACAAGCTGGTATCCAGGGCCAGATGAGGTAGCTCCTGCACTGACAGTACCTACACAGTGGTGCACAAGAACCACAAGAACCCTGTCCTTACTGAAATTAAGACTAATTTTGCCTTGGTGGTTCCCAGACCAGACTACTGTTTCTGAATGGCACAGCATGTGATGGCTCGTGCAGATGTAGCAGATCCACATCATTTTGTGTAAGCTTGCCAGCTGAGCTACTGTTAATAAAGCACAGTTTTGCACAGGGAAGAAATGCCCTGTGCTTCCCCTTACTGATAACTTCTTAAGTGACAGCAGGTCAGATCCACCAGCCACACAGTCAGCCCTGGATGAAAGACTTCATGAAAACCCTGTTCACCAAAAAACAATTCTAGGCACTCCATCTGTCCTTCATCAAACTTACACTCAGGTTACTCCTTGGTTCCAAGAGCAGTGTCACCTTCACTTCCCCTTCCTGGCTGATGCCTCTCAGGTAGAACAACTGCTCCCCCATCATCTTCTCCCCAGCCATCTTGTGCACGGCGTAGAGGCGGAAGCGAACGGCGTGGCTGCTCAGCTCCTGTGGCTCCAGCTTGCTGAAGGTGATTTTATCCTGAAAGACGGGGATGGGTCCTCTCTGCACACTTGTCTTACCCCTCTGTTTCTTGCCTGGCATCAGAACTGCGTGCACCTGCCAGGTGTTGACCCCACTGCGGTCCTTGTCCGGGATGTCCCTGGCCTCCAGGACAGTGGCTACCAGCTTTTGACTTGAGGGTTTATAGGTGAAGGTGACATCCAGGTCACCACATTTACAGATGGGCTCATGGACACCGTGATGAGCTGGCACACTGTTCACTTCGTTGTGTTCCTGCAAAGAGAAGGAAGAAGTAAAACCTCTACCAGAGCTCAGCTGCCTCTCTGTGATTCCAGCTCCACACAGAAGGAAATTGTTCCCCTCACTTGTGCCTGCAAGTATAGGCAGTTGCTGTGTGAAATATGGATCCCACTGTTTCTGGAAAGGCCAATGATAGTTAATTGCCTGATTTTGTGTAATAGTCCCCATACGCTCTAGTAAGCAACAGCACTTGAAACATTTCCAACAAAAAGTTTCATCAATATTTAAGTGTTTTGCAGGAGACAGTTAATTTGGCAAACATTCTACATAGAGAAAAACTAAACAAAGGATTTTTTACATTTCATTCATGTCAATTTTGAGGCATTAACAAAACAGTTTGACCAACTTAACCTGTGAGTTGAAACATACACTGGAATTTTTTTCAAGGTGAATTTTTTTACATTTTCAAAATCCAGCAATTCAGCCAAATCTGCTAACTTTTTTGAATATTTTGTTCTGTTATAATTTTTTTTAAAATTAAACACTGTGTTCAATTTAAAGAGGAAATCACGATGTCAGAATTTCTTGTGGAATGGAAATTCCTTTTCTAGGTGCTAACCCATAATTCAATAATTTTCCTACAGCTAAAGCAATGATAATGGGGAAAACTAGTCTGATTAAATACATATTGATTCTTTATACCCTTCTAAAATCTCCCAAGAGAAGCATCTGTTCCTTCTGTTCAGTTTGGGTACTAATAAATTCAGAATAAAAATTCAAAATAAACAATCACAACAAGTGCAGACCAATTCTCACACAGTCTTCTACCTACTTTTAAAACAAAAACCATCTTGATAAAACAAGATAAAACCATGGATGCTCACCTTACCTTTTGCTGAGTGGGCGTGTGGGTTTCTGTTCAACAGTGCTTTTTTATCTTAGAGCTAGAATGTGCTTCATGTGATAAAGGGGTTGCTATAGTGATCAATGATTTGTATTTAAACATGAGTATACACTGTACTAGGGAAAGATTTTCAGTTAATAGCCAGAAGGTGAATTAAGGCCTGTCACCAGCATCTGAGTCACCCTCCTCCTCAAACATTTATCTTCTTTTCACATTTCAAGTAACACTTCTTTCCAACACAGGACTCTTTTTGTTCAGAGAACAGATGATGGGCCACGGGACGTCTGGTGTAAGTCCCTTCAGAAGTGTCTGGGGTGGTGTGTCTCAAACAGGGCCTGGGATAAACATCAAAATTTTTGTTTACTTCCTGTCAATCTACTTTTGAAGTGCTCAGATTCATCTGCCATGACATGCAAAGTGCCAGATTTTCACATTTTCAGAGGTGTTTAAGACTTGTGCACACGAACACAAAAGTCTGAGTGTGCAGATTAGAGACCTGCTGTTGTACGTCTTGCAGAAGTAATGTCAAAGGGAGAACAGCACACAAAATTACTTGATTGGCTACAAAAACACCTTTCTGTATGAACAGCAGGCTGCTAAAAACCAAAATGCAAGGCAGGCCAGGTTGCCTGGAGAGAGAGTGGTGTTACTGAAATGTTAAGCACTCCTGTGTAACAGCCAAGTTGTTTCTGTCTGGTTGATGAAACAATATTTAATACAGAATGGGATTGTGCTTGATTTGTATATCCCTCCACACTTTTATCTGTGCATTGGCTATTGAGGAGATGGAATCAAGGCACATTCAAGGACTGCTGCTAAGGTGAGGAGGCAACTCAGTGCCTGAGTTGGTGCTTGAGGCATAACTTTGCTTTCATCTACATGTCTGAGCTGGAGAATGGGAACTCCAGTGCATCAGCACAAACCCATAGGAATGAAAATCTGAGAGACACTTTCCTGCCCCAGCAGAGCTGGGTATCTCACCTTCTGGCAGTGTGTAGGGCAGAGTGAAGGTCAGATATCTGCATTTTGACCAAACAGATAGAAAATATTTGGATTTCAGGAAATCTCAGATTGTGCTACTAGATCTGTGGCCAGATCCACTGCAGAGAAGACTACATGAGCTGCAGACAGAGAGGAAAAGAGAAAGGCTCAACTCCTTGGCAGTAAGCTTTCCTTGGAAAACCGAGCTTTGGAGCCCTCACAGGCTGGCCGTTCCTGAGAGCACTGTGCTATCCATCACTCACCCCCATGCAGGTTTGCTACACACTTCTGTGGAAGTCATTGACAGAATTCCCTTTCAGAATTCCCTGCTTTCAGAGCCAGGCTGGCCCACAAGTGCTTTGTGAATGTGCTGGTCATACACATACTTGAATTGGAATCCAAGGAAAGATTGGGGTTTAGATGCTTCACCTGAATTTCTTTCTTTCCCTCTTCCCAGCATAGTTGTTGAGAGGGCCAAGCCAAGTATCCTGATTGATGCTGTACATCTAACCCGGTCATTCAGGACAACATCCACTTCACTAAGTAAAATAAGTCCATTTCTGCCAGAGAAACCTGAAAGAGCAGCTAATTATGGACAAGGCTTGAAATGGTACTTGTGGTTCCACTGCAGGGGCATAAAATTACCATTTCTGTCTCTAAAGAGAGGTCCTTTGAGTGAAGCATAATAACACTTGGACATTTCTGGCATGTCAGAACATTTAGTTCCTGCAATAAAAAGTCTTTCATTAATCCACACAATACCTTTGAATGAGAAGCTGCTTGTAAGAGATAAACTGTGTCTTGGGCATTTCTGCTCCAGTATTCTGGAACCCTTCTTTGCATTTTTAAAATGTAGACACCAGGAGCAAAACGAGTGACGCATTCCAAAGAAATACAAGAGGACACTGGAGACAAGGCAGCACACATGAACCGTGGCAAAGCCCATCAGACATGGAAAAGGAGAAATGAGCCTCAGATGGGCAGACAAAGAGGGACACAGCAAAGAGAGGGCAGGGCTGCTGCCACACACAGCTCCCATGTGGTGGGACTGGGTTGTGCAGCAAAGCAAAATGCTGCTCCAAACACCCCTTAGGGCCAGAGCATCTGCACCAAGGAGCTGCCTTCCATCTCTGAACTGGCTGCAGGCAGCCTGCTCCTAGGATAGGGACCTTCCTTCAAAGCCTTGTTGCTCATACTCTGAGGGAGGTATGAATTTCCACAGCTCTCTTTAAACTCAGGCAGAAGATATGACCTTTGTGCTGTTCTTTTAATATGTCTGATGATGCAGGCTGATATTTTTCCAGAAATTTAATCCTGCGGTAAAATAATGAAAATCAACACATCATGCAGAGAGATTAGGAGAGAAAAGGGGGATGCAAAGTTATCAGGTGTTTATAATGCCTTAAAACCTGAAATGCTTCCTTGAGGATTCAAAATAAAAGTGCAGAAGTAAGGGAAAGCAGACTCAGGTTCTCTCCTTCCCAAAAAGCTTTCCTGGTATCAGCGGGGACAAGATTATGGTCACTTGGCCAGGTCACAGGCCACCCCCACCAGCTTTCCAGATGATTCCCATTGCCTAAATCATGGAAACCACCTGGAACAAGACCAAGATCTGACCCAGTGATCACATACCATGTCCTGGAACATACACCCTGAACATATAGCCAGTGACCAAGCCCTGGGCCACCAGAGAGAGCACTTTGCTAAATGGCAGTAAATGCTACTAGGTAGCTAAAGCTCCAATTTAGTAGTTCAGTAACTAGTTCAGAGACTGCAGTCAGAAATCAAGCAATGAAAGAGTTTCTGTGAATTAGTGTTAGTAGCAAGAAGTAAAATACCAGAAAAAGGGGAAACACAAAGGAAGAGGAGTATGCTCATGCACACAGGAGTACCATTATCTTGTGCTGTGATGATCAATTTTTCACTTCATTTCTCCTCTAACCTTTTTTGGCCCCCAATATCCTTCAAAAGCTTTCACCGTGTGTAATAAATGACAATTCACCATACCTCAGGGCTCCAAGCCGATGAGCTGTCAGTAGCATCATTTCCTTCCAATCCCTGGTTGGCAAAAGCTGTCTCCATTTCCAGATGTCCTTCCCTGTGTGCCTGGCTGACACCATCCCCAATTCTGGGCTCCATCCTAGGCCCTTTGTGCTGCCCAGTGCCCTTACTCCTGGTTGTTGTTCTTGAATCAACAGATGCACGGTCATCTTCATGATAGGAGAGGTTGTCTTGGAAACTCAGTTGGCTTAGTCCATCCAGATCTAACAATTTTCAGCAAGAAAATAATTTCAGAGGGATTAGAACAAATTCATCCCCCTTCCAAAATGTGCCTTTCTCTAGTTTCTTTTGTTTATTTTTTTTTAACTTTTCCCCAATTTCCAGTGCTTACAAGAGACAGTTTCTGTTTCCTGCAGCACTGAACCTATAAAATAACCAATCCTGTTTAAATCAGCATTTGATGGAGGGGACATGGCTGTTTCTCACCCCATCCTGAATTGAGAAACCTGTTGCCTTTACTTGAAGAAGTTATCCACCAAATGCAAGTATCAATGGAGTGTCTGGGAAATTCAAACACAGCCCCAAAGCCATCTCTTCTATGAAACCACAGGTCAAACTACAGAAAAGCACAGCAGAGGCCTGATGAACAGGGATCACAATTTCCTCCTGTGCAGGAGAAGGAGAAGGTGACAGGAGTTAGCACTGTCCTCAAGAGCATGGTGCTGGTGAGGAAAGCAGATTCACAGCCATAACAGAGGGCCAGCATTACCCTCCCACCCATCCCTGAGAGCTTAGGTGAGTGTGACCAGCTCCAAAAACCAACTAGGAATCTCCAAATCCTATGCTTGGGCTGAGTTCTCTCAAGGACAACTGAGGGGAGATGTGTAACCTAATTTATTAACTGCTTTTATTAGTTTTAATTCATCTTGTCCTACACACACTTACTCCATGAGCTAGAGTAAGGTTCATTAATGAGAATAAAATAATCTTCTCTGCTTCACACCACTGATTCCTTTTCCACACCATTGAAACCTCTATTATGAACACAGGGTGCTTTTCTCTACTTGAAAGTACCAGTGAGATCTCTCTGGATGGAGCAGCACAGATGATTACATGTCCAGGGACACAGATGAAAATAACATTGTGATTTGGCCTTGGATGTGTTCTGCAAGCACCTTCAGAAGAAAACCAGGGACATTCCTCCTCCTAATGCATCTTATGATGAGCCTTGCATCAGGAACATGGAGAGACGGATTCTGCCTCCATCTCTTTCAAATAAGCAAAAAGCAGCCACAGTGAAAGAATGAGTTGTGCTTCCAAACAGCAATGAAAACATAAAAACTTCCTTTGCAAACAGAGCTATTTGGGGTTTCAAGGTTTCACAGAAGGAGGTGAGGTTGGAGGGGCCTCTGGAGGTCATCTTGTCCACTCCCCTGCTCAAGATGGGCCACGTCTTTCTTTTATCCTAGGAAGGTCACTACTAAAGAACAATCATTTTTTTTCAAATTTGCTCCCCAATTAAAATTTTAAAACATAGTATTAATTACTGTGTTTAGTTTCCTTTTGTTGAATCAGTGAATCAACTTCCTTTAGGTGAATCAGTGTTTTTATTCCCTGTCTGAAAAATGAGATAGGGAATCTGGTGACAACTGTCATGGCAAAAGCTGAGTCGCCCAACAATTTTTCTGCTGCAGTTTTCACTGTCACCTGCTTGTCCCACATCTCTCAAGTCCCTGAATCTCAAGGCAGAGACTGGAGAAATGAAGTCCCACCCATCTTAGGAGAAGATCAGGTTTGAGATACTCTGAGGGATTTGAACATACACAAATCCATGGCACCAGATGAGGTGCATTCCAGGGTCCTGAGGGGACTGGCTCTTGCAAGATAGACCTGTTAGAGTAGGTCCAAAGCAGGGCTATGAAAATTGTCTGAGGGCTGAAACATCTTTTTCATGAAGACAGGCTGAGAGAGTTGGGGCTGCTCACCCTGGAGAACAGAAGGTGTCAGGAAGACCTTATTCCTGCTTTTTATTCTTGAAGAGAGGTTATAAGAAAGCTGGAGAGACACTTTCTGCCAAGGCCTATAGTGGCAGGATAAGGGTAATGGTTTTAAACTGAAACAGGTAAATTTAAATTGGATATAAGGAATAAATTCTTTACTCTGGGGTGGTGAGACCACTGGCACAAGCTGATTAGAGAAGCTGTGGATGCCCCAGCATTGGGAGAGTTCAAGGCCAGGCTGGATGGGGCTCTGAGTAACTTGATCAAGACAGGGGGATTGGACTAGATAAATTTTGAAAGTCTCTTCCAACTTGAGACGTTCTGTAATTCACTACACATCTCTCTGTCTTAGAATCAAAGCCCAAATCTTTCTGAGTTGAAGAAATTTTATGTTTGGCCTTAGCAGCAAATATGTTCTTTCTGATGTTTATCTGCTTCACACACACAAAATCCAATGAGGAGAGTGGAGACTATTCAGGAAATATTTCCTGCAGGTGAACAGAAGTCCTTGCTCCTCTCCTTGGCTGCTCTTTCAATTAAAGAACTCCGAAATTAGGAGCATAACTTTATCCCCTTTCTTCAGCTACGAATGATCTCACACTCTCCCCCCCAGTAAGATGCTCCAAAGCACAGGCACTTCAACCAAGAAGTCTGAGAGCATCTCACAATTTTGTAATCATGGTCCTCTTCCTCATGCGAGATGGTCCTTCAGGAGCAAAGAGGGATCCAAATTCACACCTCTCAAATGCCAGGTGAGTGCTCTTCTCACTCCCTTCTAAAATGCAAAACCCACCTCTTCTCCTCCTCCTCCTCATCCTCCCATCTGGCAGACCTAGTTCTGAAACTGAGAGCCCTCATTGTCTCACCTCTGCCCTGAGCTGAAACTCTTGAGTGAGGGTGGAAAGAAATTTATTTTTTTTTTTGCCATTACTCCCCTTCTTCTCTACAAAGTCGGAAAACAGAAAGAAGTCAACATAAGAGCATAAGCAAGAAATAAAATAATAGAAATTCCACGCATTTACTGAGACTGAATGGATACAGGCACTCCTTAAGGCATTTAATTAGCAAGCCAATGTCTAATACACATTTAAACAGTGGGTCATCCATCAAAGCACACACCACACAGCAGGCTTTCAGAATAAAATGCTTCTGTAGTAAGAAATTATCCTCACACAATTGTCTTGTGGGTTTGACCCCTGCTGGGATAATATCTAGATCAATAATAGAGGAATTTTCAAAAACTACATTAAAGCCATAAAAGTCTACCCGTAGCAGGAGAACTCCAGAAATGTATTAATAGAGCAAGCCATCTCCCTCAGACTCAGGCACAAAATGAATGTGTTAGGAAGGCAAATGTAGTATTCAGGGGAAGTAGGGGAAAAGGTGATTCACCCAAACCAATCACTGAAACAGTTTGGCTTTTTCTTTAAATTTGAAGCAGTTTGGTAAGAGATAATCACGTATAAATACAAGTATTTGACGATCATTACAGCTAATAGTCTGACTATACAGGCAAGAACAACTACACCTTTCCAATTACATCCATTCCAACATTATGCTCACAAAATAAATGTTGAAAACAAAAGTTCCTCCTGTAAAGGAAAAGGTCAGAGCAGTAAAATGCCTGTAATTTACCTGAGAGATCTTTAAGGAAGAAAATGTCAACCGCCTTATGAACACCTGACGTGAATAAACAGCACAGCATGAGGGACAGAGGTGGAGACAGCATTATCTGAACTTTAATTAGCCAAGAGTCCCTGCAGAGCAATAGCAGACAATTCTAAAATTAAGGGCAGATACTACTGTATGATGAAAAAGTGTGATTTCTCTTAAGAATCCTATCTCCCAAACTTTCCCTTTCAGGTCACATGTTCACAATCCAGGAGGGAGGCAAGGGGGGTACCGGGTAGCAGAAATCACTAATAAATCAGAAAAGTCTGTGTTCAGGGTTGGAGAACTGGCTGTGAAGAAATTGTGACTTCTGTCAAATGAAAGGATGAGCATGACCTCCTAATAGAATCCTAACAGGAGCTGGGATATGGAAGCCTCACTCCAAAGATAAAGGCAATGCTTGGCACACCAAACACTGAAAACCAGGCTCGAAAATATTGTGCAGTCCCTCCTCACACTGGCAGGCAAATATTCTGGCTAACTCACAGTATCATTCTTTGTTTTTCAATGACACACAATCTCTCAGTTCTATAAATCATTATACTGCGCCAAAGAAATGTCCTAAGAGGACTCCTCACTTCCTAAAACCCAATGCCAGAGTTAAAAGATGGGGCTGGTAGATCTTGCTAAATTAACACCACAAAGTTCATTAACCATCAAGAAATGCAGATGAAGAATTCATGTGTGCCTGTTTCCTGTGCTGACCAAGACCAAGTTTTCTCTGTGAACTTCAATAAATCACTGTGCTTCCACGAAAAACAAACAAACAAACAAACAAACCTAAAAACCAACCAACCAACCAAAAATCACCCCCCATGAAAACCAAACCAAAACAAAACCACCATAAAAGCATGTTTTTTCTTTGAAGGAAAATAGATCTCTTTTTCAGACTGTGTATAAACTCATGGTGAAAGTTAAGAACCTCTTTAAATACTGTCCAGAGGAGGAAAGCATTTCAGTATGAACCTAGGTATGTCTGGTCTTGAAATCCTCATAGCTACAAGCAGTGATTTTCAAACCCCTCTTCCTATAAGGCACCAGAGGTATGGCTTAGTGGGACTGAGGCGTATTTGCCCTCTGCAAATCCTCTTGCCTGGCCCCTGCTACAGCCCCAGCACTCCTTGCACTGAGACAAACCCAACTCAGGGTGACCAAGCAGGGCTCCTGCCCCTGGTTCTTTTCAGATCAGCCACCAAAAAAAATGCTAAAAAACTTCCTAGAAGAACCTCAAAGGAGCAGAATCATTATCTAATTACAATAAACCAAAACAAAAATGGCTTGTAAATTTTAGGGGTTAAAGAGAAAAAGGATCTTAAATTTCAAGTGACATTATGCAATCAGGCCAAGATTGTTTAATTTACCACATGCTGGGTAATAGTCTGAGAAGGCTCCATGTTTCCAGAACTAAAATAGGCTCTTTATTAACAGGGTGATTTGCAGAGAGGCTGTGGGCAGAGCTGGCATTCGAGCCCGTTCAACTCCCCAGAGCATCCTCCAAACACTTCCTTCATGCTGTGCGCACTCCAAGATCTATTCAGGTTACTACAAAGATTTTTTTAACAGGTGAAAAGTTAAAGCTAAAATGACTCCAAAGTGCAGACTGTCACGACACTGAAAACAGAAACAGAGGGTCAAGGAAACTCTCCTGTGAGAACATGATGTGAGAAGACTTTGCCGTATGCCAAGGCTGAGTGGGAGAGAAGTTATTCAGGGCTCTCCAAGATGCTCAGCTTCACTGTGTGCTGGAGTTTGCCATAGATTTTGGATTATGTAAGTAATGAAAACTAACAGCAACGTGAGTAAAAGGTCTGTTAAGAGTACACAAGATGAAGAGGAGTCTCAGGCAAAGTCTGAACATGCCGTGATACCAGTCTGGACTCAGCCCTTTAAAAGGATCCTTCTTCCCTCCACTCAGAGGATCTGCTCAGCTGGAACAGTGTGTGATACACCCTTGGGACACAATGTGGCTTTTCATCCACAAATCTTTATGCTTCATGATCGTGGCACCAGCTAGGTACCTCTGAAAATAAAATTAAGAGCAACTCTGCACTCTGTTGTAGCAGAAGAGGTAGATGGAGAGATATATCTCCAAATGATCTAACTGGAGGGTGCATTAAATTCAAGCAATTATATTTCAAAATTAAAACATTCTATTGAACTGGGAACAAAGGGCACTTTTATGGCTCTTCCCTCAAATGAACTTCTCCAGATTTTAGAATGTGTTCAGGCCAATTTTCTAAATAGCTATGTTTTTAAATGCATTTCATCTGTTTGTATAAAAGAGTCATTACATTAGTCCATGGAAGATCATAAAATTCTTCCCTTCTGTGCCATAAATTTTTAGTTTCTGTCATTGCCTGACATTTGGCGTATGCGCTGGCAAACGATACAGCATAATTCATTCAATGTTCACCTTGTGTTTGTGAAGTTGTTACAAAAGGAGACATTCGGCTTCTGCTAAAAGTCTTGCTAAAGAGATGACTTATGTGGCACAGATAAAAAATAATTAGAACTAAGTCCTGCAGTCTTTACTCTGGAAAAATTTCCAGTAAAAATCCATGAGAATCCCCACAGGTTAAGGAAACATTTCAATAATTGAATTGAATTCAATAACAATAAGCAATTAATAGAAAGATCTTAACGGACTTCAGCAAGTATTGGACCTGGACACTTCCCTCTAAGTATTTCAGCTGCAGGTAAAATCAGGAAACCAAGTTTAGTAAGAGAGGATGGAAGAAACAGGACCTGTTCTCCACAACAAAAGAACCTCTCTGTGTTGAGGCTACAGATCTCAGACTGCCTCTTCTTCACCTCTTTCCATGCAAGTAGCACCTCTGCGTTCAGACACCTCTGTCCTGTGTGGCTCCGTGTGGCCGGAGGGCAAGTGGCTGAATTTGGCTCTACACTCCACACCTGCTTTTTATCCAGATACTTCTGATCAAAAACTTTGTGACCATGACACAGAGGTCTCAAACTTCAAACCTCTGGAAAGTTTGGTGATGTCATATCTTATCAGAAACATTTACATGTCATTAGACCCTGCTTGACTCTGCAGGTTAACCTATTTTTTTTTTTTTAATGAAGATATTTAACAGAGCAAAACACAAAGTCACAACACACAGAAGAACCACTTGTAAAATCATTGCATGTGCGAAGACAAAGTAGTAAACAAAGGACTTGAAAACTTTTTCATCCTTCCATTCCCCTGCAGCCCCTGCTGAGGTGGGGAGAGAAGTCCTTTTGTGCAGAAAACGTGACTCAGATGTAACCTGCTCAGGGCAGCGCCACGAACACATAAATACGGCACTGCTGACTCCATCTGCCAGCAGCAGACGAGCTCGGGAGACCAATGTAAATTATAACCTTTAAAAGTGAAGCTAACACATTTGAGCACATCCCTGCTCTGCCCTTGCCTTCCTGCTGCCGGCACGTGCGGAGCACAGGGGATGGCTGTACCCTCACTAGAGCTGAGCACCCGCCAGATGGGGGAAGGAGGGCTCAGAACATGCTGTATACACCTGGCCTGGCTCGGTCAGGATGGAAACAGAGAGGCATTTTGCTGATGTCCCTGCCAGCAGCACCAGGGGAGCACAGCAGCAGGATGTTGGGAGCGGTGGGATAGCAGCAGCCGCTGTGCAAGCACAGATTTGAGTGTGAACAGCCCAGCTGTCGAGTGTGGTCAGGCCACTGCTCATTCTGCAGCATGAAGGGCATGATTTGGTTGCCAAGAGTCGCTTTGATAATCTCCATGGCAAACCCCAGCAGCTGAGCAGTGGAGAGGGAGGCTCTCCCACTTAGGGAGGGAAAACACCTTCCTCTGCCTCAAAGCCCACATCAGCCACAGGTGAGGAAACCAGGACCTGCTTTTACATACTCTGCTAGGTCTATTAAAAATCTGCAGTATATACTTAATGACAAGTGCTGTCCCAGCTCCATAAATCTGCCTGCTGCTGCACAGGAGGCAGCACTCCCCTCCCAGGACAGAGCACCAAAGCCAGCTGACCCCAGCAGAAGCCAACCCCTTTCATGCCACCACACTGGTAGGTCTGACCCTCTGGTCTGGTGTGCCACAGTTTGACAACAAGCCTGCTCTTCCTGCTGGAAAACTGCTCTCAGTTGGAGGAAAAAAGCTATGTTCCTACTCTGATAACAGTGAAAAATTTTTAAACATTAGTTTGTAAATGGTCGGTGACCAGCTGTCATAAAGTTTGATTACTTTTATGTAAGCTATTAAAAATAACCTTCTTTGAAATTTTCTCAGATAAAAATTATTTCAAGCTGTAACAACCCCATGGCCTAAATGTGATCTAGTCAGATAATCAAAGCACATAAAATAAACATTCCTTTTCAGCCAACTACCTGCATTTCTACCCGCAGCTCATGTAAACTCTACAAAATTTATCTAATTGCTCAGCAAATACTACTAAGTTCTATTTATATGTGTATATCTTTTGGGTGATTAAGATAAAAATAAAAAATCATCCCAGTTAACTCAAAGTCTGCATTTCACTCAAACAATTTTCTAAAAATCCTGTGTAAAATAACACCTTTAGTAATTAAACCACACCTCTTACCATTTTCTCAAACAACTGTAACATTAAAATTCTGGGTCTACGGGTGTGAGGCCGTAAACTTAGATAAATGTGCCTTAACATAATGGGAAATTCAGACTGTTACAAGAAATTTTGCAAAGGCCATGTGGATGCAGGACTCCTGGACAGCTCCTGCCAGGGCACTGACCTGCCTGCAACTCCCTGCAAAACACAGCAGAGCCCTTTTCCTAAGACACGAGGGGAAGGCTGGGGGGATGGAGGAGAGGAGCTTGGCATGGTGTGATAAATTATTGGCTGCTTGACTTTGATTTCAACTTCCCCAATCCCCAAGGCACGACTGCATCACTTGTTATGACAGTGGCTGCTATTCCTCACAAACATTTGGAAGCACACAGGCTAATTAAATGCTGGCACTGGAGAATCTGCAGCAAATGCCTGATGCGTCTGCTGCTGAATCGCTGCCTGAGCAGCCGACAGCTCCGTGTCAACTTAATATCTCTGTATTAATAAAAGTAACTTAACCCAGGGGAGAGGAAAACGATCACCATTCAAACACACAAGTGTCCTGATTAGCAAAGGACAAGGGGGAAGCATTTTCTGTATCACCATGGAAACTTAAATAAAGGGCCCATAATTACAATCTGAATTCTGGAGAGATAATGAATACATCTTGAGATCTGCAGATGTTGTGTAGCATATACATATTTCTAGCAACTTCAACTCAATTACTTCTATGCAGCATCTGTTTTACAAATCAACTTCCCACTGCTCCTAAGGAGGCATGTGGGATTTTTAATTTTTTTTTTTCCCCAGAGGAGACAGTGGGGGAAGAAGAAGGGTGACCTCTTTTTCTGTCAAGGTATTTCAAACTACCACTATTTATTTAGAAATTTCGAACACCCAGTCACTTACAAAGTTAGCTCACAGGCATCCAAATACACCAAGCTAAAATGCATGAAATAAATAATTCAAGAATTCTCTGCAGTGTTACCAAGTATAAAGAATAACTTATCCTGTGCTCCAAGCTTACCCAAGAAAAAAATCATTACTGAATAAAATACATCATGTAGGTGTGAAATATAGAGGTACTGCATACATTTTGTCTGCCTGCCTGTCAAAAAACAACAAACAACAGTCATTTTATCTGAACAATGGAAACTTTCCAAATGCCAAATATCTGGTTTTCCTACACATTTAATGCTGCCCTTGTGCGTCCACTTTTGTCTTGGAGATTTTGATTCTGCTCCACAGAAGTCAGTGAGAGTTTCAATGGGAACATCACCAAGCCCTGAAGGAAGCAGAAGTAGTACACAAAAGAAATGTATTTGAGCACATAACCAAGACAATATCAGTACATCTATGCATAATGCATACACTCAGAGCATCCCAGGAGCGCTTGTGGCTGTGTTATTTGCTTTTACAGAAACTGTCACACAGGCCTGGCCTTAAAATTTTCATGATCAGGATGACAGAGAGGAAGAGTGATCTGCAACAGCTCCTACCTCAGCAAAATCCAGAACCGCACACAGAAAGAAAAGGGTTTTTCTTTGGAAAATGAGAAAGGTCGTCTGCAAACAAGGGATTTGTAAAAGCCTGGCAGAGAAAGGAGGAACATTTTGTACAGGAAACAAGCAGCAACACACATGGAGTTGCTTCTAACAATTTATAGGTGGCTATAGCTCCTTAGCAGTTTTCAGTCTAGAGTCTTCTTCCTGCTCTTGCTGTCAGACCCTTGAACTGGGAATTCAAATTGACACACAAAGTAAGGCAACTGCCTGATTTAGGCTTGACTGAGGAGAAGGCCATCCAATCCAAACCATTCCCTTGTATCCCAAATGTGTTCAAAAGTGCTGCATTGCCTTTCCCTGGCCTTAAAATTAAAACCAAAGCACAGTTTATGGAGAAAAGGAGCTTTTACCTCCGTATTTATTTAAGGATCCTTGGGTGCAGCACTTCATCCAGGTGGAATGCCCCGAAATGCACACACTGCCCCTCACACACCGAAATGCACACAATTATAGGCCTTGCAAATTTGAGTATCTGTCAAAGATTCCCCAATGAGAGGCTCGAATGAATCTCTCGTTCTGAGGAATCTTCCCCCTGGATGGGCCTGTCTGAGTTTGCAAAATGTGTTCTGGAGAGGCCCTTGGTGTCTGGGGCTCCCAGGATGTTTGGTCTCCTGGCCTAACAGTACAGTGAGTCTCAGCTGAGTTATCAGGCTTGGAAAGTTACAAGTATATAGGCTAAAAGCACTAAGAATACATAAAACTATGTAAAAAGGGTATATAAGAGGGGTATAAAAGAAAAGGCAAAAAATCATCCTGGCATCAGCTGGAGCAGACCTATGTTATTCCACACTGATTGGACACCACTGACTAACACCCACTGGTCATTTACTGGCTAGGAGGCTTTCTCCTTGCACCATCCCTATGTGTTTTCCTTGCTTTCTGACAGGTTTAAAAACCTGGGAACAATTTGGTGCCCAGTGCTAAAGGTAAGGTTTGCCCCTCTTTGATGAGTGTCAACAGACAGTGCCCTGCTTTTGCCTCTCTGTCTGTCCTCACTCCATGACAAAACCAACTGGGAAGTTCCCCAAGGGTAGAGCATTCGAGTGTTTGCATGCAATACAGGCAGAGAGAATCACAACTTGGAAGCCTTTGCACCAGGGGGTATTTCCAACAAAAATAATTTTTAAGAAAAGAGAACAAAAAAAAAAAAAAAAAAAAAAAAAAAAAAAAAAAAAAAAAAAAAAAAGAGTAATCAGAAAAAGAGAGATTTTTTTGGCTCTAACCACTTCTACAGTGAAACAATACAGCAGTCAGAGCAATACACCCCAATTCTGTGCACTGCTGTGCAGAGAAATAGAGGACTGCCCACAGAAAACAGCATGAAAACCAGCATATTTTCCTGTTGTTTTTTCCTACTCCCAAAATTGGATTTTAAAAATAGGAACATGGGATTCCACGTCAAACTGGCTCTCACTGTTCTGCCTAAGGTTCTTCTGTAGCTATAGGAAATGGCAGCCAAGAGTCTGAACCACAATCATCTCTGATTTTCCCAATCACATACTTTACATCTTACATGTGGAGCAAATATGAGCCAGGCGTCATTTGTGCTACTGGGTTCTATTCACACAGGCCCAGGATTTGTGCAGAAGTGGAAGCAAACAGAGATTACACACTGTAGGAGACACTGCTAAGGCAGGAAAGCCCCTGGTGTGGATGCAGTTACATCCATGAGTCAGCCTGCACCTCTCTGACGGCTCAGGTTGGGTTGTGTGCAGGAAACGTGCAGCTGCAGAGGCAGAAAAGGACCTTCTTGTCAGCAGATGTCGTGTCACACTGGGGACATTGCAGAGCACAGGTGGAGCTGAGTGTGTTCTGGGGCACAGAGCTGGAAATGCTCATGGGCTCAGAAACTAAGCAAACCACTGGATGCCAATAGCTGGACAAGTAGAAAACACTGTCCTTTCCTTCCAACAAAAAAAAATGACTTTACTCTCACCAGTATTATTTTTATGAGGGTTTTCCTGGTAGCTTTCATACCAAAACGCATTGAATTCCCTCAGGCTCCCCATCCATCACTTCTTCTATTTGTTTTTTTGGCTTGGATATGAACTTCCTCAAATGCAAGGGAGTCACTTCCTCAACTTCTTCCAGTATATTTAAGGAAGTTTCTCTGGATTGGCACTAGTTCCTTTCAGCTAGCAGAAATCAAACTGGCCAAGGAGACATTCAGGAAACTCAGGTCACTGACTTTGCTCCTCTTTAAAGTGGTTTCACCACTCCACACGAGACCCAGTGTATGTACATACCATTCACGGCACCCAACCATCAGCTTCACACCCACCAGCCTTTGTTTGCTGATTAACAGTGTGGAAACGAACTTCCTCAAAAATATATTTGTTTGGATTTGCCACAGAAAAAAACAGCATTGCAACAAGACAGATATTTATTTTCCCACTCGTTTTTCTAATTGAAACTTTGTTTGCTGCCAGAGGGTTGATTCACCACAGCCCCTTTTACTGCTGCTGTAACACCACGGCACTCCTGGGAAAACCACCAACTTTGGAGCAGCAGTGGGTGGGGATGTGGTGCAGCAAGACTCACATGCCTTCAGGACCGAAGCTGTCACCCAAAAGGGACAACCCCGTCCTCCTGCCCTGCCCCTCTCCCCTTTGTTTCAGTTTTAGCAATCACCAGGCCAACTCACCTGGTTCAAAAGTAAAGGGAAGGGGCTGCTGACTCTTGGATGAAGCAAAAGGCTGGGCTGGCTCACCATACAGTGGCTTGCTCGTGAGGCCAGCCATGGGAAGCAGCTCAGCTGTGTGACTGGGGAAGGATGTTGTATCTCAGCTGCAGTTTTACATCAATAACTGGCAATTGCAAAACACAGGCCCAAGGGTTTTATAGCTACATTATTTATGGCAATAAGTCTAACCCCCAAAACTGACCTTGTGACACAGAGCTCCAGCAAACCACAGGGCTCTCATTAATCCAAATTCAGGGCTTTCTCTCCAGCACCACCAGTCCCATTATTTGATAGAAAATACTCCCACAAGGATTATGCTATATAGACTGTGCAGGTCTGAATCTCTCTCAGCCCGAGGAGATAAATGCCTCCAAACACCCAGCTTGTGGGGGCAAGGCCTCATGTGTCCCTCCAGGGATGCTTCATCTCACAGGGGTGCTGAGCTCTCTAGGAGGAGAGCACCTGCCTGGACATGAGGGAAATTTTAGGTGGTGCAGTGAGGCCATTCAGCTGTTTTCATGGTCATGGGAAGGGATTTTCTCCAGATTTTGCTATGGACTGATTTAAGATTTAACCCAAGTCATTCGTGCTGGTCTACAAACAGGTACTGATGAAGTGTCCCTGAGTCCATCAGTGAAAACTGCATGAGAATCAAACAAACAGCATCTGTGGAGGTACAGCCCAACCATACCTTCCTCATTACCTGCAAGACCCCAACAGTGACATTCCCTGCCTTTAAAACTACACGGTTTCATCTCCATGACTGTAATCTCCCTATTTTCTTTCATTGCAGTAAATTAATTTTCCCCTTGGTTACTAAAACTACTTCAGGATTCTGTGAGGCCACACAAAATAATGGCTGCTGCCACCAGGTCATTACAACAGCCAAAAATTAACCTGGCACAAGGAATTCATACTCACACCCCTATCTGGCAAAGGGTGAAGATCAACACCAGCTCACCTTTTGGCAGTGATCCCATCTTTTATAAGCTTACATTGATGCGTTTTGTGCTGTTAAGCAATGCAAGGAGGCTAGGAGGTCACAGGGATGGATTATCTGCACTTCCACCAAGCCCCTGCAGGCCAAGCTAGCAACAACTGCAACAGAAAAGAAAAACCACCAAAAAAAAAGAAAAAAAAAAGACAAGCAGTAGTACTGCTTGTGTCAGCACACAGAAATACTATGTTCCAGCTCTGCACAGAGTGCTGCTAGTATTGCCTGCACGTAACCTCCACCACAACACAATGAGATCATTCACACCTGCCTCGCCTGTAGTAGGAGAGGGAAGGTGAGGAGGCAGGGCTTCTAGGAGAGAGGCAGCATTTCCCAGATGCTGCCAAGATGCTGTTTATTGGTAAATGAAGTCTCTTGAGTCCTAAACAACCTTCCCAGAGGAAGATAGAGTCGCAACTGCCATATGGAGAGTGGGAAGAGGATGTCACTTAGCAAAAGTGGATCAGAAAATACATGCACAAACACACACGCTCACACACAATTTGTTCTGTAACTGCACTGAATGGCAAAATCCATTTCATCCTCTCAAATAAATCCTTCTCCATACAAAGAAGGCTTATGCAACCTTCTAGATGACAAGAGCAGATGACAACTACTCCTGAACAGAGCATCCTTCCCCATGCCCCCAGGGAGATGGGCACAAGGAAGCATTGCCCAACAGACAAGGAACTTGGTGAAAACCCAAACCACTGATCTACTGTGGGCTGACAAAGATAATGTGTCTAAAATCACTGACTGAGGATGAACAGCAGTGCTGACAAGCCCAAGACAGAGCTGGCAGTGGTATCACCTTGGAAAATTTGTGTTTTGAACCACTGTTTGGCTTCACTTCCCCACCTGTAAAGCCAACATGCCACAATCCACCCTCCTTTTGGGGCTGGTGCGTTCTCTCATCCCCACTCACTTGTGACATCCTGGATGAAGATCCCTTATCATTTGAAAATTTGAAGAGAGAGAACTGCAAAGCAGTACTTTAAATGCATGTAGGAACACTGTACCACCTTCTCAAGGACAAAAGTCTTTGCACAAACACTTTGAGTGGTTCTGAATTTCCCAGAGAGAAAGCATTCAATGCAAACTCATGACTGCACTTCACTTCAGAAAGCCACAGGCTTGTATCACATTCTTCAGAAACCAGAAACTGCATGTCCCCAGTCAGGTTTGTGCTTCGCCCCGCTCGAGCTGCCAGGAGTATTTTCTCTGAAGTGATTTTGTCCACTGTCTGCCTTTGCTTTCATTCCCTTAGTCCTCGTGGTGGTATTGATTCAGTGCAGCCTCTTTAAATGTCCTTCTTGGAGCACAGGCTATGATTTTTATAGGGCTACATTCTGGCTAGAACACTGGCTGGCTCCATACCCAGACAGGTGATAAAATTCATAAACACTTCACTTCTCAATGTGGAGACTGGCCATCTAGCTATTTTAGTCTCAAGTTCAAGCAGAAATTTAATTTATCACATAATCAACATCTTTTTCTTATGGGCATATTTTGCTATATAGGTTTCTAGGACCTAATGAAAACATCGCTTCTTGCCTAGGATTTCCTGCCCGTATGAAAGGTCATTTACTGAGGTCAGGAGTGTTCATATAGAGCAGAAAGAATAATTTCCTTTACTACAGCAATTACTGGCAAAAATCAATGACCCCTGTTAAGCTGGACGCCAAGGTAAGTAAATGCAATAGTGCTTTCTAGATTTAAAAACTCCCAGAGCCTCAGAGGTGTGCTTCCCCTCACACACGCGCCAAGGAAAACCAGCCAGCCATCTAGACAGGAGTGTCACACTTCCTAGCATTCCAAGGCCATAAAAATTATTTCAGTGCAACTGAAATTCAGCCTTTGGCTGGCACTGAGATTGTCCAAATGATGGAGGGAAGGAAAAAAATCTCTGAGGGCTCCTTGCAGTGGAAGTGCTGTGCTCGCCGATCTGTTACACCAGGGGGTAACATCAGGGCTCTGAGCAGGGTCTGACAGCCTGGGAGACTTCCACCACAGCATTCACTGTGCAAAAATCCATCAGCTCTGCTTCAGAAGGCTCACCTCTGCTGCTGTGCCTATCCCCATGCCTTTTCAGGGCAGTGTCTGCTGAGGCTGAGAACTTAATGGTCACTCTGACTTTTTGTTTGCAAAGGACAACAGCCCTGAGGGAGAAGTGGGCTAAAGCCCTTGCTTTCATTGCAGTTATTGCTGTTCTACACTTTTTTCACTATTACTGTTTTTTCCCCTTCAGATTCACACTGGGAAGCAGGACTGGCCACCTCGACCCTTCTTCTTGCAGTGCACTACTTTCAGAAGTGGTTTATCGCTCCACTGTTTGGTTGGGGGTTTTTTTTCAACTCTTAAGCCAAATGTGCAATGATGGAGCTGGCAGCCACGCTCCTGCCAGCCACCCCCAGTCAGCTGAGCAGCAGCATCTCAGCTGTGGGGGGATGCAAAGGCTGCTCTCTCCCTGCTCTGCACTGTGAGACAGTTTCTCTGTCACAAACACTGAGGTTAGACAATGGACAAGGGTCTGAGAGAGCAAGTTCTTCTGTTGCTGCAAAATTCACAACTACGTGATTTGCCACTGGTGGCAGCAATGTGCACACACACAAGCCTCTGCCTTGCCATCTCTAACTTCTTAAACCAAACACCTGGCACTGCAATACTTCCTGCTGAGCTACCTTCTCAGTATTAAACTGTGGATCAAAAGCATCCAAAGTAAAAAAAAAACTTTTCCCTTGCATTTGTTTGAAACCTCGGTACAACTTTACTAGCATCATTTAATTGCAGACCAACACTGGGCAGCAGCCAAACCTGCACCCTGTGATTAACCTGCCTCATGGTGTCTGATGGATGTTTGATCTAAAAACCCAAGAATTTCATTGCTCAAACAATTTATTAGATCCCTAAGCCTAAAAATGGTTTTCAATAACGTGTGTGCTTCTTCAGAGCCTAAGGAAATCTACTCTGGGAGTCAGGAAAAATTTCCTAGTAGGCAAAAATGTGATCAAAAGCATATTTGAAAAAGAGGAGAAGGAGTAATGATGGTTTTTAACTACAGTGTTATTTTATTTCGTCTCAGAAGCATACTGTCAGTTTAAGAGAAGGGAACATCTATTGGATTTTGTTTTGTATCTCTTTTAAAACAAAACTATTCTCACCTAGGGCTGCAGGACTTTTTTCCCCCTAAACCAAATAAACTATATATTGGAATGACCTTGTAACGGGTTTCTGTGGCTCTTTAATCACCAGTGGCTGCTAAATGAAGCATATCTATTTTCTCTGTTACATTACTATTGGCAACCAGGTCTTCAGTAAGTGCCCAGAAATATTTCCATGGCAACAAAAAGCATTCAGCATTGCTATTGTTTTGTGCCAATTTAGCTTTAAAATATTCTATTGTGGAGAGAAATATGGTACATTAAGTGAAATAAAGTCAAGATGCAATGTTCTGAAAAGAATACAAGGATAAACAGGAAACATGTATTTTGCAGAAATGGGGGGGAAAAAAACTGCCAAATGGAAGGAAAAATGTTCAAAGCTCATTTTGATGCTACTGAGCAGCTTTGCTGAATGTCAGCAAGTCCATGTGTCACTTACATTGTCACTTAGGGTTAGGTAAAAAGCTAACAGAAATAAGGATACCTCGAACATCTTCTCTTGATCATTTTAATCCATGACAGAAATTTTAAGTTGCCAGGGTATTACAGCCTCTCTGCATGTCTAGGTTACCATCAGAAGAGCTCACACTCTTGATGTTAGAGAATGAATCTAAAGGAAAAAGAGGAAATAAAGAGTTGAAAAATAAAATACAAAGAGCATGTGTGTTTTGGAAGTGAAAGTTCACTTAGAAGAGCAAAACGAGTTCTTCCACATCAAAGGGTCTGTGGAAGACATCTTCAAATCACAGTTCAGCACTTTCTCTCCCATCATACAACTTAGTTCTGAGAAAAAAAGGCATCAGTTCCCAGCCCTCTAACCCTCAAACAGCCAACTTCTGTGACTATGAAGTCCTGAGACCATTGGATGGCCCTTTGTGCAGCGCATTGCAGAGATGAAAAGATTAAAGTCTATCCGAGACCATTTGGAATGGCATTCCCTAAGGCGTAAAAAGCTATACAATGCTCCCTGAAGTGCTTGGCATGGAAGCAGAGAGCTCTAAGGGGCAGCACTCTAGGTGCTGGGGAGCTCTGTGGGACCAGCCTTCCAGTCCACAACGGCTCCAGGCAGCTCAGGGAGTAGGAAAGCCAAAAATATTGAGAGACTTGAACAGCAACTTGAGCAGTACCCACCCTCAACTGGGAGAGAGGTCCAGAGGGACCCTCCCTTGAGATGCAGGCATCTGTCTGTCACTAAGCTCACCAGGAAACTCATCTGGTCCACCACCCTCTCCTAAGATGCCTCTTTCTCAGATGTCCCTGCAGAGACAGACAAGGTGTCACCCTGTGGGTGACAAACAGCTCTGACAGGGATAGCAGCTCACTCCTGGGTCCCATTTCCCTGAGAGCTCACCACCTTTCCTCCCATCTGCTGTGAGTAAGGCTGTGGCCCAGAGACAGCAGGATGCCCTGTGGACGATCCATTTGGCACCTGGCTGAGCCCCAGGATTTGCTGTGAATTGTTCCAAGAGCCCCTCCTGAGGTGCAAGCCCTGCAGGAGACAAGGTTAGGCCCTGGACAGCGCTTGTCCGAGAGGATCCACGGCCCCAGCACTCCCTGGATGGACACCTCCTGCCCTGCTCCGTGACTTCTGTGCACACACTGGTCACATAATCCAGGCACACACAGCAAATCCAGCCCTGCAGCAGCACAGTGCCTGTGGACAAACCCTGTGGGCAGGATACTGCACAGGCAGTGTATAGGGCTATCAGAAGGTAGGGGTTGGGCTCCAAGAGATACAACTCTGAGGTATTTAACCTGAGAAGTGGCAATCTTTCATTTGGAATATGAAACAAGCAGTCCCAGTTTGGGAGGCAGAACAGGTAGACCAAAAGGGCTTTTTAATTATTTACTCCCTGACCGTAACAGAGAGAAATAGCAATAAAGAGCTAATTTTCCAGTCATTAAAGAACACCATCAAGGTTTATACCCTCTGATATTCCTGTTAAATACGAAAACAAACAGGCTGATCTTCCACAGTCTGCACAGAAAAGGCTATATATGTAAGACTTCCCTAGAAGCCAAGAGTGATGAAAAGCTCCTGGTCATAATAAACCACACATTTTCAAGAGCATCTACGACCTGCTTAAAAAAAAAAAATAAATTAGATTTTGGAAGCCAAATTCTGTAGATCCTCAGAGAGTCTCAAATTCTTCATCTGCTCCATATTGTAGAACCCTGTCCCCCCCATCCTCTTTCCACCCTTATTCCCATTCCTAGGGGAATGTTTGTAAAGAGCAGCTTTATCCCAGCAAGACCCAAGGGTGGTGTCAGCTGGTCTGCAGCTTTCCCTGGGTTTAGTCAGGACCTACGTCTCCCTCAGACCTCTGTGACCCAGGAAACCTCCAGCCACACTTGTGGTGACGTTGAGTGGGCACAAGTTACATGGCTAAAACTCAGTCCTGGGCACAATCGCCTGAAAACACTCTGTCTGTCATTTACAAATCAGAAGTTGTAGTTAGGCCTATTTAAAACGGAAAATATCAAACTCAGTTCTCCTTCCCATAATCTCCTGCCTGCTGTCCTCTTCAGTCTTGTTTGAAAAGCCTGTGGGGGTGGTAGGAGGGGAGGAAAGCGATTTGGGAGCCTATCATCCATAAAATCATGAGATACGGCTGGCTTTTTAGTACAGCTTTTCACAGCACATGGCACAGTAACATCTTGAGATTCCTGGCACAAAGAAACAAGGTTTGAGATTATATATATATATCTTTAATAGCAATGACGCAAAGGCAGATGGTTCTCAAAGCAAAGGCTTAAGGCTAAACATTCCCTTTGAAGGGTCCTGCTACCAGAAACTAAACAGGGGGGAAAGCAAAACACTCCTTGCTACAGCAACAGGGCCTGATTGCCTTCTAATACACAGCATTTCACCCTGGAGATCTCCACTTCTTTCAATGAGATTAGTCTCACAAACGAGGGAAGAATTTCAAAGGTTAGCTTTTTCTTTGGGATTCGGGGAGTTTTATTTTAGCTGTGGGAAACAGAGACAATACAGAACATAATGAGCAGATTAGCAACTAAATCAAATCAACAGCAGAAAAGAAAGATCTGGATAATGCAGTCAGGGAGCGTGCCAGCTGCTTACCTGCACAGCGAGCCTTGCCATTAGCACTGCTTAAGGAGCCACCCAAGCTGAGGCTGTGCTCAGGACCTCCCATCCTCAAAGAGGGCTCACCTTCTTCCTCAGCGATGGGAGGAAGCCGATCAAGTGGCTGGAGATCCTCACTGGTCCAGTAGGATCCATTGGCTGTCAAAGACCTGGTGCTTTCAACACACTGCTCTGGCAAGGCGCTGGTATCTTTAACTTTAGCTGGTTTTGGCCTCTGTGGACCCACATGGTCAGAGCCATGAGGGAGGTTTTGTGAAGCAAGATCAGGGCCTCCAATGTAACCATCTTCTCTAGGATAGAAATATTCCTCATCCCAGAGGTCCAGGTCTCGTTCATCATCTGATTCCTCAGGATATTCCTCATAAACGCCTCCATTATTCTCCAAGTCCTGGGTCCTCTCTTCTTCTGGCTTACGACTCACTCCACTCAAATTCAGCAGTGAGGCAGATATGGAGTCTCCTGCTTGTTGGATTGCTTCGTATATTTGAGACATCCAAGAAGACAGTGGCTGGAGGAAATTCTGAGCAGCCTCAGAAGCCATGTTTTACACTATGCCAGTGTCTGGTGATCAGTTGTTCAGCTTTGCCAGCATGTCACTTATAATTCAGGGAGCTACAGAATAAGCACCATAAGAAATTACTGTAAATTGCTTGTCCATCAACACCTGTCGACACACTATCTATGTAAGATGTCTAGAACTGAGAGGGGAAAATGGAAAAAGCACTTCTATCCATTGAGAATACTACCAGAAATCCAGAAATGATGGACAAATTGCACATATTCCTGCAGAGATCTGGAAAGCTCTTATTCGATTGCTAAACCTTAGATAAAAATAAGAACACAGAACCTTGGAACACAAGTACCTTTTTGAAGTGCACACGTCCTGGTTACAGCTGTCAACAGACCTGGGAAAAAAAAGATACAAAACAACCTGCAATCAAAAATTTCAAATAACCTCATGGCCCAAACACCTATCGCATCCTCAGCATTTGTACGGCCAGGTGAGAAAATTGAAGGGAGGAGAATTTGGGGAGAATTGTGTTTTGAATAATGCAAATGACAGGCCTAAAGCTTGCAGTAGCAGCTCATGGCAGACAACCATCTCAAATGCTTTGCTCCAGAAAGGCTGTGAAGAAACTGTCTCTGCCCACAACCCAGAGTCATTTTGCCATTCATAGAAATGAAAAAAAAAAAAAAAAAGGCCGAACAGAGGAGGTGGAATATTATAGGTATGAAATTACTGGGAACAGAAGCAAGTTAACAAAAGCACTGGTGTCATCTTGATATGATGCTTTCTCAAAATTTGTCTGAACTCTAAAGAAAAACATAACTTACAGAAAGTTAGCATGCCTTTTTGCCCAATATACATCTTCCCACATTATCACAAGACAGATATTCTTTTAGGAACTCTGAGAAGAAGAAACCTACAAATAGGATGATGGATTTAGGAAGAAAGAAAGAAATAGGTTCAGATTTTAGACTGAAAGACAACTAAAAAGAAGATTCAAAAATTAATACCAGTGTCTTCCTGAATTGAGAGGCCTAAAAGCAATCAAAGTATAAAAGGGTAAATACAGAGTAACTGCAAGAAAATAAGCTCAGCAGCAATGAGTGCTACCTTATGAAATGATCTCCAGAGAAATGTGGTGGGAATATCAGTGTTGTTGATCTTTAAATGGAGCACAAACTAGAAAGATCCCACTTTGCTTGGTGAGCAGCCATTTTGGACATGAGATCAGTGACTTAAGAGGACTTTACCTTAAAAAATACCTGTGCCAAATAATTTGGTCCAGCGATGTTAATTTATGCTGCAGATCCTTCCAACAGGTTTATTGTCAGCTTCAGTGTGTGCTAAGAATTGCAGCCCTAACAAGGGCAGTAAATGAATGTGGGTTACCAAAAGCATTTTAAAAGCTGTGGCTGTCACAGACTCCCTGGGCTCAGAGCACAGACTGTTCCAGCATCCATCTGGCAGCCTCCAGCCCTCAGCTCAGCCCCTGGGACCCAGGTAAAGCTCCCTGCCACACGTTAAATCTTTGGCAAGGAACAGACAGTGCCGGAGCCTCACTTCCCAGGTGAGCTCTTCCCTTCACTGGCTCTCCTCTTTCCAACCCTGCCCTTGGCAAAGCCTCTCTGCTTTGTGCAACTGGTTTTCTCATAGATCAAAAGGGATTACAGGCTTCAAACAACCCCTTTTCAACAAAATGCAGGTTACTGGTTAATCACAGCACCAGAGAAGTCACTGGGAAGAGATGGTACTTGTGACAGTGAGATTCTTCCAGGCGTGGAAGGAAATTTACTCTGGTGGGTAAGTGCTAGATACTGCACACAATTTTAACCTGTCATTTATTTACAGGCAAGAGCAAATGAACCTCTGGTTTTTGATGAAAGGAGAAGTTCACAGTGCTCTCCCTCTGTCTCAGCAGCAAGATCCATGACAGCAGTAGACCTCAGAGGGATGCAGGCATCCAGGAGTGATGGCTTACCAATGGAGATGAAACATATGGGAGCTGAAATGAAGTGCCGATCTGTTCTAAAAATCAACAGAACATAGCCTTGTGATATTTGCATATGGAATAATTAGCTCCTCTTGTTATTAGATTTTGGAGCTGACACCAGATTCATCCAACAGAACTATCCCACTGCTGGATGCTGTGGTTGGCTACACCACACTCAGGCAAACATCACAAGGAGGTTGGCACCATAACCATAAAGATGGAGGGACTTTTCAAGGCAGGATTTTGCTTTAGTAAGGGAAGTAAAGCAGTGATCTACAGCCACCTGCAGAGCTTGGATGTGGTCACTCAGTCATCTGAAGCAGCAGAACTCGAACATGAACCTTCATATACCAAGCAGTTGCCTGCATGCTGGGGGAAGATATGACACACACACACGTATACACACCCACAACTCTACCCAAGACCTGGATTGAATCCTAAGAACCCCAACAAGTGATTTGATTTCAGTTTATAGACACTGATATGTATTTCATCAAAAAATCTGAACCACTTTGCATTAGCACCTGCAACTCACATGTGCAGTTTGCAACCCAGCACCTACATAATATCTACGTGCAAAAATAATGTATTTTCCAGGGTGCCTGACTCTCTTTCACCTTGCTATGCTTTTCCTGCCATCCTCTCCCTCTTACTAAAGGCTCCACAGTCAGTGATATGCTGAACAACTGGAGTTCAGCTGAATTATAAATGGTTTATTTTTGTTCTTGCAGCAGATGGATAAAATGTGTAACAAGCTGCAGACAAGTTTAGGCGGGCAAGGATTTTACAAACTCACCAGAGGATCAAAGGGGGGCTGAGCTGTGTTACAGGCTTGCTGTTTCCCAGGAGCTCTCTCCATTAATTAGGAGACACTGCTCTAACAGCGTGTTTATGAAATATTTCACAACATGGCCTTTTCAACATAACGGATTTTTACTTTTGATTTCTCCAACAGTTTTGAGTTGCATTAGAAGAAAAAAAAAAAACTAAAAGAACTGAGAAAAGCATAAAATGTGTGGGAAATAAAAAAATCCCATTTCTTTTTAAAAGTATTCATCAAACAAGAGAGAAAAAAAAAAGCAGTTTAGCAAATTCACTTCAAGTTCCATCTTCTGAAACCACCCATAAGACTTTTCACACCAAATCACATGCTAAACTCGAATTTGTTAGGTGTTTTTTCCTCTCCTGGAAAATCAGAAAGCTAAAAGGATCAATGTTAAGCCTCTCACAGAAACCATCATAACCTTTACTACAATCTATATTCCCTCGTCTTGATAGGATCATTATTCCTGAGTAGCATTCCCATTGAGAGGTGCAATTACTGTATTGCTAAAAAAAGTAGACTATTACCAGAATTTCAAACAATACCACAATGCAGAGGTTTGTAATATTACCAAAGTGTCTTTCAATCTTCTTGATACGTAGATTCCTAAAAAAAAGTGCCATCAGATGTGCATTTCTTAGTTTCCCTTATTCAAGATGCTGCAGAGCGTAGGCACAAACTTCCTTTTCTTCAGTCACTTGTTGCGGGGCCCTTGGAAAAGTTTTTTACCAAACTCCTCCCTTACAGGCAGAACATAGTTTGAAAATGGATTGTATCCATGAACAGGAGCTTTATTTGCATGGACATCAAAGAAGAGCAGTGTGACTGACCCAGTACGAAGCTCTGCTTCAAGTTTAGGGGGAAAAAACCCTAAAACAAGGTGTGAATCTGAGCTGATGCCCAGAACATCAAGGATCTGTGCAAATGTTAAGGCCATTTTACTGTTCATGGAAAGGGGAGATAAGGAAGACTTGGAGGGGTGAGATTTTTTGAGCTACTGAAAACTGTAAAGAGCCTGATCCTCCTTTCAGACTAGAACCCAATTAGCACACATTTAAAATAGCACAGGGGAGGTTAGAAATGTACTCAGATGAAGGCAGGCAGCAGCAACTGGGCCAAGAAATCCTCTATCCTAGTTCTGGGAACAATCTGGACTCTTTGCTCTTCTTGCACTTGCCAGAATTGTATCTAACAAGATGCTAGCAAAGCCCTTGCACTCTCACCAAACATTACTACGATGAAAATGCATTTCCAGCTGAAATTGTCACAGTGCCAAACCCAGCCTGTGTGCTTGAAGCTGTTCAGAGGTTTGGAGCCTCTTGCAGAAGTGTTCTGAGGTAAGGTCACAGACAGTGCCCAAGGCTCACATCAGCTGTGAGCGTCACTACTGACCAAACTTCCCCAAGGTGAAAACACGACAGAAATACAGAACACCTCGTACTGTTTTTGGCCCTATGTGCTATGAAAATGCCATTTATGTGGTCGAATTTAACACACACACACACAAAAAGAAAGATAAGACAGAGGCACTTTCCAAGTGATTATGTGCTCTGTGATAATAGTTTTCAGCTGGTGAATCAGAAACTCTAGGGCATTCAAGGAAAATCTAATGGTTTATGCCAATAAATTAGACACATCTCATTGGAAACATTCACGGGTTACAAATCAACACCGTAATAAAGCCACTTGCTGCAGAGCATTGGTCCTGCAAGCCCCAGAATGGTGAAGAGAAAACAAAGATGAGCTCAGGCAGACAGCAATGTACCCGGCTGCACGGGGCTCAGCCCACGCACAGGAAGCCTGCAGACTTATTTCTCACTCCCAAATCATCTCATGTCTTTGCAGGCAGCTCGCTAGCGATGCTGTGCCAAATTAGTTGCAAAAATTGATACCCAAATGACAAAAGACGTTTTGATCAGGATATTTAGCCCCATGTTGTCTTCTCCTTTCTTTTCATCCCTTTGTTCATGCTCTCCTTTTGTCAATAACAATGGCAACAATTACTGATCCTCACGGCTTCAGTGGGATGGGGAGAAGAGGAAGGAGGTAGAAGAAAAAAAGGAATTATGCAAATGTGACATTTATCGTTCAAAATTGTGGAGCCTTTTTCAAAAAAAACAGGTCTCTCCATCATACAGAGTATGAGATGACAAATTCAAGCAAAAAAAAAAGAAAAAGTTCCTGGAAGAACAGCATTCAAATATTGTGCTCAGAAGCTCCAACAGCAATGGGGCTGAGGAGCTGATGGTGATTTCCTATCCTGACCTCTTCACTCCTTTGGTTTTGCCTAGACTATAAGAACTACTGAAATCAGAGGTGTGTTCATCTCATGTAAGTCCAGGGGACCCGGAAAGCAGGGCATCTGTGAATGCACAGATAGATATTATTGCCACCAAAATATTAATACAAAACCTGGGGGAATTTTCAGGAGAGGGAAAATGGCTACTCCTCCCTGGCCAGAATATTTGGTTTGGATATTCAGGCAAGCCAGATTCTGACTTGGCACTGGTGTTAAAGCCAGAGTCACTTCACTGAAGGCAGTCACATCCTCCAAATCAAAATAAAGCATTAAAAGAGCCACTTGTCACCAGAGGCACAAAAAAGTCCCTAACTGTTCCATACCAAGTGGTTGTACAAAAAGCAGCAATTAATAACTTCATTTATACTTCTCCAGCCGAGGGTTACATAAAGGGCATAAAGAAATTCGCAAATCATTGGAGTATTAGAGAAGTGGTGTTAGTAGTGGCAACTGTGCTCTTTCAGGCTAAAAGAGTGAGAAACATCTGTAATTACTGGATTAGGGGAATGAAAGAAGAAACCTGCAGTCAGAAATTACAGCACATTCTGTAACTGAGCTGCTGCCATTCGCCGGCTTGCATGAAGACAGAAGAGCCAAAAGGAAATCACAAGTTCAAAAGGCTGGAGAAACACCAATTTACACCACCACTCGAACACACACCCACCTGTGCTGTCAAGCTGTTCCCTAGAGCAGACCCCATAGACTCCATCCACCTCTCCTGCAATTGTGCTACCCAGTCTGCAGGAAGTGAACAAACCAGGGGCAATCAGAGCAATTACTTGCATGGAAATTAGCAGTGGGAGAGCACGTCTAGCTGTTTAACAAAATGAAGATATTTTAGAAACATTTAGAGGAGTCACCCAGTTCCTGTTACTCCTTCCCCCACGCACACGCTCCATCCTTGCAGAGCCTGTGGGAATTGCTCTGTGTGGACCAACATGGAGCAGCGCAGACAGAGCACTTTGGGAGACAAAAATGCAGTGGATGATTCCTAATGATCCATTTTTGTGTGCCCAGCCTGTAGCTCCCATCTCCTCTCACTTCTAAGTCAACCACCAGTCCAGCCAGAAACGCTGGGAGGC
Organism: Vireo altiloquus; assembly: GCA_013396875.1. Lineage (NCBI taxonomy): Eukaryota > Metazoa > Chordata > Aves > Passeriformes > Vireonidae > Vireo > Vireo altiloquus. The sequence goes on from VZRF01006293.1 coordinate 260,147, forward strand.
TGAGGGCTCGCTGGGAAAAGTAAACCCAGAGTCAAAGGATTTAAAGGAATTTGGAGATACAGATCTGAGCAGGCAGCTGTCCCTAGTGACTTAGGAACTGCTCCCTCAGCTACTCTAACCCTTTATTTAACTCAGCCTTGTTGCAAACCAAGCTCTCCAACATCTGGGGCAGGCACCAGTGGCAGCAACCGCACTGCCCCATGGCCAGTCACGCTTCCTACGTGCCTCTATTGAAGCAGCTGAGAGAAAAAACAGTTTAGAAGAGCAGCTTCATTTGGGCACTGAGAAACTTCCCTTTCACAAGCTTCTCTCCTCCCTGCCACTAGTTGGTCAAGGAATCTGCTGGGGGGAATCTACATACCTCAGCTGGGTGACAGGAATAACCTCAGGCCTGCTTTCAATCTGCCCTTGCTGAGGCCCGGGGAGCTACTGGGTGCTATAAGGCCCAGCCACAATTGCTCTTCTTTGGAGAAATACACCCCTGGGTTTTCCACAACTTTGGAGGAAGCCAGACAGGTGCTGTCAGGCTCACCCATGTTTCTTGTTTCTAAATGTGAATCTCTGCCTCTGCTGTGTGTAAGAGTCCCACTCACTGCACGTGACAGGTCCCCAGGGCCTGCCTGGGCCTGACAATGAAAGGCAGCACCCAGGCAGCACTGCTAACATTCCAGGCTTGGTGAGCGTTATAGGTGTTGATGCTTTCCTTAAACCCTCAGCTAGGGGAGATGAGTGGTTTACGTAAGAACTGCATCTCCATTTATTTATTTTAAGTGTGCAGCTAGCCCCAGAGGCTGGAACAGTGGCTGTGCAGAACAGCTTGAGAACATGAACTGAAAGCGCTCTTGAGGCTGATAAAACAGAAGGAATAATGGAAAAAAAAAAAATCTGCCTTTAAACCTCATCATATTTATGCTGTTTTCACATATGAAGAGTACATCTTTAACAAGTGTTCAAAGCAAGGGACAACTGGAATATTGTCATATAAAGCACAGTGTACTAAGCTACAATTTCTTTCCCAGTCTCAGGTCACATCATTATGAAAAGATTACAGTGTAGAACAAAGAGGACCCTTCACTTTCTTGAGCTACAGCACTGAAGCACGTGGTTGGTTACAGCTCCTCACACAAAGGTTTGCCCAGCACTGTTATGTGTACCTGTGAAATCCACTTCACCCATGAACTTTTGAAGTAAAGGGCTCCCCAACCCTATAAACACCGTGCATAGGAACATCACCACCTCCTCTTGTTCCCAAAATCCACACCACAGGCAGGGATACCAAACCATCACAGCATCAAATGGTCTCACGTGAGACCTCACTGACTTCTCTCAAGCCTCTGCTCAAGGGAAGATCCTCCTTCCTTGTGTGGAGAGATGATTCAAGGGGCAATTTCCCGTACACACTCTCCCAGACCCCGAAAGATCACCAATGCTGTGGAGAACCACGCCAGCTGGTTTTAAAGTGTGGCAGTTAATCTTTCCCTCTCTAAGGAATTCCACACATGACCTATATCAAGGCTCTACATCACTCCAGAAAGATCAGGACTGCTTCACCACCTCTTCCTTCTGCACGTGCCTGGCCACAGCCAAGCAAGCTTGATACGCTCTGTTTTACCTTCCTACCAGGTATGTGGTTACCAGCTTCTCTATGTTTGCAGCCTGCTCTGAGCTCTCCCTTGCAGTGCCAAGTGCATCCTAAATACAGGCTGGCTGTGTCCAGATGAGCTCCAGCACTCCCAGTGAAGGGACTCCTGCAGCTGCATGAGAAGCAACCAGGGAAGCACATCCTTGCTCAAGAGATGGATTCATCACTAAGGTCAACAAACCAGTCAATAACAGGATCCACAGAATGCTAAAGTACCAAAAATCTGCAATAAATTTTGTCCCAGTAATCAAGAGTCTTTGTCCTGAAATCTCCTAAAAGATTTTTCAATGAAATCTTCATTTTCATAATGATCTTTTCCTTATCTTTGTCCCTTCATAGAGACACAAACCATGCAATTAAAATTAAATCAGGAACAAGCCAGCCAGATGTATGCTAGAGCCATGATGACAGGAACACCTATTTCATTCTGTCACTTGCCTTGTTCTGAGGTCAGGCTCTATACAGGAAAGCAAAAACAACAACAAAAAAGAGGCTCTGACATTTTACAGTACATTTTCTAAATGTCACCCTGCGTACCTGCAAAGTAGACAGATTTGCTCACGTTTCTCTACCAAGTCTCTTCTTCATTGGTAGATAACTTGAAGCTCAACTGGATCCAAGGGCAAGAGGAGCAGTTCATGCACTGAACCCACACACCCCTTCCCAGCCACAGCCTTCATTTAATACCTCTGTTGTTGCATGTGGGGGTTCATCCTACTGCAGATGTTACTCTCCTATTTAGACAGATATGTTCTAAGCACTCTTAATTCCAGACGTGGAGAATCAAAAAGCTTTCCCCAGTTTGAGGGCTTAGAACTGGGAAGAACAACGATTAGTGGGCTGCATGTTAAACACCAGAGCATTGGAATCAGGATCTCCTCGCAACATGCACAGCTCACCAGAAAAAAAGTTGAAAAGAGGAAAAGTGAAAGCTAACCAACAAATTGTAGGCTGCAAACGCTCCCCATCCTGCTCCTTCCTACCCAGCAAAGCCAGATTCCGAATTTGAAGCAAACTCTTGCTTGTCAACACTCCTCTTGGGAGAGCTCCCTCACCGTGCTGGAAACAGCCTTCCCTGGCTTCCCTGCCCGAGCTCAGCCTCCAGGTTTCTACATTCGCCATATGACACACTGTGTTAGCCCAGGCTTTAATATATTCCCTCATGCTGCTGTCCTTTAAAAGCATTGGCATTTCCTACACACAGATTCCATATTGACTTTACAAGTACCAAGACGCCACGGTGAAATTTAAACTAAATATAGAGGTGGTATTTTTAAATAACTCTCAGCTCCAACTCGCCAAGCGGATTTTATTTGAACAGAAAAAGCAGACTCCAGTTTTAAGCTTCCATTGTAATTAATGATTACAACACATTCCTCTGCCGTATCAGATTTAGCACCTCATTAATGTATGTGGTATTTTTCTTGCACGGCACAGCTGTAGTTAAAGTTGAATTAGTGTTTCCATTATAAGCCCATGTTTTCAAAGGTTTATCACTCAGACACATGAGATTTAGTCTGAAATGAAAATTGCCATCGAGAGTGTCAGCTGGGAAGCAATTTCTTGTCCTTCAAATCTGGAAGCAACAAACACCAAAAAAAAAAAGCAAGCCACTCTGTTTATTAATAATTCACATTTTAAAAAGCATTGCAAATACATGTTTACATGATAGCCTGTGACAGCTCCATAGAATGTCAACACCCACACGCTCCTGGGAGATGTGTCATCTTAAAAACTGAAATAAAAGCCACATTTTTACACCACTTGATGGGAGGCGAAGAAAAGGGGAAAAAAGACTTAAAAATAATATCGATGAGGGAAACTTATTAAAAAAACCCCATAGTCTTTGTTTAGAAACACTGAAGTTAGGACTTTCAGTCGAGCGGGCCGTGGGTGGGAATAGTTTCAAGTACCATTTGTACTTGTACCTTTTCTGTGCCTGTCCCTGGCTCACTAATGCATTTAGAAAGAATTGGTCCCTCTGAGTTCCTACCACAGACAGCATCCAAGCCTTCTACTGTCCACGAGTCCTGAAGTCTTAAAGTATGACCAGATCATGTCCTTTGCAGCAGCAACACTGAGGCACAAGAAAAATGAGTAATAAAAAAGCCTTGTGTGACCTCTAAGCTTTGGGATTGTGTCCTTCTTCCATCAGCTTTAGGACTGAACCATCAAAAAGCAGACCTTTCAATTGGGTTGCTTCTGAGACCTCTTCTTGCCCAATCATCTCAGTGATTATACATTTATGACATGCAAATTTACAAACAAATACATGAAGAAATTACCAAATTCACAGTTCCCACCATTACCAGGATGGATGCATTTTTGATGGCTGAGAAAAATTGTTTTTTTTTTTTCTGACATAGTAAAATTTCCAGTTGTTTTGACTTCAAGACTTATGGCTTTAACCAAGACATAATGTTTCCAGAACACAACAAACACATGAGGGAGCATGTAGTAGCTACTACAAGAAAATCAGGACAGGCATACCTTTTGTGAGCAGAAAGGCACCACTATTGGTCAGAAACATTCACATTTTGCTGTGAATTTGTGATAAACAAAACACTCCCACAACAGACAGAGCAGGGGGTGGGCTTCTTTCCCCAGTGTTAACTTTCATTTTCAAGACATTACTCCAGACAACAAAGATGGTGGGAACACGGTAGCAATTAAATAACCTTATGATCAAATTTGGGACGTTACTATCAAAAACCCTACCATTTTCCATACAAGCAACCTGAGAAACAGCAAATGGTCCTTTGCCTGTCCTCCCAGCAATCAAAGCCTCAAGAAGACTGTACATCAAAGGCAGTGTAATAAATACTGTGACACTTACCAAGGCCCTCATGAGCTCTGAGCTTTTCTTTGCAGTGTTTTCTTCGCCCTTGTTGTTCCAGGCATGGGAGCTCACCTCTCTCTTCACAGCAGAGCTCCTTGTTGATGAAGTGGAAGAGGACTGCAGGGAGAATAATGAAGACTTCAGCTGCAGACAAAATCCCAGCGACCTCAGGAGTAACTAAGAACAGAAAGTAAAAAAGAAAACATCAGCACAACCAGGAAAAACTGCCTAGGGAAAGCTGTGGTTTAAGCACAGCTGTATCCATGGCTCTGCTTCCCCATCCTCTCTGCAGAAGAAATAGAAATGAAATCCAGCAGAACTTGGACTTGTGTTAAATGGATACAACATCCATTTAATACATTGGTCTGGTCTACTCAGGATGTACATCACACAGACCTGGTTCCAATTAAGGCCTTAATTTCTTTCATGTGATGAATTCCAACACAGCAAAGACACCAACTGATTTTAATAAACTTTTATAAAATGCAGAATTCCACCAGCTCCAAGAGAGACACTCTCCATCTGTCCTACAATAGGGATCTGGCCAAGAAAGGGTCAAGGCCGCAACATCTCCTTTGCAATTTATGTATTTTCTTTAAAACAATCAGATCACACATAATGGTACTCACTAACTTCATTACATTTACTAAGAACCAGGTTAATGTTTAGCCTATGATCCTCATTCAACTGCTACTTTACCCTTAAGTAAGAAGTATATTACTGTACTACATAATTACCATTATTTTCTGGGGAAAAACAATCAGCCTCCAGCTCAGGTAATTCAGTTTAGCTCCTCAAGTGTCAGGTAATGGGCACAGTGGTTTTTCCCTAGCTGATGTCCCAGCCCAGTACATCAACATCTCCGTGTCAAACTGTAAAGAAACAGTCTGATTTCAATTTATCATGTTCTGCCTGTACCACTGGGTCTGTAACAAACCACAGGCGCCAGCAGAAAGCTTTTAAAGCCATTTCACCTCTCTCACACATATCAAAATGCCAAAACAAGGGACAAGCACTACATATATCACTTGATGTGGGTGGCAAGGGCACACGTGTCAAAAATTTTCAGTGTCATCTGCAAAAAAAATTGGCTGGTTATTCTGGTAATTACTTCACCAGGAAGGGGTGAAGTTCAGATGTTCAATTCAAGTCAAAGACCCCATAAAAATGAAATATCAGCAGCATCAGTGGCACACTAGGGATGCCTGTGATTACAAAGCTGCAGCTCACAGATGAGATGAGCAGGATGAAAGGATGTAAACAGAGCCAACCCTGTCTGTGGAACATCCCAGTGGGAATTTATAGGACTTGACTCAGCAAAAGACTTGGGCTAGAAGAGCTACGCTGGCCCCAGTTACAGCCCTGATAGTGCACTGTATAACTTCAGTCTAGGGGATTTAAAAACTTAAATTAATACAAGTCAACATGTCTGAACTGGAAATAAAAATCACCAATGCATAACAGCAGCCCACATGCAAAACAAATGAGTGGTTGGGACTGAACCCAGAGGAACACGTGTTACACAAACTCTGGAGGTGGCTCTGACCTTCCTCACCCCAGCCTAAGGAGGGAAGAGAAATATGCATTGAATCACAGCAGCTTAAATGACAGCAAGGTGAAACCTACACTTCCATTGCTCTGTTCTGCATGGGCACAGACAATTCACACAATCACAGAATGGTTTGGGTTGGAAGGGACTTTAAAGACCATTCAGTTTCAATCCTCCTGATATGAACAGGAACACCTTCCCCTAGGATGCTCAGAGCCCCATCCAACCTGTCCTTGAGCCTGCCAGCACCCCAGTTTGGTGCCATAACTTCCCCAGATTATTTGGCAGGCACATCTCAGACCTGTTTTTCCCTCACACCTCACCCCAGGGAGCAGGGCTGGGGATGTGAGAGTGGCTGAGTGAGACATCGACTCTGGCAGTTTTCTGCCGCTGAAGTCATCGTTAAGTGGCTGCTGGAGCCAAGGATAAATCAAAGGAGATGAGTATAAATCAAAGTAGCCATAACCCCAGAATACACATGAAAGCCTGGCTGGGTCCCATCACTGACTTGCCCTGTTCTTGGGCACAGAATAAGCAGGAAAAAGGATAATGCTCTACCTTACCTATAAAACATGTGGGATCACCATATCTCAGCACACAAGAAGATGTGTGCAGGAAGGACACCACCGTTATAATTTATTTTACTTCATAAAAATCTCAGTGAGCCCAAGGAGACACCAGGGTTTCCCCTTCTCAGACACAGCACAAGCAAGCCACCAGTATTTTTAAATATAAATTATTCAACACATGCTCTGAAACACTATGCAACCACCAGCTAGAAAAAATCCTCAAAGTGCCCCTTTTCCCCAACAGACCTTCGAAGTAGCTTGCAAAATCCCAGAGGAAAATGCAGATCTTTCACTAGACAGGCATCCTCAAGGAAAGCTTGGAGACAAATTATCACCTGTTATATACTTACTCTAATGTAACTCAGACTGGCACAACAGTGTTATTATTGCCCATCTAATTCTTGTTTCCTGGTCAGATACAGAGGAAGAAGAAAGTAGTGGCCCAGTGATGTAGGACTTGGGACAACCCTTCCAGGTTCCCCTGCTCCTTGGGGTAAAATATGAAAGTCACCCCCTGTCAGAGCTCACCAAAGGTCCAGCATCAACTTCAAGGAGGAAGTCCTCAAAGCCAAGTACTCAAAACTGTCCACACAGAGGCAGAGATTTTGGGAGCACAGGCAAGAAGGGACTGCAGAGGCTCTTCCTATATGAAAAAGGCCATCAGCCAGCTACCAGCAAAGGATGAGATCCCTCACCTCCCTTTACTGGAGGCACCAAGCCTCTCTCTTCTCTCTCCTAAAGATGGTCTGTCCAACTGAGAGGAGGTGCCTGGGACTTGTGCAGCACAAGGCAACAGAGCTCATCCGTCCTGTCCTGTGGCTTTATGCAAAAGTTTCCTCCTTTCTCAACCACAATATTTCTGCCAGATACCAGAAGTTTGTGCCACAGCATCTCTGAGGGAGGGCTGAGTTTGCACCTGAGCACTGTCTCACACAGTGCACCTGGCTCCAGCTGGAAGCTCAAATCCCTCTGGAGGGGAGGCATGCTGGCAATTTGCTTCTCCATCATCAGGAGGAAAACACGCTGCACCTGCACACAGTCCTGACCACACCTCCCAGCTCTCCTCCCAACCCTCAGCTGAAGGGCTTTCTCTGCAGATTTGAAACTCTAGGCTGAGGCTGTGCCTGAGAAATGGCTGTAAAATTGATTTGGAGCAGAGCTCTGTTCTGACTTGTGGTGGATGTCTGGGCCTGAGAGGTGTTGAGGAGAACGAGTAGCAGAAATGCACACACATCCCTTGTGCTGCAGCATGGCTGGAATGTGTCAGTTTTCACACAGGTAAAGTGTCCATCCTTACAGCAATGGATGACAGACTGCAACTGGAGAAAGCTCTTGGTCCAAACCCCTGGAGGTGCTGATCACTACATGCTTTGGGACATAAACATTAAGCCACACCCATTTTTCACTCATTAAGCCCTGTTCACCCATTTTTAAACCAATAAATTAATGCCATAGACACCTTTGTGCAGTGCCACAGTGGGTCCACTCATTCTGCTGCTCTGGTTGGGAGCACAAGGCAGGAAATTGTGTTTGTGCTCCCGGCAGGTTGAGGTCACACAGCTGCCCACACTCCTTGTCCACTGCTCAAGAAACAACTAGAGGTGCAGTGTGAAGGGCCCCGAGGCAGAAAAGAGGAAATCAGAAATGGAAGTGAGGTCAGGAGAAAAAATCTGAGAGGATGCAGGGACCACCAGGCATTACAATGCTGCTCCTGCTCCAACCTCTCCCCAAAGCCACATTCATACCACAACATGACTTCAGGGAGAATCTAACCAAAAGAACGAGAGAGGTGTGTTGGCCACACTGTTACATGCATTGAGCACAGCTGGAGTTTTGGCTTGTAGTGTTGCCTTTCCCTGGTCTTAAAATTAAAACCAAAGCACGGTTTATGGGGGAAAGGGTTTTTTACCTCGGTATTTATTTCAGGATCTGGGGTACAGCACTTGTGGTGGAATGCCCTGAAAATGCATGCAGACTGTCACACCGAAATACACACCATTATAGGCTATGCAAAATTAACATATTTATCAAAGATTCCCCAATGAGAGCCTCGAGTGAATCCCCGTTCTGAGGAACCTTCCCCCTGGATGGGCCTATCTTAGTTTACAAAAATATGTCTTGGAGAGGACCTTGGTGTCTGGGGCTTCCAGGATGTTTGGTCTCCTGGTTTAATGGTACAGTGGGTCTCAGCTGAGTTATCAGACTTGGAAAGTTACAAGTATGTGGGCTAAAAGCACCGAGAATACATAAAACTATAAAAGAGTATGTAAGAGGGGTATAAAAAAAAAGGCAAAAAATCATTCTGGCATCAGTACCAGGTTTCACAGCAATTCTGCTACCAGACCTGGCCTCTCCTGATGGGCCTGGGGAATGAACACAAGAAGCTCCATGGTAGATTCACTTGGAGAGTCTGCAACTAGCAAGACCTTAATTCCTTCTACTGTGCAAGGGTTAAATTCTGCATAAAATACTATTCCAGACAATAGTTCTTTAATTTCATTTGATACCAAACTTCCTGAAAAAGGAATGTTTACTGGTACTTTTTAATTATGAAAAAAAAAACCATAAATTGTCTGTTTTGCTGTCTGTGCTAATTGCATTTCATTATACATTTGGAGTAAGCTATGATTTTCCTGCTGGTTCCCATGACATTTTTCATTATCAGCCACTAATTGTCTAGCATGCACACTGCATTGTGAACCAAGTAGGCTGTGCGTGGGCAGAAGTTCTAGCGAAAGCTGCAAGGCAGTACAAGTGTACATTTTTATTATTACTATTATGATGTATTAGAGAGTTTCCACCTACTTGCATATCTACATATCCTCATCCCTGTCAGCAGTGTCACAGTGCAGCAAGGCCCAGGAGTCCATCCTTGTGCTTGGCAAGGCTCAGCAGCTGCTGAAGGGAAGTTCTGTGGGGTGGAACGATGGAAACACCAAGCAGCTTTCTCAATCACTTCCTCTACTCGGTGTCCAAAGCACGTGGGTATCAGAACCTTGTCACTTTGCCCGCTTGCAAGCCAAGGACAAGGTTATAAAGGAAAGCAATGTCATATGTGGATTCCCAAAGGAATAGGATAACTAATGGGATCTTCCTGAGACAGTAAGACAGAAGAAAAAGGTAAACAGTTTTTAGAAGCCATGGCTAGCACTGTATCCATTATGGCCAACAAATCCACATCTATGCAAGCTCAGAAAGTGCCACAAATGGTGAAGCAACTCCTTGCACGCAGCACTTCATAAACTCAGACTGAGGGAAGCTGTAGGCGCCGATTCTTCACACAGCAAACGGCAAGAACATGACCACTGCTTGTCCTTATCAGCCTTGGACAGGTGGCAATTCTATTCATGTGCACCACACACACAATACACAAACACTTCAGAAATAAATGTGTGTTTTCACAGGATTGCAGCTCTCTCCTGATATCTATTTCAAAGGAGACAAAGCCCGACCCTTTCCAACAGCACTGTGAGGGAACAGTTGTATAACTCCCCCTCTTCTCCTCAAGGTGATCCACAAATACATTATCAGAAATACGATCAGACCACATTCAGTGCTGTAGCAGAAGTGAAATTCCCATCAGAGGCAGGAGGACTCGCCCTGCACAGAGACTCAGTTTCACACACTTTATTTTTATGTGCTGATTTACAGACAGCAAGAATGAGGAGGTTCTCCAGTCCTTTTATATAAGGAATATGATGAACTGAAAGGCACTTACGACCTGACTATACCTCTACTTTGACTACCAATTTTGTCTGATCAGAGGGTGGAGGAATGGCCCCACTTGTAGCTGCTGCTGATGTATTTGCAGATAATCTTCAAATATTTAAGCTGCTCTTATGCCCTCTGACACAGGCATGCAATTTCAAAGGTCTCAAAGACAGTGAAGAGACTTCATCTCCCTCTCTTCAACCACCCTCAGAGCCAGCCAAACACCTTGCAGGCTTCAATGCATTTATCTCCCCAGCAAGTCTCTGAAGCAGGGAAGCACTAACAGAACTGCCCTACAGAACGGGAGCCATGGCACAGGCACAACCCAAACTGGTGGAAGTTAGACCCAAAAGAACAGTCAAGAAATGTTCCATCCACAAACACAGGCATCCCAGTGCTTAGAATTACCTCACATTTCACCCCAAAGCTGAGGCTACCAAATAGAACATCAGCAGCACCTTCCTAGTGATGACATCATGCTGACAGTCATGGACTTCAGGCATCTGCCCTCTGTCACACTGGGTCACACAAAAGCCACAGGATGGGCATTTTTTTCCTCAAAAGCCTGATTCTCGTAGGGATTCAATCCAGTAGAGGTGCTCAACACCTTCAGGCCACACTGAATTGAAGGCGCATCAGGCACAAAAAGAGTCAGTGGCATTTAGCAAGTGCACTCCCCTTAGAAATGGAAGGCCTGAGATGAATTCTCCCTTAAACCCACATTTTCCTTTACCCAGTACCATGTCCAAGGTGCAGGACTGGAGGAGGGAAGCCTCTCCCGTTTGGGCTCAGCTTGGCTCACTGTGCAGCCTGTATTGGGGCCAGCAGTAGTAGCAGATTTGATTTTTCTCAGACTGCTCATAAAAACCAGACTCAGACCTGAATTTTTAGGATGCAGTTTGGGTTTCACTTAGAACCTTCTATAGATAAATGACCAAGGCATAAACACTGGGAAAGAAAACCTCAAAGCACCCAGCAGCCACCCTGTGAGAGCCATAGGCCCAATTTCAAAAAGGCTTTCCCTGAGGCCAGGTTTTCCACCTTACAAAGGCTGCTCTGTATTTTGCTATGTAAGACCCTGTGGCAGCACTCTTTCCTCAGCAGCAAAAAACCCATCCTAGCCTTGAGCAGTGCTCTTGATGACATTTGTAACCAAGCACACACGGTTCTGTGAAATATTCTGCCTTCAACAAAAGGCATTTTTCAACTAGAAAAGATGAAGTATTAGTTTTGGTGGACGTGTTTCAAATGAGTGTGGAGCAGTAGTTCAAGTCCACAGCCTCTGCAAACAATGACACCTGAAGTTCTGCACCCAGAAGAGTCCTGGCTCTCTACCTCTTCCTCCCTCTGTAAGCAAACACACCACAAATACAGATGGAACAAAGGAACAGAAATGTGTCCTGATGGACAGGGAGTATTCAGGCTGCCTGGTGGAGGTCACTCTCAAGGGTGATCCAGAGGTTCACCATCAGTTTTAGTAATAACCATAAAAATGGCTCCAGTTCAACCATGGCATTCAAAATTCATTGAAGTCAACAGGGCCAGGGAGACTGAGAATCTGAGCAGCACAGAACATGAATTGTCATTCATGAGATGAAAGCTGGTCCCCTCCGTGTCAGGGCTGAGCAGATTTGATGGGGACAGCACGAGGAACCTCACACCCATCCAGGCTTTGGTGCTCCTGGGCCCAGGTCCCTGCCAGGATTGTTCCCAGAGGTGGGCCCACAGCTGAGGTAATCAAAGTGAAACCTGCAGCCTCACAGCTGTTCATCTCAGTTATGCTCCAGACCAGCGAAGAAAAATTAGAACCAGGTACAAAATTACTTTCCCAGCCCAAAATCTATGAGGTACCCTCACGCTCAAGAGTTTGCTCTGCCATTTCTTCTCCATTTCAATATTCTCCCTAATCTCTGAGCCTTGCCAAAAATCTCAGTTTTGCACTCTGGAACTATTTTCCGTTGTAAAACCAACTATCACACAAAGCTGTGAGCTACCCTGGAGGTCAAAGCTTTCACCTAAGACACAGGAAAGCAAGAAAATGGCTGTAGTGATAATGATAAATACAACTTGAATTAGATCAAATGAAAGAATCTAGTCCCTAAAAGTCAATCTCCTGCTGCTTAGGACTCTCATGTTAGAGACGAGATCTGTACTCAATTGCAAATAAAGCAAACAGGACAGAGACCTGAACTTGCCCCTTCCAGATATCCTTTGACTATCCACCCTCTGGAAAAACTACCACAGTAGCAAGGGACAGATGTTTTTCCCTCACAGACTGCTCAGAGAGGAATTCCATCCTGAAAGAGGGACACAACCTGGGTCTAGGAAAGTTTTTTCATGATGCATTTCTTAGAAAAATTTATAATTTTAAACAGAATTTAATTGTCAGGCGGGAGCACCTTTTCTCAGTTTACACTCCCTGTAGTAGGTTTGTCTTTGATCGTGTCCCGGGTTTGTTTTCAGTCACGGTACAACACAGAGATCATAATCTGATACCTTTTGTCATAGCTGACACCAACACTGCCTTACTGGTAGAAAGGGAAGACTAGGGCTGTCAGTCTGCCACCTTTCTTGAACACTGAAGTCACGCTTTTTTTTTCTCTCCTTTTCTAAAAGACAACTTCTTTGTTGCCATGGTATCACTAATGCAGTATTTTGAGACAGGGAAAGAAGATAACTGTGCAGCATCAGAGTGACACATCTATCAGCTGCCATCCTCTCAAAAAGGATAAATAAATAAGGATGCCAGTGCAGATTTTAAAGGCTCCTCCACCCTTTAAAATTCTTCCCTCTTACATACAAGTCAGTGCCTATGAAGTTCATGCCTCAGTTTTATTATAAAGAAGGTCAGAATTTCTCTCACAGCAAGCAGTGTCTAGAGTTATTTTTCAATTCCTTCTTCTCTCCCTATGCTACATGACACCAGCTGAGGCACACACTCAGAAGAGAACATCACCTGCATGTTCAGAAAATGCCAGCCTGGCTCCTCATGTAAAACCATGCAGTGACTCTTTGCAATTCCTGCTTGTACAGTGATTTCTCCCTGAACTGACAGGGTATCTACTGCCGAGAACAGCTCGCATTCATCTCAACAGTGAGAGAAACAAAAAGGGCACACTGATGGTGTCTCCCATACAACTACCTTCATCTCCCTGTGATCCAGTTATCCTTGTAGCCTTGGCTTCTGTCAGGCTTTCCTATTGCTGCCAGAATTACTTTAAAACAGAAACCTTTCCTAACTTAGCAAATCAAGGCCTGGCACTCAGCACAACAACATTTCCCTCCTTGGCTTGTGATGACATTGAATCTGGTCCCTTCCAAAATTTTCAGAGATGGCTGTTCCCACCACTGGCACAATTCTGCTGGGCCAGTAAATCCAGGGAACAGCCACGGTGAGCGATGCTCCTGTGCCCAGGCACTCCCTGACTTGGGGTCCAGATCAATGAACAGGCAACGAGAGACACAGTGACTTCCAGCACATGCCACAGCCACAGCAGTGACATGAGGAGATTCTCATCTCCCAGGTGATACAAAAGGAGGAATAACGTGATGAAATGGAAACTTTTATGAGCTGAATTTACCAGGGCTTCTGTAACACAGAAGGGAGCAGAGAGCAACAAGCAAAGCAGTGACAAAAGGTCGAGTTGGAAGGACCTCTGATATGAGCCAAGAATTAAACAGTGAGCACAGAGTCCTCTAGAGAATAAAAATAAGTACTTCGCATTTGGGAGAGAGAGGAAATGGGAGGAGAAGGTGGAGAAAGGAGGATCTCAGTTGCTGTTTCACTTATTTGGGGGGGATAAAAAAGAATAAGTTGTCTCCACTCAGAACTGAAGTGCTCTCACCTCTTCAAAGAGGAATCTAATTGGAATCTTTATGCTCACATGTACTTATTTTTCTCATCCACAAAACCTTGCTCTTAGTTTCACCGATTTGACCCAAGGCACAATGACTCATCACAGCAAAAGGCTGGACAGCAGCTTCGGTGGTTTTTTTTTCAAAGACCTAAATAAACCCTACTCCATCAATTGACCAAGGACGACACAACAGCAAACCTCTCACTGAAGGCTGTGCGTTGCCTTGGCAACCTGTCTGATCTCCATTGCTCCAGGGACTGGCAGTGTGCTGCCAACAGGAGATTTTAGCTAATCAAACCAAATCTCTTAATACTTAACACGATTTCCCATCTGTGGAGAGCAGGCCACATGCCAGTGGAAAGCAGGGCACCCTCTGAACACAGCCCTGGCTCCTCCTTGACCTGTTCTTTGTTGGATTCTTGTAGGCCACTCCTGGCAGGTACCAAGGGAGAAGAAGTGTGGCAAAGGATCACGGCCTCACACCTGCACTCAGCACATCCTGGCAGGATACAGAGGGGACAGGACCCTCACAGTATTTGTGCCTCAACCCCTGACATTTGGAAGAAAAATAGTTTCCAATATTGGAAGCACCCCCTTGGTGCTACTTATTTTGAGCCTTCTGAAGCTGCTCCATCCCTTTTTCAGCTCCCATTAAATACATCCAGGCACCAGTAGTGGCAAACTGCTCACCAATATTATAAAATAGGACAAACATGTACCTCTCAACCTTCCTCTATCAGGGACTGCTGTCAAACTGCAGGACAGAACACCTTCTTTTTTCTAAAACTTCTAATTGGCAGTGCTAAAAGGGTAGCTTTGGGGGCTAATTTGGCCTTGAAAGCATGAGCAGTCATTGATTTTTATTTTTTTTTAAGAAGTAGCCAAACCAACCTTTAAACAGGTCCACTAAAGGTTTCTGGTCCCTGCCTTTAAGCCCAGCCACAGATCCAGATGATCAGTCTGGCATTTAGCAAACCAAGGGGCCACAAAAAGAGGCGTAAGCAGCAAGGAGGAGACAAGAGTGTTCTACAGCTACTGAGAAAAGAAATTCTGTGTGGTGGTGATGAGATTCACATCCATGAAAAGCCACCAGTTTCCACCTAACAACCACCGGAGCTGCACCACCAAAGATGGCCCTACGACCTTTCCGTGAAATTGCCAAAAGAAAGCAGGCTGTTTGAGCAGCAGACTCAGTTTTGGCATTCAGGCTCTCCTTCCCCTCATGGATTATCCTTTACAGCATTTCAGAGGACACCAACCCACAACTCCCCGAACCCAAAAGCCACAGGTCCTACCTGGAGTTTCATTCCACACAGGTTGTTTTCTGCCGGATTAAATTCTGGTATTGCCACAATTGGCATGAGGGATCCTCAGATGGTTTTTGACCTGGCACAGAGGATCTCTGCACAGGAGAAGCTTCCCCACCACAGCTTCCTGGGATCTGGATTAGCCACCAGCCTCAGGCTCCTGTTCTTGAGGAACAGGATGGAGGAATTGTTGGCATTTAACAGGGAGGCCAGAAGCAGAAGGCTGCTGCTCATAAAGCAGGGTGTGGTTTCAAAGAGAGAGAGTATTGTGGAAGATTTTAGGCCTCTGGTATTGACCAAGTGACCTACGCCCTGAGGAAATATGTTCAAACAATAACAAAAGCCATTAAAACAAATGCTTGTGGGGAAAAAAAAAATGTCAGCAGTTTCTAGAGCCATGTATCTAATCGAGTGAAGAGCTGAGCAATTACTGCCACCTTCTACCATGGCCCTGGGAATATTTCTCTCTCCTCACAGGTATAAACCAGTAAACCAGTTACTAGGGCTGCATGGAGAAAGGAAGGAACTGAAGTCATTTCTCAGCTAACCCAGGCCTCTGTGACAAAGGAGAGGCAATGAAGTCCTGCAGGCATAAGGAAGAGGGAAGCAGAGCTCATTGTAAATGGCCAGGAGAACAGCTTATTCCCTGTGTGCCTTCCCAGTTTTTTCTTTCCTATGTCATGCCTTCTTCTAGCCCAGGCACTCCTCAGTTTTACTTACTCTCAGTTCAGCCAAAAACTGCAAAGTTCAGCCAAACCGAACCAAAGGTGAACTCTGGTACTTCTGCCCGAAACATCTGTCTGTGCAGGCCATGGAAAATCAAAAGCAGAGAGGTCACTGATCTAATGAGGAGCAGGAATGACCTCAGAGGAAACAATTGCTGGTGCTGTAAGACGCTCTCCGTAATTCCCTTGTGAAAACAACATGCAGGGCAGGACACCAGCACTACAAAACCTGGGAGAAGGGCCTTCTCCAGATGCAAGCGGCCACAAGGCTCTCTCAGGGGTCTCATTTTCATTAACAAGTTTCAAAGCATCTACCCAGCGTTTCTTTCAAGCAAAAGCTGTGTCCGACTGTTCTCAGGGATAAGCAGAGAGCTGTGCCACTTCAGAGCCAGGAGAAGGGAAGGGGGGAGGCAGATAGAGGCGACTGATAGCCAGAACAGACGCAATGGAGATGGACTAAAATAGATTCTGTGCACTTCAAGGGCTTCTGCAGCACCGATGCTCCAGCCCACGTGAGCAAACATCCACACACGCACTCTGCAAAACACTTGACATAAAGGACCACAAGAACAAAGTGCAGCCTGTTCCTGGGGTGTTTTCAGACACACTGAGCCAAGCTATGGAATCTATTGACTATTTTATTGGGATCCCTTCAGCTGTTTTCTCCCACAGCCATCATGCTACATTAAGTTCCTTTTTTCTTTGAGCCTATCTCAGTCACAAACTCCTTCAAGCACCCACAGCTTCCCTTGCACAGTGATCAGATGTGCCCTCTGCTTAACAGGAATGCAGATACTTTGCACTTCTGTTACTCATTATGGATCTAGAATTATGGTCTACTACTGCCTTACAATAAAATCTGGAATGACAGCAGGAATCAGAACAATGTCAAAGCAGAAAACAGAAGGAAAGACTTACTTCTATTTCATTCCTTGCAATTTCCCAGATCTTTGTGTTTGAAGAAAACCAAAGCAGCATGCAAATCCAAAGTTAGAAGTCAGGGTAACATAGGATTTTCTTTTCCAACTGTAATTGTCACCCAAGTAACAAGCTAGGAAAGCTATCTTCTCACCAAGAAATACCCCCAACACGAGACTTACCTAATCACACTTACATAAAGCAGCAAAATGAGTCAAACCAGAAATGGAATTGCCCAAAAAAGCTTTGAAATATGTTATTTATGAGAAGAGTGTTCTTCCTGGGACAGTTTGCTGAATCCTCAGAATCTGTAGTACTCACACGAGCTGGGCAAAGCTGAAGAGAGGCACAGTCCTGAGTTTGAGTAACAGGAGTGGTGCTGGTGTTCTTGCCCTTTTTTCTGCATGTGCTTGTTGATTTAACTTCCCAAGGAAGAAGGAACACTGCCGGTTGGTAAACATGTGACAGCCACCAAAGGAATGCAAGCCAGGGAAGATAAAGCAGCCTATGCCACTTCCTAAAGGAGTTATTTAAATACTACTGCCTCACCTTTCCCACTGCTCTCACCTTACGAGTGCTAGGTCTTTATTCAAACAATTATATTGCTGATAAATTTGACTAAAAAAAAATATTTGTTATTCATGTATCAGGAAATTGGAAATTGTAAGTGATTTTCTCTTCTGTACAGAGATATAATTTATTATTCGGCTTAAGTTCACAACCTGGTAATAAATTTTTTGGATCCACTTTAGAAGTGTACCTTTTCCATCCTGGATTCCCACAGATTTGCAGTAAAATAAGGATCATTCAGTCTAAAACAAAGGGAGCAGCTGGCCCCTTGCACTTGCCAAGCTCAGCCAGTCATTGCTTCCCTGAACCCTGCTCACCCTGGGGCCAGGCCCTGCTCCATCTCTGGGGCACCCCTGAATGGAAAAGCAAAGCTGTGCCAGCAGATCTGTGCTTTCCAATGGGTTTTTACCCACAGGTAAAAGCTGTTTTTAGAGCAAAACTTGTTAGCACAGCACTGATCCCAAGGCTAACATTAATTTTAAGGGAGGTTGTGTAAGTTGCCTCAGTTACCATGAGGGCACATTCCCTCTTCGCTCTCCACACACCTGATACTTTGAATGTGCATTTTGGACGTACTTTAGAATCCCAGTATGAGAAGAGTCATTTCTCCCCAGCATTCAGGGCAGATCCATCCCTACCGTCTCTGCCTGCAAAAGGTTTCTCTGCAGTGAAACTGAAGCTCTTCCCAACAATTCATTTATTGGTGCAAAAAATTCTTTTCCAGCTTCTAGAATACATGATGTTCCTCAAAAAACAGCATGGAAAAGCTGTAAAATAAAACCACACATTTTTACCCTGCTACTCACAATGCTCAAAACATGAGAGAGGGTGGGGAAGGTGGACAGAAAATGGGGGGAAGGAAGGGAGTACACAGACCTGGCTGCTCAAAGCTAAAAGGGCTCCTGGCCCCACTGCCTGCAGCAATTTGTAAACTGGCTCTAATCTGCTCACAGCAGTATCTTGCCTTTCTAAGGCAAACTGCTCCCTGAGGCAATTTTCTGCAGGTGTTCCTAATGCAACTCTTTTTTTTAAAAAAAAAAAAAAAGAAAAAGAAAAAGAAAAAAAAAAAAGAAAGGTGTTCTAATGATCTTGTTTATAAAAGCTGCTGCCTGGCAGATCCCCCCAGAGCAGTCCAGACTGGCATCTTCAAAACAAAAGCCACTTAGAAAGAGCTCAAGAGGAGGAAGAAAAGCCTGTGTTGGGCAGGCCTAAATCCCCTGGACTTACAGGAGTCTGGCCATGGCAGAATCCCAATGGATCCCAGCTGGAGAGGGTGTCTGGCTCCCTGGGCTGCAGGGCGGGCACAGCCCTGGTGAGGAGCCACTGCTGTGCCTTCCAGCAGGGCTGTTCCCAGGCTCACAGCCTGTCCCCTGTCCCCGTGGTGCCCACATCAGGCATGGCTGAGTGGCCACGCTGATGAGCCAGAGCAGGAGGCAGTGGCCGTGGGGTTGTGGCTAAAAATGCACAGCAGAGCCACAAGGGGAACACAAAGTCCAACGTAATTTTTGGTTATGTCAGATTTTGGTTACGTCAGACTCCTCACTGGAGCCAACTGAGTGAGCAACTTCCATCCGCCCATCGCCCAGGAGTCTTCCCTCGTCTGCTAAGCCAGGGGGAAATGTCCCTGCTAATTCAGAATGAAGATTTGCAGAGCCAGACTGCCAGGAAGGGGCCTGGGCAGCTGGGCACACTGGTCTGTGGATGCCTCATTCCCTGTACCTGCGCTCAGTTCCAGTGCTGCACGGTTGAAAATAAGTGTCTAAGTAGCAGCTCCAGAAGGGAGGCTGTGAAATGAGCTGCCAAAGAGAAAATAAGGTCTCAGGTTCAATAAGGTTGAACCTTAGTTCTTAGTGCTGCAGGTTTAACACATCTTACTGAGAGTTGCTTATTCCAAACTTCTTCCCAATGACTATTCTGTTATTCCCTTATATTTGCAGCCCCTAACAGGTTTACTGTGGAAATAGGATGCTTACCCACTTTCATTCAAATTTCTCCAGAATTCATGGAGACTGTCACATGTGTGGAAGGAAATGGGAGACCATGCTAGTCTCCCACTCTGACTCCCAGGTGCCCAGCTGCCTTTCTTCATCTCCCACTTTAGGTTCTTACTCTACTCTACTCTTGAAACCTTCATTTACAAAGTTGCAATGGGGAAAAAAGTAATCCAGAAATAATAGCGCAATAATGTTAAGAGAATAAACTCTCATCCTTAACAACTCAACACTGGCCTTTCTATGGTTGTTTTTTCCAGAACAGTTGTGCTAAAAGCTAGAGCAGAATTGGCAGGAATTCAAATACATTTTCAGATGTAGTCAGTTTTTATTATTATTTGTCAACCACCAGCTAAACTGTAGATATATTCCCTTTATGTCCCACTAAATGTCAAGCTGGTATTTTTAAAACCCAGACAATGTATTTCATATAGACCTTTACATCATTATTCCAAAGATCAAACACCCTTTCACCTGGGAACCATGGCAAGGCTGTTCCGCCAGCAACAGGACATGCTTCCAGCTTGGCCAAGCAGTGAGATCCCTCTCAGGCATCTCCTGCCCTGGGCCTGGATGAGAGATCGACCCTGACACTTCCCAGTTATACCAAAAAAAAAGAGGCTTTATGCTGGTGTGGCTGATTTAATTCCCTCACAGAGCAGCAGCCATGGGATACCTGCTACCTCCCTGATATTTAGCAGGCACCACTCTCACTGTGCGGTTACAAAACTGTTCTTTACAAAACAATTATTGCTGCAGCATTTGCTGGAGGTAAACTTGGCTGAACGAAGCTTGAATGTGCAGGGAAGGCAGAATGGTAATAAAACTGCACACAAGCAGCCACAACTCACACTTTCACTTTATTCAATACATTAAGACTTCCTCAACATCCTCTAGGATGCAAAAGACAAATACATCTCCCACTGCTTGAACTTAAAGTCCAATTATTCTCCCTTCTCTGCCCAAAGTCTTATTCAAAAGAAGTATTACACTAAAATCAAAGTGTATGCGACAGAGTCAGGTCACTGAGTCAAGAGCCCCAAAACTAGAAAAGATTACAAAAGAGAGTTCAGGGCAATGCACTCCTCTTGGTAAGGCAAGAATATCTGAGTGAAACATCTCTAACACATCTTACTGAGGTCAGACAATATCTCCCAGTACTCCGCTCCTCTCGACCAGCAGGAAGGAATGTGACTGTGCCAGATAAATTTGAAGGCAGAAATATTTGCACAACACTTTTCTGCCCAAGTCATATTCACCTGCTGTCTGCTGACAGGTACAGATGACAAGGTCCTGAACTCCAGAGGAGGAGAAAACTGTCCTAGCAGAAGCAGTGATTCAATTAAACACATGTCTGGACACCACAGCATTTCCTCACTAAAATTTCTATGAAGCAGCACAGACCAAGTGCTTGAAACCACACTCGAAAACCAACTGAAATGAGGCTGTGAGCCATTAGCCACAAACAAAAGTGCAAGCTTCACCTAGACCCCAAAATATCAACAAAATCCACGTGCCCACTAAGCCTGTAGTAGAGAAATCTGACCTGGTTTGCTGAAGTATGCAAATTTAGAAATTATAGATTATAAAGCAATTTGATCCATTTCCCTGTGACTATTCCAATATGTGCTGCTCGATGGCCTGGCAGTCACAGTCCTGTGCTCCTACACACTTCACAAATGGCTCTTTGGGATCCCCCACAAATGGGATCCAATTCTGACTTACACCGCAAGCTTGGACCCTGGGGTCACTTATTCCAGTCAAACACTAATTTAACAACCTCTGAAGTGGATCTGAGAGGTCCAGTTCACAGGAATTTGCGGAAGTTTCAGGGAAACCCCAGGGACTCTGATGCAACCTACATTTTTTCTGCTGGTGGGAAGAAGGAAAGCCTGGAAGAGCACTCAGTTTAGTGGGATGCCCAGGAAGTACAAGTGAGCAGGAAAATCTACCCCTGAAAACAAAGCAAGCAGACAGGCTAAGTCAAACTCCACACGAGGGAGATTTCCAAAGGAAAAGTCTATGTGCACAAGAAGGGAGGTTGAAGTCTACATATAGACCTGAAAATCAGTGGCAAGGATTTTAACTTTCTAATTAAAGGAGAGTGATTTTTTTCTAATATATATATATATATATATAAAAAAATCCAGCACTGAAAGAGATTGTTGACAGAAATGCAACCAAAACCATCACAGTTGCAAAGGAGAAGAAGGAAGGCTGGAATTCCACAGAAAAATGGCAGGTTTTGATCAGGAATCAAGAAAGAAATGATGAGTGTTCTTCACCTTGCAGCTGAGTCCACAAACTGCTCGGTCAACATCAAACTACACAGACACATTGTGGTTTACACAAGTCCAGCTTGCAAGCAGGGGTATGGACAAGAGCAGATCTAAATCTCCAAAAATGCAAGCAGAGTCACAGGCAATGGCTGTGCCCAGAGAAGGAACCCAAACAGGATCACAAACACTGAGTCAGCACGGGGACTAAAGCAATGTCAATGTGACAAAGATGTGACAAACACACCTGGAATACAGGCAAAAGCCACCACTCCACCATGGAAAGCTATATGAGAGGCAGAGAGGGATATACCCACCTAAAAGCTGTCTTGACTGAGATGAGGGACACAGAACAAAAGACCCCAGGAATAAGGAAAAAAAAAAAAAAAAGAGGAACCAGCAAACAACAACATGTGCACTGATTGGGAACACTACCAAATAAGAGGAAAATGCCTCCAGAGTGACTTCAGCTAATTAGAACACTTGCCATGCTCAAACACTACAGCCTAATCCCAGCCACACTGATAAGCAGCAGTATCAAACTGAAGGAAAAGGACCAGCTGCTCACCACACACAGTGAAACCATTTGGAGATGGGTGAACAAGCACAGGCAGCCAAGAAGGAGCTCAAAGCACCAGAAATGTTACTGTAAAACCTTGACATGGCACAAGCAGTGTCATCTGTCCATGCTCAGCACTCGTGAATGGCAGCCAGGGATCTGCCAGGAGCACACCCTGGAGTGCTGGGGAAAGGAGGATGACAGCCCAGCCCAGCTCCAGCCTGCTCTGAAACAAGACAGGAAAGGGGGTGGGAAATGAATACCATAAAAATGGATTTTGGAAGAATGATCCTCAAAAACTTTCTGGAACTCAGAAGAGAAACTCAGATGCATTGAGGAATGCTCATGCCCCAGAAAACACAGGGAGTCCTCACTTTAAAGAGGCCAACAGTGCTTCCAGAACTGATGCAACTCCACTTGTATTGAGCTGGTGCAGTATAATTATCTAGCAGCATTGAAAAGAAAATAAAACAGTGAAAACATAGCCACGAGTCTAACAGTGCAGAAAAATGTACAGGGGGTATTCACCACAAGTTGCACGGGTAGTTCAGCTCAGGATTTGACTGGAGGAAAAAGAAGGGTTGTGTTTTCAGTGCTAGCGACATGCTTTAGGTCATTGAAGTGACAAAAAGGCTAAAGTCTTTTTAGAGAAAGCCAAGCAAAGCAGGCAGCTTCAATAATACAGGCACCAAGGATCATAAACAGCAAACACAGAAGAGTTGAGTGTATTTGGGCTCCACATATCAGCCATCTGTGGGAAGCAATGGAAAAAATCAGCAAAGGATCACCAGGGTGGTGAGAAAAGGAACTAAAAGAAAGTTTGGGCACATTAAGAGACAGCCTACATAATTGCCCACAGCAATTTAGTTTATTTAATTAAGTGTATTAACACTGGTAAGTAAGAGATTTAAACATTTGTTACAATAAATGGAACAGATGTGATTTTCTGGAGCATCAGAAGAACTCAGCATCAACCAAACAAGTACAGTTTGCTTACCCACTTCCTGCAGAAAAATGAAGTCAGACTGGGGCTCAGAGGACCAGCAGGAAGCTCACAAATAGGCCTGGCTGCAGAAAAAGAAAATAAAATCACGCCTCATGTCATTCTCAATGAGGATGTCAGCAGTGGCTTTGCTGTCCCTGGGACAGTGCCACAGCCTCCAACTGCATCCCTGCACTGCCCTTTGCTCCAAAACACCCCAGCACCAAACACACTAACTTAAATGAGTCTGCCTGTGTGGGATGAGTGAGTGTTTGCAGATGTTTATCCTGCTTTAATTTTATCTTATTTCACAGTGCATCTTCAATTTAAATCTCTTAATAGATGCCAGTCAAGATCACTGACTCTTGGCAATTAACTACTGCAGCTTGGCAAATGAGAACCTCAGCTCAAAAGTCAGGTTCTGCATTTCAGCAGGGTCAAACTTCAGAAGTTACCTAGCTCATAATTAAGAGCTTTGAAAATAAAATACTTTTAAACACTAAAAAATAAGTTTAAATTCTATTGCTTAGCCAATCAGTTTTCAAGATACTTAAATCCAAGAAAGATGATAGATTTCAGTTAAATATTAATACTATGGTCAAACTACTGAGTGTAATTAGTGAAAGCAGCTACAGAACTTAGTTTTTAAATTACCACTTAAGGTAGCTAAATAAAGGAATTTTTATTATGTTTCAAAGCTTATCATAATTTAAGTTTACAGTAAATCCACAGAGTTCAATAGAATTAACTGGCTGTAAATCTCAGAGCATAAAACTGGTTTGCAGAGTAGCATGTAAGTGATTCCCAGACTCTCTGCAAGGTGCCAGCCATGGAGAGAGCTGATTAGTCAGCCTTTGATTAATTGCCTGTTATATTAGAGCCAGGGTCAATCTACTCAATTAGGTGAAGGTCTGGTGGAGATCAGGGATGTAAATCAAAACCTGCAGCAAAGGCTTCAGCACAAGAGGAGAACATTCCAACAGCTTTTCTTCCCTGCAAGCTCCCCCAGACAGCTCTCCAACCACAGCTGAGAATCGTGGAATCCCAGACTGGGCTGGGTTTGAAGGGAAAATAAAGATCATCCCATTCCAACCCCTTCCATGGGCAGGGACGCCTTCCACTAGACCAGGCTGCTCAGAGATCCATCCAGCCTTGAACACTTCCAGGGCAGCCACAGCTTCTCTGGGCAACCTGTGCCAGGGCCTCACCACCCTCACAGGGAAGAATTTCTCCCTGACATCTGATCTAAACCCGCCTTTTCTCAGTTTGAAGCCATTCCCCCCTTGTCCTGTCACTTCACCCAAGGCTGCACCCACCATGGTGCCACCTCCAGATGGGCAAGGCTGGAGCTGCTGTGGGACAAGAGGGACTCACATAAGGGGGACAGAGGAAGAAGAGGCTCAGTGGAAGACAAAACCCAGTGGGAAGCTGTAAATCCCTGAATATGAGAAGCAGGAGAACATCAGGGGAAAATGGTGCAATGTGCTAAAAAGACACAGATTATATTAGTTTAAAACCTACCAGACTGTGACATTGTCCACAGGGTGACTGGGTGTGGAGACAGAAATAAGGAATGATTTGAAACTACAGTTATACCACAGACTGGGAAACTGTCTTGACAGGGTGCTGAAAACACTGTGGTTTTAGACATTATAAATAACTAGTTAAAAACCTGTAATAGAAGAGCAGCTCATCCCCAGCAACACACGAGACTGGCTATTCTTCAACACCCTATAGAAGAAGAAAGAAGCCCACAGAAATCTAAGTAATAAACTTGGATTTAAAAAGGAGAACTACATAAAAATCAATGTTGCACTACTAAGAAATAGCTGGAAAGGCAGAAATATTGCAGGAGACCATGTACAGGTACTATAGGAAAGCATCAGGATACTTATTAATTCAAAATATTTTAAAAGGACCAAGAAAAATCAATTTATTGGTTTGGACTGAATGGTAACTTAAGGCAATTACTGATAGCAAAGCCAAAAACAGGGAAAAAAACTATTCCTCAGAATGTGAACATCATGTTCAGAGGAGAAAAGAAAAACAGATTGTGAACTTCTGTCAAGCTCAATGTGGAATCATAGCAGGGCAGACCAAAAACGAACTGTGGTCAGCAACTTTCTAATGGCATAAAAATTTAATTACAACTCCTTTTCAAGTATTGCTGAAATAGGGTGCCTTTCTGAGCTGCTGGGAAAGAAGGAAAGCTGATGATGGAGGGGCACAAGGAACACTCATGATGATAAGCCTAGAGTACAAAAGCCAAATTTTGTGCCACTGTTACACCTGCAGAGAAGCTGAAGGACATAATTCAGGACTATTTTCACCCAGAAAAAAATGACTACCCAAATAGTTCCTTGAAAATAGCTCAGTGTTCAGGAACAAGGCAAATGAAGAAATATGAAAACTAGTAAGACCATAAAAAGCATTGCCACTACAAATTCATACTGCTCCCCTTTCTTCATTATGGAATAGAAATCTTAAAAGACTTCTTAAAAGACTTAATAGACATAGCACATAATAGGACCATGCTGATCCAGGCAACTTGGGTAGTGAGGGATCTGCGAGAGCTTCTGCTCAAGGAAAAAACTTAATTTTGTCCAATAAAGACGTAATTATGGGATCAGAGCGGATGGAGGGGTAATAAAATGGGGTAATAAGCATTATGAGGGTGGCAAATAAGGAATGAATTGTAACTACACCTTTCCAGAAAACAACTAGAGGGCACACAACAAAATGAGCAGGTGTTAGGTACAAATCACAGTGCACAGAAATAGTGTTCCATGCAAGACAAGACTGTGGAACTCACTGCTGCAGGTGATTCAGGGCCTGGAAGCATAAGTATTCCATAAAACCAAACAGATAAATGGGTTCATCACAGGCCATCAAACATAACTTCTGGATTAGAAAATCCCCAAGCTGCTGATTGTCAGAAACTGGGAACACAAAGGCAGACTCTGCTCTTAAATATTCTCCCCAGGTACTTGCTACCAACCAGCATCAGAGACCTTTGCTTTGACACAGCACAACCACTCTTCTGGCACTGCACCACAGATTGCTTCTTGGTTTAACTTCTAAAATTATTTTTAAATTTAAAAATAATCAGAACCCGTAAGATTGCAAGCTGTTAACAAACTATGAAAAATGAAGTGCTTGGTCGCAGCTTTCACTCAGTAAATAAAAAAAAATTACCTTCTCCTGTAGCTTTACCTATCAAATAAACCTTTCTGATCATTTGCTTTAGGTTCAGGGGCAGCAGTCCCAGCAGGAATGGTATCTGAAAGCTAATTCCCACTGCTAATCCCCCAGCAGCTAATGGACTGGTGTGCTATGTATACATCAGTCAGTATCAGTCCCTGGTCCTGCAACTCAGTTGTACAAGATTATCACAGATATTCCATGATGCTCATCACCCCTGAACCAGAGTGAGGCATTAATCTGGAACGTTATCTTTATTCCTGCTGGTTTTCCTGAGGTGCTCTCAGTTTATTCCAGGCAGCACATGGACAGGTCACCTCTCTGGTGATGGATCCTCTGCCAGGAGGGAAGAGCCAGTTCTGGGCTCCTCAGTACAGGAGAGACAAGGAGCTCCTGGGGTGGCTCAGGCAGAGGCTAAAAGGGTGATCAAGGGACTGGAGCCTCTCTCTTCTGAGGAAAGGCTGAGGGAGCTGGGTCTGCTCAGCCTCAAGAAGAGGTGACTGAGAGGGGACCTCATCACTGTATTCATCCACTCGGTGTCTTTAGGGTGGAAGTCCAGAGCATGGGCCAGGCTCTTCTCAGTGGCGAGCAATAGGACAGAGGCAATGGGCAGAAATTGAGGCACTAGAGTTCCTCCTGGACATGAGGAAGAACTTCCTTCTTGTGCAGTGACTGAGCACTGGACCAGGCTGCAAAGAGAGGGTGTGGAGTCTCCCTCACTGGAAATATTCCAGAGCCATCTGGACACAATCCTGTGCCCTGTGCTCTGGGATGACTCTGCTTGAGCAGGGAGGTGGGACCAGACGATTCACTGAGGTCCCTTCCAACATGAACCATTCTGTTCTTCCCTCTCCCAGGACACCAGAATCGTCTCCTCCAGCCTGGAATCTCCTCCATCCCAAGGAGAAACTCTTACAAGTGGTTGTTCTCTTGGCCAGGCAATGTCACTCCAGCACAGCCTCCTCCTTTCAGCCCCCGCCAAGTGCGTGTAAGCAGTGGGACACTCAGTCGACATGGAGAGTTTCATGGATGGGCTTTGCTGCCTGATGGAGATGTCTGGGAACCAGCACACAGAGAGCCAGCCCAGCTCTGCCCCACTGGCTGTTACTTGCCCTGATGGGCATGGAAACCACAAAAGCCTGAGTCTATCTTCGATGATCCTTGTGTGCCTCTTCCAGCTCGTGTTATTCTGTGATTCTGTCCGAGGCAGAAACCAGCCCAAGAACATTGCATTTGGGGGGGAAGGGAGGCTGAAAAACATCTGATTGCTTTTTTGAATGAAAACCACTCAACTTGGAGAGAAAGTCTTCATGTCAGCCTAAATTGCCTTGACCTTTCTGGCACAAGAAGGGAAACACAGCCAAGTAGGGAAAAAAGAGACTGAGAGGGGGAATGGGGATGGAAAGAAAAGGGGTGAGAAGATAAACCAGAAAAGGAAAAAGCAATTGGCAATGTATTCCCCCTCAACTGGGTGACAACAGTTCAGCTTCCAACTTTTAAATGAGAATTTCTCCCAGAAAAATGACAGTATCTTTTTATTTATCTTTTTCTTTGATGCTGCCAAGCTTGGCTGCCAGCAAAATAAGTTCTGAATAAAAATGTTTTGACCAGCTTTGCCTGAAACACTCAATTAATGGTGAAGGGCAGAGCAGGAATTGAGAGGGGAAGAAAAGAGGCCAGCAGCTGGGCAGCAAACAAAGCCAGGCTGACAGAGAAGCTGGCAGCACTCCGGCCACCAGGCACCTGACAAATCTGTGTTCAGGATAAAAAATCCAACCCTTTATCTCAAGCAAGGCTTATCCTTTGAAGGATGTCCTGTACCATCTTCTCCAGGGAACTCCCCCAGGGTGCCAAGGTCCCTCAGACCCTGCTGGGTGCCCCAGAGGGGTCTGCAGAGCCTGGATTCAGCAGCAGGGATGGACAGTGCTGAAAATACATCAGGAGGCTCCTTAGGAACCAGTCACCACAATGACAGTCACCAGGCTGGCTTAATGTGACTCCAACCATGCTTCATGCACTCGAGTAACAGCTCAGATATAGCAGTAGGTCAGTCTCTTCTCAGTCCTCAGATTCACCCTCTTCCTTTTTCTAATTCTCTCTTTTATTACATATTACATCTCTCAGGCATCTCTAACTCAATGCTCCATTTGTTGGCTGCCTGACAGGTCTCAAAAAAGCTCATCTTTCCACTTCCAGAGCAATTCTGTTTAATCTTGTACGGAGAAGGTGTATCACTTAAGTAACTTTTTCCACCCCTCCCTTTCTGCAGGAAAAAGAGAAGAGGTTGGAAAGAATGACAGAAATGTTTCAACCTAAACGGGAGCAATTTGCATGCAAATCAGGTTTTTCAGGTGCCACGAAAAGATGTGGGTGCCCTGACAATCTGAAGGGAAGGAATAAAAGGAAGGGTGAATTTGACACAAACACTGTCAAGTGATGAACCCGAAACTCTTAGTTTCCTCACTGGGGCAAAGTGTCCTGGAGAGAGAGTTTCTTCCATACTACCTACATAATTATTTCCATTCTCATTGGCACTACCACTGTAAGAAGAAAAACCTATTTCTTCTCATATTTATACACCTTCTCAAAGCTCCTTGCATGGAAGAGCTACAAATGTAGTCAACATGAGAGTAGGTGCAGCTGGAGGTAAACCCAAGTGGGAAGTGGTTTCATCGCAGAACTTGATGAGAAAATGAGTTACACAATCAATAAAGTAGCACCAGACTGCAGAGGAAGAGAGAATCATATGATGTACTAAACAGCACCCAGGCATTATCACCAATAAATCACAAAACTGTGGGGGTTAGCAGGGGCACAGCAGGCGTGCTGAAGCTGCTGAACACAGGGGAGCTGCAGGAAAGACAGCCACCAGCACTTCAGCTCAACCAGCTCTTCCCAAGGGCATTTGTCCCAACAAGTAGCATTAGTTATCCATAGGGAAAAATCTTTATGCTCCAGAGCTGGCACTCCTTGCTCTAAGTATGGTTATTTGTACTTTTCACAGAGAAACCTTTCAGAGACTGATTCTCACCAACATTTATATTTTTCTGGCAGCACTGAAGTAATATTTTGGGGAACCTGAAGGCAGAAAGCCCTGTGGCAAGGGATACCACAGCACCACACATTTGGGACCCCTGCACCACGCCACAAAGCAGCAGTGTATTCACACTGTAATGGATTGGGTTAAGATGGAAGAGTACTTAGAGATAATCTTGTTCAAGCCCTCCTACCATGGGCAAGGAATCTTTCACTAGACCAGGTTACTCAGAACCCCACCCAGCCTGGCCTTGAACACTTCCAGGGATGGGGAGTCCACCACTGCTCTGGGGAACCTGTGTCAGTGCCTGGTCAGTGCCTCACCACCCATAAAGAATTTCCTATTTACATCTGTTCTAAACCTACCCTCTTTCTCAAAATCCATTCCCCCTCGTCCTGCCACCCATGCCCTTGTGAAACTTCCCTCTCCAACTCTCTTGGAGCCCCTTTAGGTACTGGAAGGGCCTCAAAGGTCTCCCTGGAGCCTTCTCTTTTTCAAACTGAACAGCCTCAACTCTCTCAGCCTTGTCTTCACAGGAGAGGTGCTCCAGCCCTGTGATCAATTTTGTGTCTTCCTCTGGACTTCTGACAGGTCAATACATTTCTCCTGTTGGGATCATTCAAACCAGATCTGTAGCACTGCCATACACAGGGAGAAAACATTTTCACTAAAGTCTTGACATCAAATTGAACAGCTTTAACTTTTACCTGAAAACACAGAGAGAGTAACAGAAGAAAACTCCCTGGCTTTGCCTTCCCACGGATTCTGCACAACAGGCCTGTCATACCAGAAGATCAGCAGCCAGGTTAGGAAACATGCAACAGCTGCCGTTTACTGACACAAACACACACCTGGTATGTGTAAAACTTTTACCAAGCACAAGTTTTGCAAGCGCTCATTTTTTCCAGGATCTACTTCCACATTCCCGTTATTCTAATGCATTACCATTACTGCTCTTACAAAAGAATTACACCCTTTCTAAAATAAACTGGGGCTATGTGACAGATCTAAACCAGCAAAATGCATCAGAGCAATTAGCGGTTCTGCTGCCTTCATGGCTCTGATTGGAATTCTGAGCTCCAGTGAGAAAATACAGTGGCTCTGCATACGGGCTCCATCTGCCGGCACGCTGCTCTCCTGGCTCTGCTCAGAGCATAGTAAACTGAAACGAAACCTACACAGCCATCAATTACATTTTCTTCCCTCAGCCTATGAATTTCAATAAATACACCATCTGTTCATCTTCTGTGTGGGAGTTCAGTCATCTTCTTGGCAGCAATATTATTCTAGAGCAATTACCTGTGTCTTTATCACCTATCATTGTGCTTCATCATCTTTTCATCATGTGTAAAAACCAACCACTTTATTACTACAATTTCTGTAGGCAGCCCGGTCCTGTTAGTTACCATGGAGATGATCTGTCAAAAGAAGTCTACATTTAAAGAAGTAAAAGCTGTGAAAAGGAGGAGGAGAGAAACACAAAGAGCCTGAAATGAACTTGTTTCTCTAAGTCAGAGTTTAAACACAAAAGGCACATCTCAGGCAGCAACGCTGAGATGCCACTAACAACCTAGTTAGGAATCCATCAACCTGCCAATAAAGAGGATGAGTCAATGGCTCACAAGCATTGCAATATGCACAGAGGTCGGAGACTTGGCTTTAATCCCTCAGCCCAGTCCCAGGACCTGCTCTTAGGAAGGCTGATTTCTTATTATGATGAATCAAAAGATAAAGCCAGGGGAGGGAGGACAGGCAGGGACGACAGGCAGGCGGCAGTGGCAATTTCCCCCGTGGCAGTCAGAGGCACGACAGTGACTCTTACGTCAGCTGTGCTACAGTTTATACCCGTTCCTGAAAACCTCTTGGAATTAATCTCATTCTTCCCCAACTTCACTTTGATTTTGCCCCACTTTCTCCCAGCCCTTCCTCGGATTCCTGCTTGACTCTGCTCTTTTGCTCCTTCCCTCACAAGCTGCACATCACTCTCCTCTTTCCATAAACCATACACACTCTTGCAGCTGTTCCACCTCTCTCTTTCCCGACTCCCATATATTTTAAAGGCAGCTGCCAGTGCCAACTATTTACAGATGCTTGCTCCCTTGCCCACCCACATACACTCCCTGCCTTCACTTCGTGAAATCCTGTTTTTCCCTTTGAATTTTTTTCATCTTCTCCGGGTTCCAACTCCCATCCTTCCAAGCTGTAATTGCTCTCGTGTTACTGCAGGAAAAATATTAGCAAAGTACAAAGGACTTGCTGATGCTCTGTGTTTCTAGGATGCGTCATTAGCAGCCTTGAGCTGAGACACGCCGGGCTGCAAACTGCTTTGGCTCAATTCACCCTTGTATCCCTGGAAGAAATAAGCACTCTCAGAGCTATCCAATTTGTTTAATATCAAGTACACATGCGCTGAGTTTTAATGATGTGGATTGTCATTCTGAATTGCCAGGGAACAAAGAGTGACCACCTATATTCGCTGTGTTCACAGCTACCTTCCGTAATTGGATTTCCACAATCTTCCAAATCGCAGGAGGGCAGCTCGGGAGGGAGAAAACATCTTCCAGAAATTTTCCAGACTTAAAAGCACTTTAATTTCTGTGTGTCCACCTCAAGACTCAATTTTCCTAAGTTCTAAGTGCCCATACTTCCCATGGATTTCTGCCTGCAGAAAACTTTCTACATTAAATAGCTGAGTCTAAAGAGCCTCAAATTAAGGTACTGCAAAATAGGAGGGGGGATTACAATAAAACATTAAGCAGGAAAGGAGAGAGAGTGATGAAAATGTTTTTTAAAAAAATTTTTAAAACAAGCATAAATCAGGAATGAAATGTCATATTTTAAAATGGATAAAACCAAGAATACAAAACCTGAAAAAAATCAGCATGTGAAAAAATATGAATTAAACAAGAAAAAAACACATTCTGATCTTGTATCTGATCTCCCCTGAAAATTTATTATGGAGCAAAAGTTCTTCCCAACTGCCCCCTTAGCAGAAATGTCATTGAAGAGAGACTGAAACTACAGACAGATCAGACACAGCAACAGCTTCAGTTGCTGAGGAAATGGCACCCACACACTCATTCTTTATCTTTAAAGATGTGGGCCTTGTGTTTCCTCTCTCTCTCTTCAGATACCTTTTGCAGGCAGGTTGAGCCATCAGCTTCCATATGGTGCTTTACCTTCTACAAGACAGGTCCAGGGAAAGTCACATCCCTGCTCTTTAGCGTGGCGGGTTGCTGCACAGATTGCAGGGAGATGGAGAAGTGCCCAGGCTAAAAAGTGGTTTCCAGGATCCTGGGCCAACTTGGGCCGTCACTTGGTAGGCAAGCTGTAGAAACTTCTGCTTCTGCTAACCTCATTTCCCCCAGCCAAGCCTTCCAGACAGGCTCAGAGGATGCTGACTCCCTGCACAGGATCTCTGTGCCCTTCCAAGGCAGATGCCCTCAGCCAGCAGCATCTGTGCTGCCTCTGCCCTTGGCAGGTGCTGGCAGGAAACAGGACAGACGCTGCTTCTCTTTTCTCCTCCGCTTTCCCAGGAGGTCTGCAGAGATATCAGGAGAGCTGTGCCCACAGGGAATGCTGCCTGCCCTGCCTGCTGCTGCTGGGGTTGCTCTGCCTGGGGCACTGATGCCCCAGAGCACCATACAGGGCCACCAGTGGGACACAGAGGGCCAGATCCTGATCTGCCACTCCCATTCTCCCAGTGCTGTGTGCTTGCACAGTGATTCTCCCTCTCTAGGGCTCTCACAAGGGTGTGCGAGAGAGGGAGAAGGGAAAGCCCTATGGGGCTTGTGGTTTATCCCAGTCTGGCCACCCACGGCTTGTGAAAGATGTGAGGAGTGAGCAGCAGATGATGGCAGACAGGTAAGAATAAAAATGGAGTATTGGATAAAGAAGAATTTCTTCCACTCTTTCCATTAAATCAAACACACATAAACCATCTGAATGCACAAACCACTGCATTTAATGGCCAAAGCATCCACCAGAATGGGCCTTGCAGTTCCCTTGACAGGGCAGAAAAGGAGGAAACAGTAGACCTGGTTCCTAACATCCCTCCAGAGAGACAAAAGCACATTGCCCCAGGGGCTGCTGCAGCAGTGACAGGCCACATCACTGGTCAGATCAGGCAGGAATTGCTCCATGGGTCAGAGTGGCACAACTTGGGAGGGCTTGCCAAGGGAAAGCCATGGCACACACAGCAACCCCAATAATGCCAGCAGGCCCTGCACCTTCTCAGAGCAGCCTTCTGCAGCCTGGAGCACTGCAGAGTCCCCACCACTGCCCCTGACAGGGATCTGTGCCTGGACACTGGGCAGGAGGTGTCTGTTCATCCCTCAGCAGCAGCACACGTCTACAACCCCCACTAACAGCCAGGATGACCCTCCAGCTGCAAGCACAGCCATCCCCTTTCCAGGCTGGGATGGGAGCAGACAGAACGTGGGGTTTGGCTGCCTTCAGATGACACCTGCAGCGTAGCACTGCCATGTCCTGTAGGATCATCCCTTGGCGAGATAATTAACACATGGACTCAACAGGTATTCATGATCTGGGCTGGTGTTTGGCAGTGCAAGTGTAAAACAAGCAGTGCCCGGACAGAGCAGGCTGGGCTAACACATGGCATGCCAGATACTCGTCAGCACAAGGTCACTATTGCCTGGCTTTCCTTCATCAGTGGCAACCACATGGTTGGACCACCTAAATTGAGCTTTGAACTGTCATAAAGTTATTCCACCCATCAGATGGATATTCCACCCATCAAGAGTGATCCAGCATCACTCTTGACCAAACCACAAGGTAGGAAGGACAGTGGGAAAGGCACAGGAAGAGGTTATACACCAATGCTGGTGGCACAGACAGAAACCAGGACCTAATTTGCCAGTCTGATCAGGTTAATGAAGAGGTACCATTAACACCTTTCACTTTTTCCTGTAGCTCTGTATAAAGCCATAGACAAAGCAATCCCTACTTCTGTGATCAAAGCAGTGTTAATTATTTCAGTTCACAGCATGTTTCTATCCCCAGTTCAGCAGCAGCCTTGACTTGTTCCTTAAAAACTTAACAATAATAGTATTCCTGTCCTCACTCTAGGGCAGCAATTTCCTGGCAGTGCTGGATAGAGTGTACAGTCAGCACTACCCACAGCAGCCTGCCTGGCAGAGGAGCAGAGCTGGGCTGGACTGGATTCAAAGGCAGCACAAGGCTGAGGAGATGGTGAGATAGAAATCATCAATTCTGACAACAGCCAGGTGGAAAAACAGGAGTTCCCACTGAAATTTGGGGGTAAAAAGGTCAGAAGATCTCAGGTTATCACACCCCCTGTTGTTCTCATGTCACTTTGGGAATGCACACGCTTTTTCTATTTTCCATATAGGTTGCTGATTTACTGGCTGTTCCACAGGGTTTTACAGCTTTTTCATTAAACAGCAGTTAAAGCAGGCAGCCAAAGTCAAGCCAGACCCGTGCACTGAAGAGGCAGAAAGTCCTGAGAAAACAGTTTTTCTTCCTCATTTTAGGTTTGAGGAAGAAAGTGACACTGGACCTAGCTGGTGCTTTACCTTGTGTCTGTGGAAATTCTTGAAAGCATCATTGACGATTCCCTTCATGTGGCTTCCTGCTCTTGTTACACACAGATATTTCAAGAACAGAGTAAAGCTCTGTGCTGTCTTTTGCTAATATTGATGCACAGCACCAGCAGAGCACCTCAGGGACACCCTGCTTTGTGCCCCTCACACAAATGCAAGCACACAGTGTCTGACTTCCAGCTAAACACACCAGCAATCCATTTGCATACTTCATCACATGGCCTCCCCCACCAGGCAGACCCGGAATGCTTCAGCCTTAATTTGTCATTTTTTTCCCTCTACTTTAAAGCCCAACTCGAGATTCTCAGACAAGGGGCTGCAAGTCTTTAGGAAGCTCAGAGCATTTGGAGATAAAAAAAAAATGGAAATAAAAGACCATTATGGATAGAAGAGAGATTATCTGATCTCTGTATGTATTAGATACAGTGCTTAAATTGCAGCAAGAAAACCTGTCAGGAGTGAGCTGGATACGATTCATCTGTATGTGGGGAAAAGGGATGGATCTGTGGTCCTGTCCAGCTTTATTTTCTGTGATTATCTCTGCTCCTCAGCACTCATAAGTCAAGACACCCTCCTGGTGCTTAGTGTACAAAGCCAGCCAAAACAGGACTTGTTTCCCATTTTGTTCAAGCTGTAGAGTTTCCTCATGAAAATAATAATGCCTCCTTTTAGCCTGGGGTCCTAAGCATCCAAACAAATAAGAGTAAAAAATGGCCACAACTAAACAACAAAAAAGGAGAGTAATTCTACAAAAAGAAAGTCAGTATTAAAATCCATTAGGCAGAGAAACACAGCATCTATCAAATTTATTGCTTGGTTTCAGGACTTGGGAAGAGTCTCTTCATTTCCTGTACCTCTTGGGTATTTACTATGTCCCCTATGAGCTAAGTCTCCCAGAGTCATTTTAATGTCATGTTCTAAGCACTTCAGCGTTGTAAATCATGGATTTTTATCTTCTCCTCCCAATCAATGCAAAGATATTTATCCTGAACACATAAAAGCACTTGACACTATAGAGAAACCAATTGCACCCTGCGAGACGTTTGCCTTTGGTCACTGACATCATGGAATTATCCATTACACTTTGCACATGCCTGCTGCTTACAGGAAAGCAGCATGACCTTGCCTGCCTGCAGTTTGCACCCCTGCATCCTGGTGGAGCAGCGTAGCAGGAGCTCGAGGCAGAGATGCCCATCCCTGAGCTGCAAGCTGTGAAAGATGGACAAGATCACGAAAGGAGAAGCAGCTCTCATCTCAGCACCGCTCCTGCGCTCCAACCAGGCCCTGCTCACTGTCAGAGATGAGGTGCTGACCAGAGAGATTTACTTCTGACTGCAGTCACCCTTCCCTCCACAGCCCCAGGGACAGACTGGAAATCTTCATTATCACTCTGTATTTGCCATCGCTTCAAGGATGGCTCCTATATCCACCTTCTGCCAGTGTGCCAGGCAGGTCCTTCTGCCTCTTCCCTCTCCCACACCCCGGGCTAGCAATGACTACATCAAACTCCATAGCAGGCACAGGCTGAAGCACCTGCTAATTGTCTAGACCACCCCAGGATCCCATGTGGCTCCCGTACTCCGTGGCACCAGCAGACAGGTTCAGGGGATGAGCCAGGAACCAACCCTTTTATCTTGGCAGAACTGCAGCAGACTTGTCAAGTCTCGGAACGATTTGCGTTCGCGACGCCCACCAGTCCCAGTCTTGCACTTTCTGCTTGTGGCAGCAGCAATTCACACCATCCCAGCAGAGCACCATGCTGTGCTCCCTGGAAAAGGACCCAAAGGGCCTCTCCCAGGAGGTGCTGCCTTCCCAGCCTCACGTCGCTTTCTCTCCCGTGTCACCTGCTCAGCCGTGGGCAGGAGCTCTCCTGCCATGCTGTGACTGTGGATGTGCCCCACTGCCACACGGCTCGGTGCTTTCTTTCTCACAAGTTAGACAGGAAAGTGTTTCTCTCGGTGCTAAAACAGCCAGCTTTTATTTGAGGAATAAGTGTGTTGAACAAGACCACGCAGGAGAGCGCTGTACCTTCCCTAGCACTGCTGCCAACTTTGCCTTTCCCTTTCAGGTGCTTGCTTGGATTTTCTCTGAAGTTGGCACACGCCCGTAGCTCCAGCAGGTGAGGAACAGCCCTCACAACTTGCTCAGGTTGAACTGCATTTCATTTTAAAACCTTGGTAAGATCTGCCAGTGCAGAAAGTAATGCCAGTGAAGTCGGGGAGCTGTGATGGTTACATCAGCCCCAAGAAGTAAGCTATGAGCACAATTTTAATGAGAGTATAAAAGGAGAGGGAGTATTAAACTCCAAATCATTCTCCCTTCTTGCAAGAGGAAGAATTACAAAAGCAGTGACACCAGCAGAAGCTTTAGGGCCCAGAGTCATCATGTTTGCTTTTCTAAGTTCCCAACTGACCCAGCTGAGTGAGGCAGAATTATTTCTCATTAGTAGAACAGTTAACTTTCTGTGTGCCCAGGCACTGCTTATACTGCATCTATTTTAAGTTTCTGAACTTTTCCTTAGAGAGCGTTGGGGTTTTTATCTCTTGTTAAAATAGGCAGAATTCAGTCAAGTTCACTGCAGATCACCCCCATTAACAGGAGGCCAAATCACTCAGGGGAAAAAGGGCAATAAGAACACCACTGTGTTTAAAATCCAACAACCATATTTTGACTCTCAAATTTTAGGAAAAATAAAATCCCTCCTCCCTACTATTCATCCAATTTTGAACACTTGGAGTATCAGGCAGTCAAAGGAATGGTGTGAGAACACCAAGCAGAAAAGATGTCCCTTATTTTAAAGAAATACAAAAGAACACAAAAGAAATGCTAATGACAAGAACTTGCAGCATATCAATTCAATGGCATTAAGCCCTCTGGCTATCTCTCTTCTCCAAAAATCAAAGCAGTCTTAAATAATAACTGTATGAAATTAAGCTGATTCCATACTCTTTAATCTAAATGAAGACAGCACAAATGGCTTAGTTTTAAACCATAGAGGAAATAACAAGCTTCATTCAGAAGGAGACTCTGTAGACAGGAACTTGGCATCATTCTGTTAATCTGCTTTACAGTCATACCTCATTTAATTAGGAAACACATAGGGAAATTAACTGGTACAAACATAAATTAGCAGTAATCTCTACTACAGTAATACCTATGCAGCATTCATCAGGCAGCAGCCAATACGATTCACAAAATCTGTTACCAACAGGTCTCCTACTTGACAATGCTACATTTTGGTGTCTGAAAAGCAGGGTGGTGTGACAGGCAGCTTGTTCAATTCAGCTGGGCAAACACCACCAGCAGCAGCTCGTCCAAAAACCATAGAGAAAGTGGACAGGAACTGCTGCAAAAAGATAAATAAGTCATGGTAGAACTGTGGAGTTTGTAGGTTTCATGTACCTTCTCTTTAAAGGAAGAGCTGAAGAAAATAAAGAAAGCAGATAGAAGGGAGAGATGAAGCACTAGGGGTTTTTTTAAAAAAAAGTATTATTCTGGAAGTATGTATGAGCAATTTTCCTTCTCTCAGGTTGAAATCAGAGCACTTTATTTTTCACCTCAGTTATGTAAAGTCCTCTCTCTGTTATCCACAGCCCCTCCTTTCCTCTCATCATCTCTAATTTGCACAGATGAACAAGATGTACTCTACTTAGAAAACAAACAAATATGTATTTCAAAAGTATCAGTTATCTAATGCTGAGCCCACATACAGATCTTTTGCATTCACCCAGAGCAACTGCTTGGGATAATCTCCTCTCTCCTGCTGTGAAAGGCTGTCAATTTTAATTTGGAAGAAGTATTGCTACCGTGAAAGTGAATAGAAATCCATCGTGTGCTGCCTCACAGAGGGGTCAGAGCACAGTCCTGGCTCAAGCACCTCTCTGCTGGATTTCAGCACTGGTTCCTCCATGCCCAGCACTGAATGACCTCCTGTCCCCACGAGCAGCACAGTCCACACAGACTGGAGACCTGAACTCCCACGCAGAGCAAAAAACCCACTCCAAACGCTCGCTAAATAATCAGCCAGCCATACACAAGCTGTTTATGGGGTAGCAAGGAGCTGCTGACCCCTTCTGACAGCAGGAGCAGCCTCTGGGTTGTGGCCCGACATCCTGAAGAGCAGGCTGACACCTCGAGTCACCTCCCTGACACCCTGCAGGCAGACTTGGAACATTATCAGTGGGCAGGGGTGTGTGTGGCACATCTCAGCTCCCACCTGAAGGGAACTCAAAACCTTCCGGCACAGGGAAATTTTGCTTCAAGCTGTGCTCTGCTGCTCCGCTGACACAATGATTTATTGATTTATCTCTCTACAAGGGAAACAGGAGTACCTCCAGTCAAAGGATGTGTTGCATTATAAGGCTGTGCTGGGGAAGGGGGGGAACGGTGTGGAAACAGATAGGTCTTATGTGGACTCTGCTAGATGCACAGGAGGGATGAGCTTTGGCTTGTTTGTTTCCTTAAATTGTGCACAAATACCATAACTTTTTTTTTTCAAGAGATTAAAACATTTTCAAAATTAGTACAGCCAGCCTAACGTTCAAAGCTTCTCTAAAAAGAGGACCAAGTCCTCTTGGTACAAAAAATTTTCATCAATCAAAACTGCCTGGGAAATAACAAAAACTTTTGCTTAATTCTATCTTATTTTTATCTATTTTAAGGAATCATCCTGCAGAGTAAGATTCCTATGAACGAATCCTGGAGGCACTCCCATCACAGGGATGCTGCACTGCCCTCTAGAGCCTCTCTCACTTTCCAGCATCTAGGCAAAAATTCTTACAAAATCGGCTCTAAAGAAACCACAGAGGGGGGTGCTGTCTACCAGATATGAGGCACGGCCAATAATTAAGACAAGAATTCACATTCAAACCCTTCAGGTGTTTGTCGGTGTGTTTTGGACAGTATTTCACCTGTCCCTGCCTCTATTTAGGAAGGTCCATGAAATAAGGTTTTGCATTTTGGGAAGGGCTTTCAGTATCAGCATCTCTATCTCCTACAGAACTAAAGATGCTAACAAAGAGAAAAATAAATATTGTATTTTTAATGACTGGTTCCTTTCCCCAAAGCCACAACTGTTCCTGCAACTCGGATCACAGATCAAAGAATCTACCTGGCCCCTTCAAGATGAAAAATTGCTGCACTCAGACCTGCTGCATCCAAACTCTGCAGTGCTAGAGGAAGGCAGATATTGCTCCTGTGAGTGTTTTGCTTTGATTTTAAATTAGTTTTAGTTCCTTTCTCTCAGATTCATAATGAAAGATCCTCCGACACAGCTCACTACCATACCTACATATCCACCTTAAAGCAGCTGATTGTAATCATTTTTCCATTCATAATCCAGCAATGAGAGCATAAAACATACCTTAACCCAAACACAGCAAACTACAGCAAATATTGCTGTCAGTATCACATCCTAACAGCCACATGGACACATTTGCATTGCCCTTGTAGCAGCAGGTGGGCTGGTACACCTCACCCTTCTCCTCTGGGATTGGCAGAGCATCTTCTACACATCGTTCCAGACCTCCTGCTTCACCCCCACACACTGTCCCAACTGGTGATGTCTGCCTTGATGTCCCAAAAGACACAATTTTGCCCACAAAAAGGGGATGAAATGAGGACAGGACCTGTTTGGGTTGGTTTGTCACTATCCACATCAAACTGCACGAATGCTGTGGGAGATGATTCATTTCAAGCACGTAACAGGACATGTGCCTGAGGGGACACAGACACACAAAGTGCCCTTCAAAGAGCACAGAGATGGCTGAGCCACCCTCCTGCTGTCCATTAGCAGCTGCCTGCTGACCTTTGCAGCACCACAGCAGCAACACTGAGATCAGCAACACTGAGGAGAAGGTCTCTGCCTCATGAGCCATAGGGAAAAGAGAGCAGGAATAAGGAGGAAAAAGAAAACAAACAAAAAAAAGAGAATAATGCCTGCCCAGTTGCTAAAAGACATGCTGGGAATTACAAAGCCAGGACTGTTGGGACCCTCTCGAAATGGTTTGAGTTTATATTCAGAGTCACAAAGCCACAGGAAATGAAGCATCTCTGGAAGAGAGTCCTGTGCACTGCCCAGACAAACTGCTGGGTGACAGTGGGAACATCAAAGACTGCATGTTATGCATGCCTTTTCAAATCACAGAGGAAAGGGACACACAACATGGCTCTTAAAGGTTTTTCTGGCTACATGCCGGCATCTGGAAAAGGACTTAGGTTTCAAAGAGCATCATGATCTCTTAGTCTCCAGCAAACATCATAAAAGAGACAAGAAGTTGGGGTGTTTTTGTTATTCTCTGAAGGTCACCTGTATTGCCAAACACCACATCATCTCTGCTGTACCCTGCCCCACCAAGCTTGAGCTTGCATGGAAATTACAGCATATTAAACTCACTCCATGGCCTAACTAAAGCACCTTGAGTGACACTGAGCCTGCTCAGGAGATCTTCTATCTCCTTTTCTATTAAAGTCAGAAAAGATTACCCATCAGCTAAAAGACACGCTCTGCTGGATGTCACAAACACAGCTCTGAAGTCTTGAGCTCAGCAAGGCTCAGTGTAGCCAAATCCCTGCTCCCTCTCATGACATAGGGCAAAGCAACTTCACAGCTTGCTCTCTCTGCCTCTCCCCTCCAGGATGGGTCCCCAGGACTGCCCTTAGCTCTCTCCTCATTTGGGTCCAAGCTTGGCTCCTTCTGAGGCCTCTCAGGTGAAAGCTGGAAAGAGTTTGCTCCTGGCAAAGACCTCACTGTCAGGAACAAGAAGGGAATGGACAAATGTGTTGTCATGTTTTAAATGCTTCCCTGTCCTCCTGAAAGTTTTTCACTCCTTTGGCTCATCCATCTTCACCTGCACCCCCTTCCCTGCTTCTCTGTCCTCAGAGATGTACTGCAATCTCTATCCAAGACAAAGTTGGAAAGCTTTTAAGTTGGCCAAATGTACATCACACTGAGTCACACTCAATTAACCTAATCAAGTATTCCTCTAATCAAAACATACGTTTCTGGGCTGGCAGTTTCTGACTCAACCACAACTCATTCAATCTTAAGGAAAAATCATTAGGAAAACCATCTGTCCTCTTTAAATAGAGAAGCTATTTTTGCGTTCGTGATGAACCCAAGTAATTATAAAACAAGTGGAGTGGGTTTCAGAAAGAAAAATGAAAAAGGGAGAGTAAGGCAGCTGCTACCTTGTGATTATCACAGCACTAATGCCATGTGGAGGTCAGGCCTTACACTCCTCACCCCATCATGCAACATGTAACCTATTGTCATCCCATCAGCACAGAAAGTGCTGCAGAGAAGCACTGGGGGCAGAGTGCAGAAGGGTGAGATTTGGTGAATGAATATTTACGTACTAGAGCCGAACACCAGCAGAATCCCAAAGTTAAAGTTCTCAGAAAAGGGTTGATTCTCAAAGGAAATCGGTGACAAGGTCCCACGCAACTGCTATTTTTATGTGCCAAATTCAAGACTTCATTCCTCAAAATCATCAGTCAGTTGACACCTAATCCTAGGGGATCTGACATTTTTTGCATTAAAATTCCCTGGGCACCCACCTGCTCACAGAAACCATGACAGCATGAACCAAAACAGCAGAACCCTTTCATACCTAATCCTCCCCACAGCCCATAGCACAGAAACTTCTGCCTACGTTTCCTGGTGAGATCATCTCTTACTAAAGAGATGAAGCACCATGTGAGATCTTGTGGGCAGCACTTTTCCTTCCCAGCATGGCTACAAATGGGACAGCCCTGAGGGGAAGTTTGCTAGAAGGATCTGAACACCACCACCCTCACTGCCCTGGCCCGTGGGACCCTCCTGAACAATTAACTCTCAGTACACCCTGCTGAAGCTACCCCTTTTAAACGTTCAGTGGACCAAAGAGAAAGGCCAGGGGAGCACAAGTCCATTGTGAACTCCATTGGGAGAGAATTTTCTCACCCAAGGCAATCTTGACTTTCTGCTCATGCTCCAGTGGTTGCTGCTGCCGAGCACAGAGACTTGGGCAGCGGCTCAGGAGTGTGAAGCCTCCTCTTTCCAGTCCAAGAAAGGGGTATATTCCCCCTCTTTGCTGCTCTGCCTCTCATGCTGAGTGACTTACAGCAATCCACACGGGCTGCTGCTGGCTGCAGGGCTTCCCATGGACACACGTGGCTGGTCACTGGGTCTGTGTGGCTGCTCTCTTTAAGGTCCGACAAAAGCTCCTCGTGGATCTTGCTGCAGTGTCTGGGAAGGAAACACTCCTTCAGGGTCTCCAGCTCTTGAGTGAGTAAGCCCAGCACAACTCCCAGTTTTCCATTGTCCTGGAGGGAGATAGGGGAAATGAAGAGAGTGAAGAATTGAACCAAAAAATTGAGGAGGCAACAGGAAGGCAAATGGGGAGAAAAGCAGCTCTGGAGGTTGCCTTCGGCAGGGCAGATAAATGACTACATACTCTGTGTAGTCACTGCTGTGGAAGCACTGAAAACAAATGTGCCCACAAGAATCACTCCTTCCTCCCTTGAGATTGCCTGTTGGGAAATCTGAATCCATTCCTTAACCTGTAAAAGGGGGACCTGCAGCTCTGTTCCCAGAGTTGCTGGCACATATAATTATTTAGTGTTTTTCTTAACTCTGTAACACTTGGACCCAAGTTAGCAGAAAAGAGAAGGCCAGCTTTGTTTTATAATTTTGTTTCCAGCTCATGTATTTTGCAGGAGAAATATGTGGAAACCAGAGGTAAGCAGAGTAAAGGTCAGAGTCAGTCAGGATGCATATGCTTTTTGAGATTTAAAACTTCTGATTTTTCCACATTAGCTTACAGGGTTGGGAGGCCTAGGCCAAAGAGCAAGTGGCAACCCTGTCACCTTGACATCTTCACATGTAATTCTTGATAGGACAAGGAGTAATGGCTTCAAACTGAAAGAGAGTAGGTTTAGATTAGATATTAATAAGAAATTCTTGGCTCTGAGGGTGTTGAGGCACTGGGACAGGTTGCCCAGAGAAACTGTGGCTGCACCACTCAGGGAAGTGTTCCAGGCCAGGTTGGGTGAGGCTTGGAGGAACCTGGGACAGTGGAAGGTGTCCCTGCCCATGGTAGGGGAGTAGGAACAAGAGGATCTTTAAGGCCTCTTCCAACCTGAAGCATTCTGTGTCTCAGACCTAAACCAATTTTCAGAGTGGCAAGGAACAGCACATCCTCTGCCTCCTCTGCCCCACTTGACCTTCACAGCACAGACCTCAGCCTGCCCCAGAGATAAAGAGGAAATCCATTAGCAGCACCAAACCAGGAGACATTGAGTTGTACAGGCTGCAGAGTTTGAGGGCTCCTCCTTTGGGTAGAAC
This sequence comes from Vireo altiloquus, assembly GCA_013396875.1. Taxonomy (NCBI): domain Eukaryota; kingdom Metazoa; phylum Chordata; class Aves; order Passeriformes; family Vireonidae; genus Vireo; species Vireo altiloquus. The sequence continues at coordinate 304,787 of VZRF01006293.1, forward strand.
TTTCCATTTGTCTTTGCTAAATTGCAGATCTCTGGTCGTTCTGTCATTTTGGACAGATCAGATAATGCGTCCTGAATTCCTGGGTAGTGAAGAAGGTGAGGCTGCCAGTATTTGGGCTGAAATGAGAAGGCCATCAGATACATATGATGCCAGAATGATTTTTTGCTTTTTCTTTTATACCCCTCTTACATGGTCTTTTATAGTTATGTATTCTCAGTGCTTTTAGCCTACATACTTGTAACTTTCCAAGTCTGATAACTCAGCTCAGCCCCACGGCACTGTTAAACCAGGAGACCAAACAGTCTGGAAGCCCCAGACACCAAGGGCCTCTCCAATACATATTTTTGTAAACTAAGATAGGCCCATCAAGATGGGAGGGCTCCTCAGAGTAGGGGGTTCACTCAAGCCTCTCATTGGAGAATCTTTGATAAATATGTTAATTTTGCAAGGCCTGTAATTGTGTGTATTTTGGTGTGATGGGGTGCATGCATTTTCAGTGCATCCCACCTGGACAAAGTGCTGTACCCAAGGATCCTGAAATAAATATCGAGATAAAAACCCCTTTTCCCCATAAACCATGTTTTGGTTTTAATTTTTAAGACCAGGGAAAGGCATCACAGTCAAGACTCTGTAACTGAGTGGTGGGATCACTATTTTGCCACCTGTGAAGTGCCCCTTACATATGGATCTTATGAACTGATATATATAAATATGGAATCAATACACAATTAGGTACACATCGTATGCTGATACACAGCATGAACAGCACAGACAGCAAAACCTGCAGAATGTCAGATCCCTTCTGTGAACTGCCTTGAAAAACGTGGCAGAACTTCCCAATGCAAATTAGGGGAACAGAAATACACCTTAATGTGTTTACAGGCTGTCTTCAGCATGAAATGCACTCTGCTTCCATTGAAAAGTCTCTCATACAGCAATCATAGAAAATCCAAGTTGAGCCAGGGAAACAGTTATTAATGTTATACTGACATGCAAGGAGCAAACCAAGTAATTCAAACTGCAGAACAAAACCCAAAGCTGCAAAATGCTGTGAGCATTTGTGCATCTCATCTATTACAGCTTCAGTAAAATCTCAACAAACATTGACTTTGAAGTACAGCAGCTCCTGGACTAATTTTTCAGCAGGGTTCCCAGTACAGCTCTATCCCCCATATGATGGCCAATGAATATAATTGTAGTGTCAATGTTATAGAAATCATTTTAGAAGTCATTTTTGCACCTGGAAAATAAAGTAATTTGTAACTATACGCATGTTTTATGGAGCATGCACATTTTTTAAGACTTTAAAGGCAACTATCAAGGCTTCACCAACTAAAATCTACACCTTCATCCTACAATAACAGGTATTTTACCTAAATGTGTAGATCTGAAGTCAATCATGAGGCGAAAATATCAGCTGCTATAACAAATAACCTTCTAGTCCTTGTAGTAATGAAAAAAAAAGCCTTCTTTCCTTCTATCTGCTCCTCTGGAGTGAAACTCACAAGATTTCAAAACAAGAAAGAGGAAAAAACCCTCCCACACGTGAAGCATTTTGTGTGATTTCTACGGTGATTGTGTTGTTCTTGAGGGTTGACTCAAAGCTTTTAAGCACAAGGCATAACCAAGGCATGTTATGCAAAATGGGCTTCATAAAACAACCTTCTTAAGTATTTTAAACAAAAGTTATTGATGGAAAATGTTGGTTCCAAAGAGCCACTAGGAAACAAGAGAGAAGGACTGCCCACTCTAGAACAGTGCTTCATGCCCCCCTGCCATTGTCTGATAAACACATAACAAATTTTTTGCTGCAGAAAATAACCTCAGTTCCCAATAACTGCCTTTAAACAGTGGCCCAAATGCTTATCTTGAGATCAAATTCACATTACCAGCAGGAATCAGCATTGTGTAGAGGTCCTCTCTTTGCAGAATCCCTCTCCCCACAGCAGAAGAAATAATGCTTGGGAAAAAAGAAAGTACCACACCAAAGAGCAATAAATTCTTTTAGAAAGCTCTCTTCTTTCAATTGCAGTGAGACAACACAAGGGCCTGAGTAGATCTCTGTTAAAATTATTGGGGTTTTTTTCAGCTACTAAACATTTTTGTTTCAACTGTACAAGCACTTGGTTGTCAGGATAATGTGGTGGGAAAGATGTGGGGGATTTTTTTAAAAATTTATGTACATTATCTGAGTATGCTCCCTAAACACTTCTGAGATGTAAACCACATTTTGATTTTCCACATTTTTATAAGCAGTGCTTAAATCTTTCAAAACTCTGGTTCTGACCCAAATTAAGTAGTTTTGGCACCTGCAAACCTGGTTTGTTTTTTTTTTTTAGGATAACAGCAATCTTAGAACATGCCTGCCAGCTATAGGAATAAGCACTATCTGCAAGTTCCTAGATGCTTTCAAACCCTACCATTGCCAATGGAGGCTAATTAGGATGGACTCCCAATTCCTTGGAGGCACCCAGTATCTCGTACATTTGAGTTACATAATGATGATAATAATAATAATTATTATTATTATTATAATTAACTTCACTAGAGAGCACTATAGAAATAGCACAGGCAAGCGGGGGGGGAAGCAAAACCTCCACAACCTCAAAGCATCAGAGCAAGGTCTGGTGTAGTGGAAGGTGTCCCTGCCCTTGGCAGGATTGCTGCAATTAAATGATGTTTTAGGCCCCTTCCAACCCAAACCCATTCTAGGATTCTATGACTGATGCCCAACAGGAGTCCCAGCTGTGCCTCCTGAAAGGGGCCATGAAAGGTACTTGTGAAACAGAGGGGTCAGAGTGGTGTGAGGCACCCGAGGAGAGGAAACAAACCAGCCCCGTTCCACCCCTGCCCTTCCCCGGGGCCACCCTGCACTCCCCTCCCCGAGAGCTTTCACCAGGGAGCACCAGGCAGGTGATTCCGAGCCAGAAACAGGGACTGGGTTGATGGAGAGGTGTCACCCAGCTGCTCCACACCGACACATGGAGGAACAAGTGTAATTTTGTGGGTTTGCATGCAGGGTGGGCTCTGTGACACCCTCCCGGGGCCCTTTCTCTGGCTAACGCTGTCTCTGCCCTCCTCAGTTGTTCCTGATGCAATCAGAGACTTTGCTCTTGAGATCCTGTCGCCTCTTGGTGCTGCTCTTCTCAGGACTTCACAAATGGCATCTTGTCTCCCTCACACCCACTGAGAAGGCTGCCACAAGGTCACTTTTCCTTGCCTTACCCAAGTCCTGCAGCTGCTGATGGGTAACACCACCCATTTTAACTTTTTACCCACTCATCTAACCCTCCAACACAAAGCCAATCTATCTTAAACAGAAAAAGGAAGATATCCAAGAAGTTAATTCTGGATAGCACAGCCAACAGAGTATCCCTGATTGATTAAAACATGCCTAATTGGATTGGATTACAGCCACTGTCATAGGCTGGGTGTATATGCATCTCGTTGATAACCATATTCTCCTCTGATTGGGAATTCATCTCCCAAAACTACGCAAAGAACAGTCTGTGCAAAGTCAGAGTGCCTAAGTAACAACCAGCCACACCAGTCTGGAGAGGCAGAGGCCTGCCAGCTCTGAGACAGCTTCAACTCAAGCCTGTGCTGAATAATTGATCAAACTTTCTCTGTGCAGAACCAAAGCCATCAACAACAGATCACACAAACGGGACGGGAACACAAAATCTCCTTAACCACTACTCAGCCCCATCAGTCGTGGCATCAGAGGCTGCTTTTCAAAATAAAGCCTCCTGATGTTTTTAGAAACGTCCCCTGATAATCATGACTGCTCCTGTTTATCTCAGAGATGTCTCTACAGCTGAGCAGCACCACGGAGGGACGTACCCAGATGGAACTCACTTGTTTCCCACGTGCACAGGAAGCAAAAGAACACTCCAAGAAGGCAAGTAAACACCCCAGACTCCTGCAGATGGGTCCCTCAGGAAGTGCTGGCATCACTCCTTGGAGCGAGGCAAGGCACAGTGCTGCACTTCCCGAAGCCTGACGCAGCTGGAAGTGCTCTCGCTGCCACAGCATTTCCAGCACATCCTCAGCCACGCCACACCCGCAGCTCTCCCTCCATAATTACCCCTCTGCACCAAACAGGACCTATTGTGTGGTGATCTAACCCTATTAAACCAGCGCTACAGCCATCAGCAGCAAGGTTCTGGGGATATATTTGGTTTAAGGTGTCCCGCAAGCTCAAACTCACTTTTGTCCTCAAACCTCTAAAAACGTTATTAAAATCCTGGCTATAATTTAATCCTGGTTAAAATCCCAGCAGCCCTTCAGCTTTTGAATGCTCTCTACACCTCTGTAACTGCGGGCCAGTTCTTCAATGAAGCCCCCTCCATCTTCTCCTCCAAGGCATTTGCTTATCTTTGTGAAAAACAAACTCTCCTCGGAGGCAGCATCCCTGGAGAATACCCCCCACTCCCTTTAATCAAAACAGGAAGGAAACAGATTTTAAATGTTCTCTTATTTACTTTGAAGTCTGATTATGTAGCTGAACGTTTTCTCCTGGGGACAGGTGCAAATCCATAAATACAGGCTCTTTGTAAGTGTACCTCTGTTTCATATATTTAGAAAAGCACACAAGTGCCATCAATATTTTCCACAAAGCAGACATTTTTTAAGATTTGCTTTCAACACAGACAGATGTGATGCAGGTCTATTATTAGCAAGAATTTAAGCAATGTTACATCAAAATGAAACAAGAGGAAAACCAAAACCGAGACACAGTGACTTGAACTTTCAAATGGAAGCCAATATAGTCCCAGTATTTAAAAACTGCTCTGAACAGTCACGTGTATGTCTCCTCTTTTAAATATATTCTCTTTGATTTTAAACTATACAGAATGGTTTTAATTTTATGAGGATACCATTCAGTCATGAAATCATTTGGGTTGGAAAAGACCTCTAAGACCACCAAGCCCACCCAGCACTTTTGCATAACCTCACAACATCCATGCAGTCCTCCTGAGCTGCCTGCCCTTTCTTCCAAAGGTGGTACACTCTCTTTTTATCCCTGAGTCCCAGCCAGAGCTCTCTATTCAGCCAGGCCAGTCTCCTTCCCCACTGGCTCATCTTTCAGCCCATGGGGATGGTCTGCTCCTGCTCCTTTAATTAAAACCATTAGAAATGTATTCAAATGATCCACAGCTCTGTTTGGCACTGACCTGAACTATGTCCAAGCTAAGCTCATTTCCAGTTGAACTGAAGCCATCATTACTGGAAACCAAATTTCCCTCACTTCTGATCCTTGAGCCAGCAGGAACAATGAATTATTTAGCAATTAAACCAGAGCAGACAGCTGTAAAATGTATCTCTGATCACCTCAAGTCATCACTGCTGCCTCTTCTGGCAGCCCAGAATCACAGAGAGACTCTCTGGCTCTTTTGCCTTTCTCAGAGGAGCAGCTCTGACACAAAGAGAGAAGTGGACACTACCTGAGCTCTCAGGATGCCCCTGCTCCTCCCGAAGCTCCCAGACAAGAGATTCCCCTGGTCCTGCTGATGGTGCCACTGCTCCATACAAGCACAGGAAAGGCTGGCATCTGCTGTGGTTGGATATAAAGCCACACAGAACAATCCAGATTTTCCCACTCCAATAAAAATCATAGTTTATATCTAAGTGGAATTTAATACAAGTACTCCAAGTCCAAGGAATGCCAGTTTATTCATTTTATTCATTCAACATCAGGCTTCCCTACAGTCTTTTTCATTTCAGGTTATTATTTCTCGATCAAAACATTTAGCAATTTTCAAACAGATGAGGAATCAACTGTCAGACACGAATCCCTGCTTTAAAAATCTAACTCACGGAAGAACAGATTCTGCTAGGTAGAAGTGTACTATTAGTGCTCTAAACAAACCAGGTTAGTTCCTAATTCTCCTAAGGCCACGCTGAAGTGCCAAAAGACTCCATGTTGTGGAAAATCCTCAACTCCACACATCAGCCTGGGCCTTGCCTGAGATGACCCTTCCTTAGGGACACACAGCCTTGAAAGAAAATGAGGAAGAGCAAACACAAAGGAACATCACTAAATGGCAAAAGGGAGAGAGAAATCGGACACCAAATTAAGTCAAATACTTTTAATAAAAAGCTCAAGGCTAGGATTTTTTTCTGAGAGCTTATAAACTGCTATGTGACATCCTGGCATCTCTTAAAGGCTCACATGATTATTTTTCCCAAAGCTGGTAAAAGATGTAGCAGAATCAACCTAGCAGTCTTCAAGAAGTGTTGAAGTGGGCATTTTTATAGCAAATCAGGAGGAGACTGCCAGGACTGTGTCTAACAGCAGCAGTTCAGGTTCAGCAACTCGCTGGTGCTGTGATCTGAAATATTAAGGAAAATACCTGGCAGCAGCACCACTGCCACGACCACGAGCTGAGCCACGGTGGGTCAGCAACACCATCAATCAAAACAACACCCTCATCAATCAAAAATCTGTAGGCAATCATCCCTCAGATCATTGCTATTATACTGTGGTAAGAAAACCCAACAAATCCCAGGCTCCCAGACACAGACAAGTCCCCCGTGATTACAAGAACACCTGTTCTCCATTAATATCTCAAAAGCCGGCTATTCCTTTATTCTCCCTAAAATTCGTGTCTGTGCACACGGAAAGCCGTGTGGAGCACACGGGCAGCACTCGGTAGCACTCCCCACCACTCCTCCCTGTGAGACCCGCGGCCAGCGGCCGAGGGGCACCGCCCGCAGCCTCCCGGGGTGGGGACAGGGACCCCCGAACCTCCTTCTGCCACCCCACCCAGCCTCCCGGGTCCCCGCCGTGCCAGGGGCAGGGCCACTGGAGCAGGGCCCGGTTTCCCCCTCCGTGCCCGGGGTGATCAGCATCCCTCAACGCCCCTCTCCCATCAGCACCTCGCTCCCATCAGCATCCCGCATCCCGCAGCACCCCGTTCCTATCGGCATCCCGCATCCCGCAGCATCCCGCTCCCATCAGCATCCCGGATCCCGCAGCATCCCGCTCCCATCAGCACCCCGCTCCCCGCAGCACCCTGTTCCTATCAGCATCCCACAGCATCCCGATCCCATCAGCACCCCGCTCCCATCGGCACCCC